>JAJEJH010000737.1:0-12645 GCA_026122585.1 Anacardium occidentale | reverse complement strand
AGTAGTGTCAAGCTCTTAAAATTTTAAAATTTTCAGCCTCAATTCTTAAATTAAGAGTTCCTATACTCTGTACTTTTTTAGCTGTTTTGGGACTTGTTAGCTTATTGCTTTCATGCAGTTAGTTCACGTACTCATTATTGAGTGCCAGTAATTGTTAATGATCAAGTGTTTCATCTGCTTGTCCAAAGTCTTGGAAGGTTTCAATATATATTTATATATCCGTTGCTGCAGGTTAGTGGTGGAACTCGTATGTAGAATTCAATATATCCAATACTGCAGCTTAGGTTCGTAGTAGAACTCATACACTAAAGTCAAAGGGACTTTGTTTAGTATTTGTAAAAAGGAAAAAATGAGATGTTTGTAATTGTAGCATTAGGTTAGAATTCGGAAACTTTGTACTGTAAAGTGAATGGATGAAGTTCAGTCTGGATTCTGCCACTAAAATTATTTTTTGCACTTAAACAGAAGGGCTGCTTGGAAGCTTTTGAACATATTAAGCTCTCAGTCTTGCTCTGTTAGTTTTCCTCACCTATTATCATTAATTTTAAAGATCTTTGCTTCTAATGCAGGATCCAAAACTACTTCCTCAATCACTAAGTATGGTACCAAATGGAGATGTGAAGGTTAAATCGGAGCTTTAAATGTTAGTGTATCTAGATCTGCAGTGGTTTATTTAAATGTCAGTTTATCTAGATGGGCAGGGATTTATTGTCTACTTTTCCGTGTCATACTTTGAGTTACTTCTACTTGATTTCACGGATATGAAGATCTAATATGGCGACATTTATTGCTTAAATTTGAGGACGTGAGCCCTTGTGATAGTTTTTTCTATATCAATAAAGAATATTTTTTTAGACCAGTTGATAGACAATTCCTTATGAAAGTTGCTATTGCCGGCATTCATGTATGTGATTAAAAGAGTTATTTCACTGTATGTATTTGTCAACACTAAATTTTGCTACTATTGGAATCATACAGCTCACAAATTTGCTCTATTACTATATCATATCTGTAGTCTGTTGGAAAATTTCTGTACAACCTATCTATTGAAAGTTATCCTAGATTTTGGCATTATTGATGATGGGTACTCTAGCAGTGGATCAAAGTTTATCTAAAATGCGAGAATTGAAATTCTTTCCTAGATGATCCTTCCATTTGTTGCTGATGCCTTATTAGTTTCTCCAAACTATGAGGGTATAATCTTACATATTCTAATCCATTTTGAGTGGACGCTACCCTGTGGTTCAAGAACAGAACTCCCACCACTCTGAAGTAGAACTTGACTCAAGAAAACTGGACTCAAAATTAAACCAGTTTCTCGATGAGTCTGTGTGTCCTTCTATCTTGATCACTGCAGTGTTTTCCACAGTGCTCTGAACATCTCCTTTCTTATTGTCAGTGTAAGGCTCATAGTTTACATGATCATTACACTCAGATACAAGAATGGAGACTTCTTTCCATTCAGTTGCTCTGTCCTCTTTCTCGCCTTTGACATCTCGGCAGATGTCATCATGGTCCAGTGACGAATTTTTTGTGCCATGTTGATGCTTCCCAAGCATAGTCTTTAGCGTTTGTAACTGTTGAACCACAAAATTCTTTCGGTTCAGAGCATTAGAAGTCGTGGTTAGTGTGTTGATATATATGCAATGAGACAGAAGCAGAATACCTGGACAAGCAACGAGTGATGCTCTTCTTTCAAGGACTCATAGCTGGAAGCTAGGGTGTCAAAATTCGCTTTGAGCTTGCTATAATCAAGCTCAATCTGTTTAATCTTCAATCTTGCTCGACGATTTTGGAACCATATAGCCACCTGACGAGGTTGTAGACCAAGCTCCTCGGCCAGCTGCTGTTTAATCCTGGACTCTGGCCTTGACTCCGACTCAAACATGAATTCCAGGGACTTGATTTGTTCATCGCTGAATTTTCTCTTACTTGCTATCTGCTGCATATCCGAATCTAGGCCTGGTAAGGTGTTCTCAAATTTCACTGTTGTTTATGGGGTCGCTTAATGCTTACTCTTGGCTTCGTGGGTATAGTTATGTTTGCAGATTTCAACAAATAAATAAATTTATAGGCAGGGCTTGAGTGGGCCTCCAGCTCGGTAACAGGGGAAAGGATTATCTGGATACACTCAAATTTTATGCATTTAACTTAGACCACCTATCGATGGACATCTTGTGGGTTATACTGTCACTGTCACCGACGTTGTGATTCGTATTCATACGTCTATTTGTTTGAGTCTGTAGCACACGATCTTGAGAAGGCTTCTAAATCCTTCTCACGACTGCTTTATGATCCTTAAATCTGGTTTTTTTGGTTACTGTCAATTTTCTGCTCAATTCTTACCTTTTTCATGGCTGTAAAGAGTCTTTAAAATCTTGTGTGTGTAAATCAACATGGGTTCTTTCAATCCCTGGATTACACATTCCTTGTTTACATTACATGGGATTTTGGGTCAGATTTCATAGTATTATGAATCATCCAACATCTGGGAATTGGGAATCTGTAACTTTTCCAAAAGAGCAACACATACATTGTCCTTAACATCTGAAGTCGCCACGTTGATCAGAAGTCATTTATCCGATCATTGCGTAAACGACAAAGCCATGGCCGCGGTGCCTTTATAAAGCCAATCTCAAAATGCCACGGCTGTGACATGTCAAAACAATCGCCTCCTTAAAGGATTTTAGGAATTCGTACGTGGCTATTAAGTTGTGGTTGTGGGGACGACCGTCCAGCCGAAGCTTGTCTTGAAGCGTTTGAAAAATGCAGCTGGACTCCATATCAGACAGATAAAGCTGATTCTTGAAGATTCGATTTTCACTGTTTGTTGTGTAACTGTAACCAAGTCTCCTTCAATTACTGTTTCATATTTTTGCTAATTTTGGTCTTATGGGACTTGAATGTCTTTTATAGTCACTTATTTCCACCACGGCATTTATAATTTTTATGAATTGAAAGCAAATTAGATTTTCTCTTTAACGAGAATAACTTGGTCTTGACACTCTGGCAGTTGTGAGCCCAAATAGTTAGGCCTGTTGAAATCCATAACCTGTGAGTTGAGAGCAATTAACAAGCCCAATGGCAGTAAGCATCTTAAACAGATGGTTTGCCATGGATTTTCATTTAAAAGTACATGCTTAAAAGGAATCAGCGGGACTGCATAAGGCTGGATTCAAGTTGAACCAGCCTGCTCATCGCTTGATTTTCATCTTGAAATAAGCTGAATTTAAGTTAAAATAATCTAAATTCAAGTTCAAGTTAAGTTAATTTGAATCTGACAAGTCATTGACAAATTTATCTCCTTCAATAATTTTCATCTTCTTTAATAATTCTTTTTCATCATCTCTAACAACTTTTCTTCTTCTTTAATACTTTCCAATGGTTTCTCTAATGACTTTATCATTAGTTTGAATGAGTTTGAGCTATATTTGGACTTAGGTTAGTTTGAGTCCACCTTTCGGGGTTGCATATGAATAGAAAAGAAATGATAGTAATTCATATGTTGAGTTTTTGGTGTTTTAACGATGATAAAAATGCACATAAGGACTATTTTATGTCAAACATGATTTATTTTATAACAAAAAAAAATCAAAAGTTTTAATTTTGCAAGTTTCAAGCATTACACGATTGTGTACTCGTTGAGCATGACCATGTGATATTATATTCTAACACTTGCGTTGAAAACACGAGATTGTGTTCATACTCATGTTAGGACTTGTAATTTTTTGAGAAAATTTTCAAGTCTCACACGATGGTTTTGGAGTACACGATCGTATTTACACAATTCAATCCAATGTGATCATATTACTCGTACAACTTTGTCGTGTTGACTCAAAGGAGTAAAAGTCAAAAGCATGACCATTTCCTTATAAAACATATGATTGTGTAGTAGCAATCGTGAAAAAACACGAGCCTTTTATTCGTGTATCTTTATCGTACTAAACAAGAAGGTTAAAGGACAAATGCATAACTGTGTTTGTAATTAACATACAATCGTGTACTATATTTTATGAGAAGACACAACCTTTAATAACCTGCAACCTTATCATGTGACACGGTGTGGTAACCCCCGTCATAGAACACTATAAACTACTATTTATAATAATAAGATAACTATAATATTATTTACAGTGAGAATCTCCACAGTAAAAGCTACTGCTGAATT
The DNA here is from genome assembly GCA_026122585.1 of Anacardium occidentale. NCBI lineage: Eukaryota > Viridiplantae > Streptophyta > Magnoliopsida > Sapindales > Anacardiaceae > Anacardium > Anacardium occidentale. The sequence continues at coordinate 8,477 of JAJEJH010000737.1, read as the reverse complement.
TTAAATTTTGCATGTGAGAGTTAGTATATAATTTACTATTAATAATAATAGTAAGAAGAAGTTTATGATGCATTTAGATTCTCAAGTTTCTTACGTACAAAACATGTTACTCATATAGTGTATACTAATAGTATGATACACATATATATATGATTAAAACTATACAAAAACTTGCGAGCCATGAATATGTTATTTGTTGTCAGGCCGTATTTCCAAAATTTGGCAACCTTCTCACCCCACTTAGCCCTAAGCTCATTGACCTGCAAAAGAAGAAATAAGAGAGAGAGGCAAGTGATAAAATCACGCAGCTCGTGTTTGCTATCTCTAACACAAGTAAGTTTCAAGCTAAATTTTATTTTGTGACTTGTCACGTTATTCTCTGCTTTAATGTTTTTTATATTCTTTATGTCTGAGATGTTTTTGTTTTCTGTAGTATTTTTTGTCTTTATATGTTTCGTTCTTATTAAATATTGTACATAATATGATGTGCATGCTTTGATGTCATGTCAATGCTGAAAATTATAAAGGTTTGCCCTTAGGCCTGTTTTCTGAAAACTCTTTCTAGAATAAAAACTGTGATCCAAAGATCTTAAATATATGCATATAGTATATGCTAAAAACTGAATAAAAAAAAAAACTATATCTGAAAATAATTACTGTGTTGATCAGATTGATGAATGCAGGGATTTGCCACCTTAGTTGTATAAGTTCAATCCTACTGATATCTATTGATGCACAACTAGTATTTTTTTTAACGAGCTTAGTCAATATTATGTCCTCTTTAACAGGCATTGGTTTCCATTTCTAGTGGGTGTGCGAACTCACAAGCATTCCTTCGTATTCACTTTTAATTGATATCCAAAATATCGTATATCTATACTTTTAAAAACATGTTATTAGATTCTTAGATCCATTTATGAAAACTCTGATATGACATTTTGTGCTTTATGTTGTTAATCATGCATGATATGTTGCTTTATTTTGTTATAATTGAGTTTTGTATACTTGAAAAGGGCTTAAAGTAGCTTAAGGATGCTTTCGAACTATCTTTACGTTTTTCTTAAGGTGTACGGGCGTATGTTTCTAAACGCATAGGCATGTGGGGAGGCACACAAGACAATATGCTGATTGTGCTAACTTATAAAAAAAAATTACAAAACTTTGGTTGGCCACACGAACGTGTAGTATGAGACACACAAGCATACATCAAGGTGTAAGGTCATGTTTTACACTTGCACGAGCATGTAACTGTCATCTAACACTCCTAAGTCTTACTTATATAGGTGTGTGAAATTGGGATTGAGCACACGGATATGTGCTCGATCACATAAGCGTGTGTCTGGGTTTTTTAGGTGTACACGAGTGCCATACAAGGCTATGCTCATACAAAAATAAGGACACACAAGCATGCACCTACTGGTACATAGTCGTGTGCTCAACTTAATGTCTACACTTTCCCATTTGTAAACCCAGAAATCCTAACTCTTTTCTCGTCCAAATATTTCCCAACTCAAAATCAAACACCTTATCATTTAAGGCCTCAACAAGCATCAACACATTCATCAAAATCTTATCTCAATCATGTCATAACTCACAAATAAGGCATGAAACACATGTATACAGACATATATATACATTATCATGAAATCAACCACTTAATCAATTTTAAATCATCATTCACACGTTTCACAAATCAAGCAAGCAATGAACCTATTAGAACTCAGCTAAGAGAAGAAACATGCTATGAAACAAGGTGAAAGAGGTAAGAGAACACTTACCTCTAGCCATGAAAGCTTGCTCTCTCTCTCTTTCTCTAAGAGTCTTTGGATCTCTAATCTGCTGTTGGGCTATTGATGGATCTCTCACAACAACTTTAGGGTTCACTACGAAACGAAGAAGAAGAAGAAGAAAAAAAAAAAAGATAAAAGCTGGGAACTATGCGAAAGCTAAAACAAATAAAACGTATATATAGTTGAATAGCATGACACATGGTCATGTGCCTAAGACAAATGGTCATATGTCACATAGGAATCTTAATTTTCCTTGCTTTTTATGCCATACATGGAATACCCTCCCAATGACACCCATGTACAAGCCACATATAGCTTTCAAATAACTATTTTACCCCTAAACCCTCTTAACTCTATTTTCTATTAAGAAATCTCACTTTTACCCTTGTTTTTAAGCTTAAAAGGACAATTTTACCCTTAAACTATTACAACTCTCTCCTTTAATAAAATTTCATCATTGGAATTACCTAAACAACTCTAGGTATCTCTCTCTCATCTCAACCTCAACCTTCCAGGTAACTTATTTGAATTTTTAACTCATTCACAAAACCTTAACCAGTGGTATCTCTTTATTTTTAAGGGTTTTCATTCTGTAGTTCAAAATCTGAATCGGTATCTCTTGATAACTCTAATAATCTGATAACTCCAGATCTTGAACCTCTAATACATAAGAAGAATCATTTACATATTTCCTTAACTAAGACACATGAAACACATTGTGGATTATGTCTATGCTAGTTGGAATGACTGATTTATAAGTAACTCTATCGATACACTCCAAAATCTCATATGGGTCAATAAATCTCAAAGTCAATTTGTTCCTCTTACCAAATCTCAGAACATATCTGTAAGGAAACACTCTAAAAAACACAAGATCTCTAACCTCAAACTTTATTTCCTTACACCTCTGATCTACACAACTTTTTTAACAATCCTAAACCTATTTAATTTTATGCTTGATAATTCGAATCTGATTTATTATCATTTAAGTCATCTATAGCCCTATTACTATCTCTAAATAATCTCTTTTACCAATGTCATCCTAATGTAGTGGTGATCTGCATCTTCTATCATACACTGCCTCAAAAGATGTCATCTGAATGGTGGACTGATAGTTATTTTATAAACAAACTTCATAAGTGGTAACAAATCAGCTAACTAGTCTAAAAATCTATACAACAAACCCATAACATGTCCTTTAGAATTTAATTGACCTTTTTAGTTTGACCATCTATATGCAAGTGATAGGTTGAACTGAAATGAAGTCCATAAAAATGTCTTTTTATTTCCACTTAGGAATATCTAATGGTTGTAAGAACCTAGAAGGCCTCTAATGTTATACCTGTAGTGACCCCCGCCCCAAGCCTACTGTGCGCAGCTATAAAAATATTATATATATATATATATATATATAATGAAAATGTGCCTGTGAAGGAGATCTCCACGAGGGAAAAAAAAATTAACTACTACTCAGAAATACTTGAAATTTTATATACGGAAGCGTAAAAATATAGATATGACCATAAAGTAAGTCACAATGATTTTTCTGAAAATCCCAGACTACTCATGTATTAAATCATGTTAGCAAACAATGCATAATAATATAATACACACAACATAAGTACATAGGATGCTATTAATCAGAACACATGAGCCGAATCTCAAACTAGCTGCCGAGCCATGTCCCCAAAATCTCACAACTGCATCGCTACATCTCAGTCCCCAAAATTCACTGACCTGCAAAAGAGAAAAGAAGGGAAAATGGTGAGTGACAAAATCACTCAGTAAGCATTTCCTATCTCTTACACAAACAAGTCATCAAGCCAAGGCTGACCATAGGCTAGACCTCGGATTCTCTGCTTACTATTTTCTCATTCTTTCTGATCTCTTATTTCTTTACTTTCTTTAATCATTAAGTTTTCAGAGTTCTCATGTGTTTTATGCTCTGTGTTTTACTTTTATTTCATATGTTTCTCATGAATGCTATACATGACATGATATGCATGCTCTGATGTCATGTAAATCTCATTTCGCATAACACTTGCCCCTCGGGCTAATTTTCTGAAAACTCATCTTTTCTAAAAACTCTTTCTCCTAAAATCTTTAATCTGAAGATCCTCATATATATACATATAGTATATCTGAAAACAGTATCAAAAGTATTGTATCTGAAAAATATCTCCGCTATGTTGGCCAGTCTGATGAACACAGAGATTCGGTACCTTAGCCGTATAAGTTCAAACCTATAAGAAAACTACTCGTGCATGACAATGTTCTTTCTAGCGGATCATGATTTTCCTCTCTAGCGGGCATGCGAACTCACAGGTGCCCTCTCGTATCTACCCCTAACTGATGTCCAGAACATCTTATATATATACTTTTAAAACATCTCTTGGATCCGTAGATCCCCTTTTCTAAAAAAGTCTCATATGTGGCATGTCATGTTCAATGCTCAATAATCATGCATGATATGGTGTTATTTTTTGTTATTCTTATGTTTCGCATGCTTAGATTTCACTTAGGAATGCTTAAGATTGCTTATCTTTATTTTAATTTCTCTTTTTTGCCTTTCTTAAGCCGCGCGGGCGTGTGTGTTAACATGCACGGGCATGTGTCAAGGCACATGGGATTGTGTGCTTCTCGTGCTGTTGGGCGTGCGTAGTTCTGGAAAATTTCTTAACAAATCATGAAATGGGCTGACCACACGGGCGTGTGGTGCATATACACAAGCGTGTATGACTAGGCACACGGGCGTGTATCGCACTACACAGGCGTGTAGCGGCATCAGCACCATCTCGTGTCTTACCTATACGGGCGTACACATTTGGGATTAGACACACAGGCGTGTGTGTGGATTTTCATACGCACATGGGTAACATGCAAGGCCGTGTCTCATGCAGATTTGAGGCCACACGGGCGTGTCCCTTGGGTACACGGTCATGCGCTCAATCCAGAATTTGCAGATGCGTCTTGAAACTCAGAAAATCCCACTCAAACACTTCCAAAAGTCATTCAATCTTCAATTAAACATAACCACAACACATACTCATGCCCATAAATATGCTCAACTCATACATTTCTCATTTAGCTCAACAAATCTCATGCATTTCTCATCCAAAGCATACCCAAGCAATATACACAACAAACATTGCATATTCATCTCATGAATCTTCATACATTTCATCATAACATCATCAAAACTTGTTGGAAAACATTCACAATATGCAACAAACGTCCAAAAAACTGGAAAATTAGAAAAAGCATGTTGGAAACCTAAGTGAAGAGGTAAAGAAATACTTACCTCTTTTTATGGCATTCAGATCTCTCTCTTTAGCTGGTCCTGGATCTCTAATCGGAACTATGGCAGCTGGCTGGACGGGTTCAACTCTAGAGTTTGCTGAAAAAAAGGAGAAGAGAAAGAAAGCTGAAGGAAAACTACGGGAAAAAGAAATATATATTTCTTTTTCCCGCATGTGTGCCCCTCAAAATCTCAAATCTCTCTCTCCTCTTACCATATATGGAATATTCTTTCCAGAATATCCATATATAAGCCACAAAATGCTACTAAAAGACTTTTCTACCCCTGGAACCCTCTTTGGATAATTTTCTAACTAGAAATCTCTCTTTTACCCTTATTCTCAGAGTCTAAAATGACACTTCTACCCCTGGGCTATTACACTACCTTAACCTATTAACAAGTCAGACATCTGACAACAAAATTTGCAATGTCTCTCTTCATGCCAGACCACTATAAATTTCTCTTGACATCTTGATAAATCTGGGTGCTGCTTAGATGTTTTGAATAAATTGTCAATATTCTCTGTCTGGCACACAGACTTTGTCTTTGAATCTCAGAATTTCATCTTTCACCTCAAAATCTAGCACTGAATCGTTTAAAATCCTCTAAATCATACGTTAAACTCATATATATGATATTTGACTAGCCTTGATATTATTAAGTAGTGTGGATACAATCTGAAGTCTAAAGAACCTAACTGTGATTATCTTGATATTCTCTCTGGCAATCTTATACTACAACTATTTCTAAACTAAAATCATAGATAAAATTACTAGCCTACTCAAGGTATTTACTACTACATTAGCTTTACTTAGATGATAGTGAATCTCACAGTCATAATCCTTCACCAACTCTAACCATCTCATTTGTCTCATATTCAATTATCTCTAGGTGAATAAGTACTTGAGACAGATGATCTAAATAAATGCAACATCTAACACCATACAAGTAACGTATCTAGATCATCAAAACAAATTCTATAGCAGCTAACTCTAAATCATGAGTAAGGTATCTCAACTCATAGTCTTTTAATTGTTTAGAGGCATAGATAATTACCCTACTATGCTACATCAACACTATTTATATCCCTTGGTGGGAAGCATCTATACAAATCCCATAATTTATTTGCTCTTGAGGTAAAACTAACATTGGAGCACTAGTCAACCTCTGCTTTAACTTCTGAAACCGTTTTTCACACTCTTCAGTCCATATAAAAGAAATATTTCTTCGAGTTAAAGAAGTCAATGGTCTCCCTATTTGGAAAATCTCTCAATGAACATCTTGTAATAACTAATCAACTTGAGGAAACTCTTTACCTCCTTTGGTATCCTTGGCCTTGACCAACTCATAATAACCTTTACCTTACTTAGGTCCACTGAAATGTCGGCTACTGAAACTATGTGCCCAAGAAATGACATGCTACTCAACCAAAACTTAAACTTACTAAACTTAGTATAAAGCTGACAATCTCTTATCTTCTAAAGAACAAACTTCAAATGCTCTTCGTGCTCCTTCATACTCTTCAAGTAAACCAAGATGTCATCGAAAAATATAACAACAAATCAATCTAAACAGTCTTGAAAAACATGGTTCATTAAGTCCATACATACTGTAGGAGCATTCGTCAATCTGAAATGTATCATTATAAATTTGTTTTGAAGGTAATCTTAGGTATATATTTCTCTACTACTTTCACTTGATGGTACCCGAACTTCAAATCAATCTTAGATAACACGACAGTTCTACTTAATTGATCAAACAAATTAACAATCATAGGCAACGAATACTTATTCTTGACAATCATCTTATTTAACTCTCTATAGTCTATACATGTCCTTAATGATTCATCTTTCTTTTTTACAAACAAAATCAAAGCACCCCAAGAAAAAAATCTTGGCCTGATGAATCACTTATCTATAAGCTTTTAAAGTTGTTTCTTCAACCCTTATAGTTTTATAAGAGCTATCTAATACGGAGTCTTAGAGATAGGAGCTGTATCGAGAATTAACTCAATACAAAACTCTAACTCTCTCGTAGAAGGTAACTCTAGTAAATCCTCTAGAAACACATCTTGGAACTTCCTTGCTACAAGTACCTCCTCGATACTTGGCTTGGTCACACTTCAACATACTATATTAGTCAGGTATCTTACACAACATTTACTTTATAATCTCCTCACATAAATACAAGAGATAAGCATGGTCTCACTTTCCCCTCTCTAAACACAAACTGATTAAGGTTTAACTGTAATATAATATTTTTCCTCTTATAGTTTATATATACCCTATAATTACTTAGAAAATCCACGCAAAAAATCATGTCAAAATCAACTAACTCTAACATGATCAAGTCAATATTCAATCTCCTACCCATAATCTTAATCTCCAACCCATAATCTTTATCTCCTGATTTAACAGTATCTGGTTACTCAAAACCATACCACAATCTCGCATCTCTATATATATACTCATATTTGCCACATTAGGGATCAATCTTAAAATCTCTATTACTTATCTAAATATAAAGTTATGTGTGACACCACAATCAATTAACACATAAATAGAAGTATCAAGGAAAAATGACTGACTGGTAACTACATGCAGCGTAGCCTCTACTTGATCTTGTTTGACAACAAACGCTTTGGTTTTACGTTTACCAGATAGACCGATACTGTCCAAAGGTAGAATTGTCATTTTAGATTTTAAAATCGAGTGTAAAAGAGAGATTTTCAAATAGGAAATAGAGTTGAAGAATTCAAGGGTAGAAGAGTCATTTAGAGGTTTTTCGTGGCTTATACATAGATATTCTGGGAAGAATATTTCATATATTATGTGAGGAGAGAGAGATTTGAGTTGTTCACAAAGCACACGACCGTGTGTCTCGGACACACGCCCATGTGTCAGGTGAGAGAGCCTTAAATGTTTCATTTTTATTTTTTTTTTTTACATTTTCACCCAGTTTATTCGTTTCAACTTCCCTCTTCTCCATTTTCCAGTGAACCTTAGGCAAAAAATCATTCAACCAATAACTGATAATCAAGTTAGAGATCCAAGAACATCTAGAGAAAGAGATCCAAACGCAATTGCTAGAAATAAGTATTTATTTACCTCTTTCACTTAGGTTTACAACATGTTTTTCTGATTTGGGTTTCCTGGGATAATCTTTGTGTGTTAAGGTTGCATGTTGTTCTGATTTGATGATGAAATGATGTATTGAATGATGATTCATGAGCCATTTTGAGAGATTTTGACATTTTGTGCTTGGGTATGAAATTATGATAAATATATGATTTTTAGCATGCCTTATGTTGAATGGATGAAATGGGAATGCTTTACGGCATATATATTTGTTGTGTGTATGATGGATTAAAATGTGTTTGAGTTAGTGTG
>JAJEJH010000736.1:111900-126097 GCA_026122585.1 Anacardium occidentale | reverse complement strand
GATATTGCTGGATGCAGGCCATGGACGAACTTCTGAACTCGGCCCAACTCGGTCCCCGCCAAACTAGGGACAAATCTCGCCAAGGCATTGAACCTTGCGGCGTACTCCTGTACTGAACTAGGCCCCTGAACCAATTCAATGAACTCTTGGGCCTTTGAATACATCAACTCTGAACCCCGGTACTCGGCATCAAATAGCCGTCTGAATTCTGCCCAGGTCATCTGCTGCTCAGGGATGGTAGCCCTAGCTAGGCCCCACCACACCTTGGCATCGCCTCGGAGATGGAATGTCACAAATCTGACCTTCTCTTTCTCTGATAACGTGAAGAGACCCATGCTACTCTCCACTGACTCAATCCACTCTTCTGCCACTACAGGATCTTTGGACCCACTGAACTTCATTGGCTGATACGGTCCTGGCAGATGGTAGATTGGATGAAGTCTACCTGATGAGCTTGTACCCACTGTCTCTGTACTAGTAGCCTGACTGTGCTCTCTGTACTCTGCTGGATACTGATATCCTTCTCTGACAGGCTGAGGCTGAAACTGATAAGCCTCTCTGGCTGCCTGAGGCACTGAGTGATACTGAGGCTGAGACTGAGGGTAATACTGCTGCTGATATTCTGGCTGAGGCTGAAACTGAAACTGAGACTGAAATTGTGGCTGATACTGTGGCTGAAACTGTGGTTGTGCTGGAAACTGATAAACTGAATACTGAGGGGGATTAATGTTGGCTGGCTCTGGCACATTTCCCACACCAGCTTGCTGTAAACTCTCTCTGACAACATCCCCAATCATCTCTCTGAGCTGATCTGGTCTGATAGGCACATGGGAGGAACTCTGAGATCGCCGCCCCTCACTGACACTCATGGGACGGACAGGGGGACTACTACTGGCTTCATCTATGTATCTAGGAACATAGGCTTCTCTATCTATAGCATCACAAGCAAAGGGGGTTAGAAACACAAACATAACAAAAGCTGGAAAAGAATTACCTGACTGGTGCTGTGAGGAGGGTCTGGATGATGGCTGCGAAGGAGAGAAAACAAACACCACACACTTACAACTCAATCTCTACTGAAAATGGCACAGAGAAACGCTCTGATACCAACAATGTAGGACCCGCCGCCCCGAGTACCCCTGCTACTGAAAGAAACTAATCTTTTATTCAATAAACTGGAACTTGGGTACCCGAGATGGGAATCCTACGAAAAAGTAAAACTACCTGCTGATCTAATTTACACTGCAAGCGGAAGCTGAAACTGAAATATACAATGAGCCCAACTGGCTTTACTATATATATATATATAAAACTGCTCTGTACAACTGTTTTACATCTGAGTACATATACATTTACAAAACGTACAAGTACAAGACCTCACAGGTCCAACTGAAAATAAAATACAAACTGGAGAGTGTGTGTGGGGTCCTCCTCGCCAGCCTCAATCCACCCGCTCCTCGCCAATAGCAAACTGACCTGAAAAGGAAGGAAGAAGGAAAGGGATGAGTGATAAAGATCACCCAATAAGCATTCCTTACTTCCCTCAACCCACGCAAGCAGCAAACAAGGGCATGCATACCTGATCGGCCCTATTCATGCATCTAATCGCTTGCTGGCACTGAATCTGATTTATCTGATTACTGCTGTTATCTGATTATTCTGTTATCTGGTTACTGATTTCTGATTAATGCACGTCAATATGAATATATGAAATGACATGCTGAGCTGGAATCTGAAAATGACTGATGATGCATGTATCTGAGCATCTAACTGAATGTACCCGAAGGTACCTGCTGTGCTGATCAGGCTGATGAACACAGGAATTCGGCATCCTGGCCAAGTGGGCTGAACATTCTAGCTACTGGCTAGAAAGCTGGAAACTGTACTGCTGCTGAGCTGACTGACTGGTGTCAGAAAGCTGGGTCCCATAGATGCCCCCTCGAGTTCACCCCAAAACTGAAGCCCATAGATTGGGTTCTGACTGCTGAAAACTACTGAATTCGGATCCTTGGATCCTCATTCAGACTATATGCTATGCTCTGAATGCATATGCTTCTATTCTTAACTGAATTCTGAATTATCTGATGTCTGATTGCCTTTGGATGGATTACCAAACCTTTAATAATTCAATTTCTGAATTTCTGGAAGAAACTGGCTGACACACGGCCGTGCAAGGAAAGCACACGGTCGTGTAGCACACACACACGGCCGTGCAGGCAAAGGCACACGGGCGTGTACCCCAGCACACGGGACCGTGTGCTGGTCGTGCGTCTGGGCGTGTGTGCTTCTGGAATTCTGGCCATTTCATGCAATAAATGGGACACACGGCCGTGTCCCTCAGGACACACGGTCGTGTCCCTGCGTTTCTTGCCCGTGTGCACTTCGTGCACACGGCCGTGTCCTTGCAGAAATAGGGGCACACGGGCGTGCTCCTGCGGGCACACGGTCGTGTGTCTTGCTCTGCTCATACATGGCTCATCTGAAACGCACTGGAAACCAACCCAAACCTCATCCAAACTGAAATTAACTGGAAACATGCATAAATGGCACTTCTAATAACACATATCAATCATCAATTTCAACATCCATCCACTGCTACTGATTCCACCATTAACACATCAAGTTTTCTCACACTACACACACACAGCAAAGCATGCATGGTTCTGGGTGGAAAATAAGCATGGCAATCAACATATAATCATCATCTCATCATCATACATACATACAAGCATAGCATCTCAAGCTAGGAATGGAAACTCGCATTTCCATCCACATCAAACAAGCTGGAAAACTGAAGGAGAGAGTAAGAAACACTTACCTCTCGACATGGCTGCTGGAAGCTTAAACTCAAGCTATTCTCTCTGATCTCTAGCTGGATTAGGAGCTACTGGAAGCTGAACTTCTCTCCTAGGGCTGGAAGCTGCTGAAAAGGAGAAGAAAGCTGGCTGAAATGGGTGAGAAAATGAAAATCTCCCGTCTCTCTCTTTCTTTAATCCCACCTGCACGGGCGTGCAGGCTTGGCGCACGGGAGTGCGCCTGGGAAAATTGATGAAATCCATTTCCCGCGCTTCGCATGATTAAAACCTCCCTAAAGGCATCATACGAAGGCCACACAACTCTGAAAAATTACCAACTCACCCCTGAATTCTGATAAACTCCCAATCTATTCCTGAATTCTATTTCTAACCCCAAAACTCTACCCCTAAGGGCTTTTTCTAAAACTGGGATGCTACAGAGTGTACGGCCAGAAAATGCCCATGCACGGTCGTGTGTTCGCATACGTATGCCCGTGCATGCCTTTCAGTGAATGTTTTTCAGGAAATTCCAGTAGCGTGCACGATCAGGCGCACGACCAGAGCATGGTCCCGTACGTCCTGGCTCACGCCCGTGCACCTTTCATGTACGCCCGTGCATCAGCAGTTTTTCAGAAAAAGAATATTAATTGAGTAATTAAGCATGCGAATTCTGAACAAAGGCTAATTGGCTTCAAATAAGCATCAGATGAGCATGAAATTAGATAATAAGCTGCATATGCATATCATGGCATTACATGTAGCTTCAGAGAGGATCAGGGGATTCGAATTCAGTAGTATTCAGAACCCGATGTACGGGTAAGAGTATGGGGTGAATACGAGGGGGCATCTGTGGGATTCAGCCTTCTGACACCAGTCAGAACGCTCAGCAGTATTTCAGATTCAGTTTCTGACACCAGTCAGACTACTCAGCAGCATTTCAGTTTACCATCTGGCACCAGTCAGATTGGGCAGTAGTATTCATATTCAGCCTTCTAGCCAATAGCTAGACTGTTCAGCCCACATGGCCAGGATGTCGAATCCCTGTATTCCACCAAGTCTGATCAGCATAGCAGGTACCTTCGGGTACAGAGAGGTATTCAGATGCATGCATCCAGTAAATTCAGTTAGCTTGACATGACATACACATCATGACATGAATAATAATGACATCAGTATATAATGAGAATGAGATTCAGATAACGGTTTCAGATTCCAGCAAGCGCATAGATGTATGGTTAGGGTCGAGGCCCAAGTATGTTTGATTATATGATTGTTATGTTTGCTTGGGTATTGAGGGAAGTAAAGAGCGCTTACTGGGTGATCTTTATCACTCATCCCCTCTCCTTCTTCCATCCTTTTCAGGTGGTTCGTATTGGGTTCGAGGAGCGGTTGGACCGAGGTTGACGGAGAGGGCACGCACACACACCTCGATCTCAGTTGTATATCAGTTTTGGACCTGTGTGGTCATATGTATCTTTTGTATGTTTCCAGCTGTATCTAGATGTACAGAAACGATATGTGTATATATGTATAGGCCACTGGGCCCATTGTACAGAACAGATATGTATATTTTACAGTTGATGTATGTATTTCAGAAAAGCTTCCGCATGTGTACAATTGTGTAGTTTCAGATTTCTGTCTTTCGTAGGATTCCCGTCGCGGGTACCCATATTTTTAAAAGATTAATAAAAGGCCCATGTAGTTTTCAGCAGCAGGGGTACTCGTGGCGGCGGGTCCTACTGCTTGCATGTTTTTGTCTTGATTGTCCTAGATACTTATTAGTTTTAAGATTATCTTTTGCCTCATCTAATTTTCTTACAAGGAAAGGTTGGTAGTGAGAACACAAGTTGGTAGATGTTTTTTTTTCCTTTAGACTTGTTATCATGCTTGCATTACACTAATTTGCCTGTGGATTAATATCAACTCTTACATTTCTACCCTTGAATTTGCATATTGTTTATGTGTCGGGAAATTGTGTGTTGATTGCACATTTTTGGGAGTGTGATTATTGATCATTTTTATTATTAGAGCCTAAGGTAGAGTTAGGTCATTGAAAGGTGAAGTTGTTTAGTTGGTGATCAAAAGTTGGCCAGAAATTTTCCTACAACTTGATCAAAATAATACTGGAAATTTATGGAAGAAGAAGCTATTACCAACCCTTTTAACCTTAGTCCACAATTCCTTTTTGTCTTATCTCCATAAATACCACCACTTGCTCAAGTTAAACTTGCATGCTTGCTTGGTGGAGTTTCTCTAAATTAATTACACTCCCACTTGCCCTTTTACTTGTCAAGTGTTAGCACCAAACCTACCAAATCTTATCAATCCTTTCCCTTAATCTCTTACCACCTCATCTAACCCTTACTAATTTGTAATGACCCAAGGGGTAGAATTTCCATTTTAGGAAAGTTTGGGGGGTAGAAGAGTTATTTTAGAAGTCCTTTGGGGCTTAGTTTGAGTTCCTGCGCAAAGGTGGGTGGAAATGGCTATTTTCCACCACACACACGACCCTGTGTCTCACCTTTTAGCCATATATAGTTTATTTCTTTAGTTGTGTGCAGATCAACTTTCCCAGCTTATTTCCTTCATTTTCTCTTCTTCTTCCTCACCTCCAGTGAACCCTAGAGTTCTAGAGAGAGATCCCCCAGTAGCCCAGCTTCAGATTAGAGATCCAGAGGCTTCCAGAGATAGAGGTTCAACTTCCATGGCGCGAGGTAAGTGTTTTCCTTACCTCTCTCGCTGTTTTCAGAGCCTGTTTGGCTGTTTCCAGTTATGAGAAATATTTGTGTGCTTATTTGAGATATTTCCAGCATGCTTGAGTTTGATTTGATGCATGATTGGATGATTGAGTGGCCTTTTCCATGTTTATATGTGTATAAATGTATATATATGAGATATATGCTTTATGTATGATATATGACGTGTTTGAGATGATGACATGATGAATATTTGCGTGCTAGCAACAGTAGAAGATGTGTATGTTTGTTGATTTGAAGTATGGAAGTGTTGGTGTGGGAATTTTTGGATTTTCAGACGCATTCTGTAGAATTTGAGTTGAGCACACGCCCGTGCGCCCGTGAGGCACGCCCGTGCGACCTCAGATTTTGCAAGGACACGGCTGTGCATGTTGGTCGTGTGCGTGTAGAAACCCAGACACACGCCCGTGTGCCCGAGTACATACGCCTGTGTGCTTTCCCCAATTCCACACGCCCGTGTATGCGAGACACGGGAAGAAGAAGAAGGATGGCAGCCACACACTCGTGCAGTGTGATACACGCCCGTGTGCCCCTTGTTGCACGCTCGTGTGTTGCACCACACGCCCGTGTGCCTTGCCAAATTTTCATGAAATAATTCCAGAACTTTGCACGCCCAGGGACACGGCCAGCACACGGTCCTGTGTGCCTTGCCGCACGCCTGTGCACACCAGAACACACGCCCGTGCACCTAAGAAAATCAGAAAAAGAAATTAAAAGGGAATTAAGATACTCTAAGCCATTCCTAAGCACACAAAACTCAGAATTAACATCAGAAAACAACATATCATGCATGATTATCAGCATTTAGCACGACATGCCATATCAGAGGTTTTCAGACTGGATCCACGGATCAAATAGCATGATTTTCAGATATACATATATGATTTTTCATATATCAGATAGGGGTGGATACGAGGGGGCACCTGTGAGTTTGCACACCCGCTAGAGAGGGAAACCAGCGTCTACTAGAGAGGACGTGGTTGTAGGACCCGCCGCCCCGAGTACCCCTGCTGCTGAACAATAAATCTTTTTCTATTAATAAACTGAAAATTGGGTACCCGAGACGGGAATCCTACGAAAAAGAAACCCTACTGCTACTACTGTACATAAGCGGAAGCTGAAACTGAAACAAATATACAATGAGCCCAACTGGCTTTTCACATATACATCTGTTCTTTACACTGTTCTGAAAATATACATCATATACATGACCTCACAGGTCCAAACTAAAAATAAAAATACATCTGGAAAGTGTGTGTGGGGTCCCCTCTCGCTAGCCTCGGTCCACTCGCTCCTCGCCAGCAGCAAACCAACCTGAAAAGGAAGGAAGAATGAAATGGATGAGTGATAAAGATCACCCAGTAAGCATTCCTTACTTCCCCCGCCCAAGCAAGCAACAAGCACACACAAACACACACTGAATCTTGGCCTCGGCCCTATCCATACATCTAGTCGCTTGCTGACGCTGAAACTGCTCATTCTGGATTAACTGTTATCTGATTACTGATTTCTGATTATCTGATTAGTCATGCCAACATGTATATGTAATGACATGCTGAGCTGGAAACTGAAAATGACTGATGATGCATGCATCTGTCTATCTGAATCTGAATGTACCCGAAGGTACCTGCTGTGCTGATCAGGATGATGAACACAGAGATTCGGCATCCTGGCCAAGTGGGCTGAAAATTCTAGCTACTGGCTAGAAAACTGAATACTGAATACTAAAATACTGCTGCTGAGCTGACTGAGTAGTGTCAGAAAGTTGGGTCCCACAGATGCCCCCTCGAGTTCACCCTAAACTGAAACCCATACCTTGGGTCCCGACTACTGAAATCTACTGAATTCGGATCCCTGGATCCTCATTCAGGCTACATGTTGTGTCATGTTATGCATATGCTGCATTTCTTATCTGGATTCATTGTTATCTGATGTCATTTAGCCTCTGGATGGATTACCAAACCTTTAATAATTCATTTCTGCCTTTTCTGGAAAATCTGGCGGACGCACGGGCGTGTGGGCCAAGCACATGGTCGTGCAGGAGAGACACACGACCGTGCCAAGCAAAGCACACGGGCGTGTGCCCAGACACACGGGACCGTGCCCCGGTCGTGTGTCTGGCCGTGCTCTCCTCTGGAATCGCTGCGTATTTCTACTGAAGAAGCTGGCACACGGCCGTGTCCCTCAGGACACACGGTCGTGCCCACTGCAAATCTGGCCGTGTGCACTTCGTGCACACAGGCGTGCCCTTACAGAAACCAGGGCACACGGGCGTGCGTCTGCGGGCACACGGGCGTGTGTCCGGTTCTGCAATACGAGCACCCACCTGGAACATGCAGGAAACCCATCCAAACACACACAATCCTCAACCGAACTGAAATTAACTGGAAACATGCATTCAAGGCACTTCCATATACACATAGCATGCATCAATTTCATCATCCATCTATCTCTACTGAATCCACCATGAAAATCTATATTTCTCTCACTAACACACACAAGCAAAGCAAGCATGCATTTTGGGTGGAAAATAAGCATCTCAATCAACATATAATCATCATCTCATCATCATATACACATACAAGCATAGCATCTCAACTGGAAATGGAAACACACGTTTCCAATCATCATCAATCAAGCTGGGAAACTGAAAGAGAGAGTAAGAAACACTTACCTCTCGCCATGGCTGCTGGAAACTATCTCTCAAGCTAATCTCTGATCTCTCTAACTGGATTGAGAGCTGCTGGAAGCTGGAAATCTGATCTAGGGCTGGGAGCTGCTGAAACAAAAGAAGCTGAGCTGAAGAAATGGGAAAAGCTGGGTGAGAAGCTAATAAATCTCTCGTCTCTCTCTCCTGCTACCCACCTGCACGGGCGTGCAGGGCACTGTGCACGGGAGTGCACCAGGGAAAATGAATAAACATCCATTTCCCGCGCTTCGCATGATTAAAACCTCCCTAAAGGCATCATACGAAGGCCACTCAGCTCTGAAAAACTACCATCTCACCCCTGAACTCTTCAAGACCCCCACCCTAATCCTGGTTATATTTCTAACCCCAGAACTCTATCCCTAAGGGCTTTTCTAGAAAAACCCGGGATGCTACAGTGGTCACTGACCAAGCTCGATAGAGAGTGCTGGTTGTGCATCAGTAGATTCAGTAGGACTTTGAACTCACACAGCCAGGGTGCCGAATCCCTGTATTCATCAGTCTGGTCAGCATAGCAGATTTTCAGATACAGTATTTTTTGATATAGATTTCAGTATATATTATACGTATATATTCAGAATCTTCGGATCATAGTTTTATTATCACAAAGAGTTTTCAGAAAAGACAACTTTTCAGAAAAATAAGCCTGAGGGCAAGTTTTTACAGTTTTCAGTATATATGACATCGGCATATACATTTCATTGTCATGCACAACATCTCATGAGAAACAGATGAGAAACAGAACAATAATAGAACAAAACAGAGCAGAAATATAACAGAATTCAGTAAGAAATAATTCAGAAAATGGATGTACTTCGGTATATCAAAAGAATACGAATCATTCAACAGTGTAGTAGAATCTCCTACGTGACGAGTCACGTAATCAGTTGTTTGACCTACGAGTGTTACGTTTGGAAATGCTTGCTGAGTGACTTTGTCATTCACTCCCTTCCCTGTTTCCTTTTGCAGGTCAGTGATTCGTGGCTGAGCTGGAGTGAGACCGCTGCGAGATTTTGGGGATATGGCTCGGCAGCAGCAGATAGCATGTTAGCTCGCATGCTTTTATTTCTCATGTATATATCTATGTGTGTATTATACCCTAGTACACTGTATGTCAGTATATTTTTATACATGAGCAGCCTGGGTTTTCACGCTTACATTTAGTATATTTGAATACTGAATTATATTTATAGTTTCTTTTTATTAAGAAATTTTTCAGGCAGAAGTTCTTCTTACTGTAGAGGTCCCCATTCCAGGTATATTTTCATTATATACAGTATATTTCCACAGCGCACAATAACCTGGGGCGGGGGTTGCTACATGATTATTCTTCTAAACACTATTAAAGCTTCATTTACCTTAATCACTCTCATTATTCCATATATCACCTTTCATTACAATTACCATCTCACCCTTATCATTCTTAAAGTTATCAAATTACCTTTGTCATCCAACCAAAGCCCAAATTTGATTGTCAAACCCAATTAAAAAAACCAAGCCCAAACACCAAACTTACCTAACTAATGAGCCCAAACAATTTTCTTCCTTATCTATAACCTTTAGCAACATTGTTTACCTTCTCGAATTTATTGTTCATAGCCAAAAAAAATTATTTACAAAACCTTATTTCTACCTTAATTACATCTCAAACACTTCCTTAACCTAATATAACTTGAACCAATTCACTTAATGGCTAGTTAGGAGAGTTGTCAATCCCTTCTACCCCCTTGGATAATTAGTGATATGAGGTTAGAAAGATAAACAAAAGATTTGAAGGTAAAATTGAATGAAAAATTTGAAACCTTTACTAAATTGATGCATGACATGTCCCCAAGACTTAGCCAAAGTGATACAAAGTCAAGGTTCCAATAACTAAAATCAAGTTAAAACACCCCCACCTTCAAGATATGACTTTTCCATCATCCACCATAGAGCCCACAACATTGAAACACATAATAGAACCATTCATTATAGACAAAGAACCATAATACATATGCCTCCATATGATGAAAAGATCTCATTGTCTAGTGATTCTAATGATGAGCACAAATTTCATAGGAGAGTAAAGAGGAAGGAAGACAATGATGACCATGGTTTGAAGTTAGACATCTTTGAATTTGATGGCAGTTTGAATCTGGATATCTTCATTGATTGGCTTTATAATATTTAGAGAGCTTTTAAGTGTAAGGTCTATGATAATGAGAAAAAGTATAGAGTAACCATATTAAAGTTCAAGGATTATACCTCATTGTGATGTGAAAACATGAAGAGGGAGAGAGAAAGAAAAGAAAAGAGAAAGCTTAGATCATGGGATAAGTTGAAAAAGATGATGAAGAAAAGATTCCTCCTCGAAAATCATAAATGGACATTTACTTCAAACTTCATAATTTGAAGCAAGCATGAAGGATTATGTTAAGGAATTTGAAAACTTGAAGATGAGGAATGATATATCGAAAGAGAGGCAATATACCATAACTAGGTTTGTGAGGGGTTTGAATAGGAAAATAACTCACAAGGTGGAGTTACAAGTCTACCATTCCTTCTATAATGTATACAACTTGGCCATGAAAGTGGAAAGGCAACTTAAGGCCTTAAAACTTACTACCCCTAACAAGGTTTTCAAGGATATTAGCTATTAAAAAGGATTTATATCATATACCAAACCTTATGTCCTACCTAAGGATTTTGATAAATTGAAGATGTTGAGTCTAGAAAGGAGAAGCCTAAGGTACAAGATAAAACTAATAGAAATGCACTTAGGAACAAGAATTATTTTAAGTGTCATGACTATGGTTATTTCCAAGCCAATTGTCCTAATAATAAGGCCATGATCTTGATGGAGATTACAACTATCCAAGAAGTTGTTCAAGATGAAGAGATTGAGAAAGAAGCTAAGGTTAAAAGTAAGGGAAAAGAGTTAGCTGATCTCAATCAATGGGAATTATTAGTTCTTAAGAGATCGTTGGGCCAAATCACAAGATGATCAAAGGGAAAACTTGTTTCAAACTAAGTGTATTATCAAGAAAAAAGTTTTTTCGATGATAATAAATAGTAAAAGTTGTACCAATGTTGCTTTACTATCACTATGGAGAAATTAAGTTTACTAAACCTTGACCATGCTAGACTCTATAAGCTTTAATGATTGAACAATAGAGATACCTTGCAAGTGACCAAACCTATTGTGGTTCTCTTTTCTATTGGTAAGAGATATATGGATAAAGTGGTTTGTAATGTTATCCTCATAGATGCTTGCAGCTTGTTACTTGGATAAGGAGGTGATACACAATAAGAGGTTTAATACTTATTCCTTTAAATTCAACAAGAAAACTTTAACCCTTACCTTATTATCACCAAGCCAAATAATACCTCAAACACTACCTAAGCCAAACAACTCTCACAAAAGCCTTTTCCTTAATGCAGTCAACTAGAAAAAAACCTTTCAAAGACATAAACCCATCCTTACCTTGTTGGTGGCTGAAAAAATATGCCACCTAATGAAACCACCACTCACCCATGCCTTAAACTTTGGATAAGTGAGTTTTAAAATAGCTTCCTCAATGAACTACCACATGGACTACATCATTAATGGGGTATAGAACACTAAATTGATTTAAAGCCTAGTGTCTCATTACCTAATAGGTCGACTTATAAATGTAACCCTCATGAATCCAAGGAGTTGTAGAGACAAGTTAAGGAATTAATTACTAAAAGGTTTGTGAAGGAAAGCATGAGTCCTTGTTTGGTGTCGACTTTTTATATGTCCAAGAAAAATGAAACTTATAGAATGTGTGTGGATAGTAGGGCCATTAACTAGATTATAATCAAGTATAGGTGTTCTATACCCTAGTTAGATGACATGCTAGATGAGCTTTATGATACCAAGTTCTTTTTTAAGATCGGTTTGAGGAATGAGTACCACTAAATAAGGATGAAAAAGACGGATGAGTGGAAGACAACTTTTAAGACCAAAAGAGGGTTGTATGAGTGGTTAGTTATGCCTTTTAAACTATCCAATGCTCCAAATACCTTCATGAGATTGATGAATAAGGTAGTTAAACCTTTCATAGATAAATTTGTTGTGGTATATTTTGATGACATTCTTGTGTATAGTATGAGTGAGGAAGATTATATAGACTATTTTAGGCAAATGTCTGAAGCATTGAGGGACTAAAAATTATTTGCCAAAATGGAAAAATATGAATTTTTTGTCTAAGAAATAGTCTTTCTATACTATATTGTGTCAGGAAAAGGGATTCAAGTGGATCGATTTAAGGTTGAGGCTATACAAAGTTGGCCAATTTCATCAAGCTTTGAAGTTCATAAATGGCAACCTGATATGCAAAATGGGTAGAATTCTTTTAATCCTTCTTTTTTTTGTCTAACTACAAACAAAGAGCAAGCAATGTGGTGGCCGATGCTCTTTCTATAAGGTATGTCTTGCTCATTCTTCTTCATTCTAAGATATTAGGATTTGAATTGATAAAGTTATGTTATAAAAAGGATTTAGAGATGAAAACATGTATGTTTGAATATAGGAAAAGTGGCTATAAAGATTATATTGTGCATGATGGGTATTTGTTGAAGGGAAATAAGTTATATGTTCCCAAGGGTAGTTTTAGGGAATTGATCTTGAGAAAAGTCCATGAAGAAGGATTGACTGGACACTTTGGGGTTAATAAAACTCTAAAGATTGTTAAAGTGCATTTTTATTAGCTAGGATGCTGTGAGATGAGCAAATCCTTATAGTTATAGCTAATCAAAAGTTTAAAAGCTAATTGAAATTTGGACTTTATCTACCTTTACTTTTACCTGAATTATCTTGGAAAGATCTTAATATAGACTTTGTGATAGCCTTTTCTAGGATTTAAAGGAACAAAGACTCAATCATGATAGTTGTGGATAAGTTCTTAAAGATAGCCCATTTCATACCTTATACCAAAAGTTATGATGCTTTACATGTTGCTCAATTATTCTTTAATGAAATTGTGAGGTTACTTGATATTCTTAGGACTATTGTGTTTGGGAAGGACACCAAGTTCTTAACTCATTTTTAGATACGCTTTTGAAAAAAATTAGAAATCAAACTTCCATTTAGCACCTCACACCACCCTTAAACTGATAGCTAAATTGAAGAAACCAATAAAACTTTGAAAAATATTTTGAGGAGCTTGGTTAGTAAACATATGAAGGATTGAGATCTTAAATTAGCATATGTAGAGTTTGGTTACAATAGGAGTTCTTACACCATTATAGGGTATTCTCCTTTTGAAGTTATGTATGGTGTGAACTCCTTGACTCCTATTGATCTAACCTCTTTGTCACTTCACTTAAAACCAAGTGTGGATGTTAAGGAGAAGCTCAAACAAATGAAACAATTGCATGAGGCTGTGAGAGCATAAATTGAGAAAACCAATAAGTATGCAAGACAAAGGGCCAATAAAAGTAGGAAACCAAAGCTTTTTAAAATTGGAGATTTGGTTAGAGTGCACTTGAGGAATGAGAGATTTCCTAGCAAAAGGAAGAGCAAATTGGTACCAATGACTAATGGCCAGGTTGAATTTCTTGAGAAGATAAATGGCACTACTTATAAGGTGGAACTTTCAAGTGAATATGGAGTTGTTACAACTACTTTCAATGTGGGGGATCTCAACCCTTACTTGGAGGATGATATGGATTTGAGGGCAAATCCTTACCAACTTGGGGATGACGATAAGAATGTTAATTCTTAGCCATTAACTTGCTGGCCAAAGGACATAATCCCACCCATAGTTTGAGGCGGGGATAGAATCCCACCCGCCAAGTTTAGAAAGCCCGGATTCCCACCCGTTGACTGTTAAATCTAACAGTCAACAGTAATTCCAGGGGTAATTTTGTCATTTTGAAATTAAAATTAAAAATATTATAAAATAATATTAAAAATTTTTATAAAATTAAAAAAT
>JAJEJH010000736.1:27082-111880 GCA_026122585.1 Anacardium occidentale | reverse complement strand
AATTTTAAATTTTTTATAATTTTAATATATTTTTAATATTATTTTATATTTTTATTATAAAATTTTATTAATAAGGGTATTTTTATCATTTCATAAAACAGGTTAATGAAATTGGATGGAAATTGGATGAAGGGTGGGAATCCGGGCTTTCTAAACTTGGCGGGTGGGACTTTGTCCCCGCCTCAAACTATGGGTGGGATTATGTCCTTTGGCCTAACTTGCTTGGTGGAGTCAAGTCCCTCCCTAACCACCAATGGCAGCTTCAAGACAACTTTGCTGATATATTTGGGAGCCTCAAACACCTTAAAATGTCTTTCGGCCAAGGAAGAAGCAACATATGATGAACCAAACATCAAAAGATCACAAACGTGCATAGGGTAACATAGAGGCCAATTGTAATGCACCGTGGCACCAAAAAGAGTTAGCATGCATCCTTGCACGTGTCGTGGCACTCACCTTTTGCTTGTGAGCATGCATGCATATCGAGACACCAAAATTCTGCCTAAGGCGTAGGTGCTTGCATCATGAAATGGTGTCGCGACGCCTAACTTCTGCCTAATTCCCACCTAGCATTTAAATTTTGGCAATTTTTTGGTTTTGGTGGTTCATGCCTTATACCTTTTTTCGTAATATGTAAGGGCAATACTGTCATTTCACTTTTACCTATGAAACACCTATATCAATGTAATTTTCTATTTGCTTATGAAACACCTATATCAATGTAATTTTCTACTATGTAAAGACACTTTTGATTTTGAATACAAAGAAAGTTTCTTTCCAAAAAGGTTCTTTCCAAAAAGGTTGCATGCTTTGCCTTGATTGTCCTAGATACTTGTTAGTTCTAGTATTATCTGTTGCCTCTTTATCTAATCTTCTTGCAAAGAAAGGTTGGTGGTGAGAACACAAGATGGTGGATGTTTTTTTTCCTTTAGACTTGTTATCATCCTTACATTACCCTAATTTCAAGTAAGCTAATGTTTGATTATGTGTGGATTAATCTCAACTCCTATATTTCTATCCTTGAATTTGCATGTGGGTTGTGTGTTAAGAAATTGTATTGATTGCACATTTTTGGGAGAGTGGTTATTGATCAATGGTAAGCAAAACTATATACATATAATATAAGTAAAGCTATGCAATTACTCTAAAAGAGATTGATTGCGTAACAAAAGTAGAGCGACCAATTTATGATCAAGTCTCACCTAATTAAAAATGTGACCATAAATTTAGCCAATTAGCATTTTTTAGGTAATATATGTAAGTCTGAGATAGAAAATGCCATTAATATAACGTCAATCAAATTAGATAAAAATTATGAGATTGATTGTCTAGTTAATTTTATAAATATAATACAATTATAATATTTTTTAATTTTAATATACAATAAAATATTATAAAAAAAAATACTGACCTAAGGGCCGGTTCCCGAAACGAGCCTGTCAGGGCTTTGCACACAGTCCGGACCCGGCTGGGTCTACGGGCAGGGCTCGTGCCAGGCCCCATTCCGCGGAAAACATATATAAGTGACCGACCCAAACCGTCCGCAACTCTTACTGTTGCTTCGGACTGCGGTTTTCCACCCACTTCAATTTCATTCAGTCCTTCCTCTTCGACATCTCAAACATGGTGAGCTTCTCTATTCATCTTCAATGTTTAATTTTAATTTATCTGTATAAAGACTAATTCATAGTTCCATTAATATTAAATTATATCTTCAGGAAGTTTTTAGAAACGCTATACTTCAGGCCGGTCCGCCTGAGAGTTTCGCTCTTCAAACGGTTCAAGAGGTTATAAAGCCTCAGGTAGTTTACTTAAAAGGTTATCAATTCGAAAACCTTCCCGGTCAAGTTTGTTTCTTGGGAAAATTATTTACATTCTGTGTGTTCAATTGATAGAAACAAACAAAATTGGCGCAAGATGAAAACCAGATGTTGGAAAATATGCTTCGTGTTTTGCTTCAGCAATTGGTGGTACGTTTCTTTCTATCTTGACTTCAGTATTTGATATTCAGCATGTTACTAGCTTTAGTGTTGTTAATTTTCACAAACATAAACAAATAAATGAATAAAATTTTGTAAATTTGAATTTTGTGATGCTGAAAGCACTCTTCAGTGCTCTGTTGTATGTTTATTTGAAATGAAATTGTTACAAGATTAAAATCAATTGGAAAATATGCGCCAGGTTCAGGAATTGATGGTACTTTTCTAACTATTTTGACTTCAGAAATTGAGATTCAGCATTTTACTTGCGTTAGTGTTGTTAATCTTTCACTGAAAACAGTGCCCGTTTTAAATTGATCTTTGTGATGCTGAGACCATTCTTGAATGTACTGTTAATTTCTTTATTTGTAACCAAGTTGGCGCAAGATGAGCAAAATTAGAAAATATTCTTCAGGTCCAGGAATTGGTGGTGCATTCCTTACTGTTTTGACATAAGGAACTGAGATTTGGCATTAAGCTGGCTAGCGTGTTTGCTAAATTTTCACTGTAGTGATTTCTGGGAAGTGCTGATTTAGAAAATATCATTTGAAATGTTCTTTCGATTCCTGAAACTTTTATAATGCTGAAAGCACTTTTGAATGCCTGGTTAATTTGTTTATTTGAAACAACATTGATGCCAATGAGAACCAGTTGTTAGAATAGATGCTTGACTACTCATTTAATTCCTAAAACCACTTAAATGATGCCAAATGTTCTTTTTGATTGTTTATGTATGAGATTGGTATATTGGTACAGTCCTCTGCATTGGATTCAGGAGAGCCAGTAATGCAGTATGGGCAATCAATTGATGATGGGGAAAGTAGCCAGGCTCAAATTCCAAGGCTTCTTGGTCAGTAGATTCTTTTGCTGTTAATTTTCGGCCGTAAGGTTTTTATTTGTAATTTTTTGAAAAGGAAATGTTGGACATTTTGTAGCATCTAAGGATGAGCTAATGATTTGATTTCTCATTTGTGGACTATGCAAATCAAGTCTTTTGATGGAGTACATTGTAGTGTTTTTTACTGGGTGCTTACATCGAGGCCTATAAATAGACTTGGTTTTTGGAACAGCCTGTAGTTCTTTAACTGTTACACTGGTGTTAATGGAATAAAATTATACACATCTGTGGTTTCTCCTTTCATTTATGTCTGTTCAATTTTATTTTATTTTTCTGCTGGGATTTCAGACATTGTGCTGTATCTTTGTGAGAAAGAGCATGTTGAGGGTGGCATGATATTTCAGCTCTTGGAAGATTTGACTGAAATGTCTACAATGAGAAATTGCAAAGATATTTTCGGTTACATAGAAAGTAAACAGGACATTTTAGGAAAGGTAATTTTTATGTTATTCCTCGTTTTTGTATCCCTTTTTGACCACTGGCTTCATTTACCTCTACAGTGCAAGTTGTCCTTGCTTAATCCTGCCTAATTCATTGTTGATCTTGATGGTTGAATCTATTTAGCAAGAGCTGTTTGCTCGTGGAAAACTTGTGATGTTGAGGACGTGCAATCAACTTCTTCGTCGTTTATCAAAGGTAGTGTAATAGACCTGACTTGTTATTTACATATATTTTATTTATCAACATAAAATACAATGAAACTTATTAGAATTTCTATGTTTAACTCTTGTTTCTTGTGTAATTATTTTTGTTTTTGCTATGAAATGAAAATACTTTATTTGTTGATACTTTTTAATTTACATCCTGTAGTGATTAATTATTGGTGCACTTGGCATCTTGAAATTTGAGGAAATTTGTCATGTTCCCTGCCATTTGCAGAGATTTTTTCCCTTTTAATTTATAATTTTCTGTTGTTGCATGTAAACTTTTAGCCTTTGATGTTCTCATTTTTCTGCACTATGTTCAATAGTTGCAGTATGTCCAGTAATTAAGAACTTGATGTTCAGTACTTCCAGCTTCAATGTCACTTTTTTCTCCTGTTTTATGTGTCACATTTGTTGTGGTAACACTTGTCATCTTTTCATTCTGGGCTGTGGCAGTGAAAGGTGCTTTTTCATTCCATAATGTGTAGAACCATTCCCATTAAGGAGGTGGTAATGAGAGAAACAGATCTTCTTTATTCCTGTATGTCTTTACCATTTTGAAACACTGCCACCTTTCAACCAACTGCTGAAGCCACAGCTAAGGTTGCCTCAGGCAGTATTGCTTGCCAAGCTATAACTGAACCTGCTGAATGCTCAGATGTTCAACTTGAAGTTTCTTTCTGTGTTGTTACACCATACCTAGAGCATAAGTAGTTCTGCTTACATTGAGTTTCTAATTGTTAGAACAAGTATATCTTTGATATTCTAAGTTTCTAGGTTCAGTATGACAAAAAACTGTTTTGTTATGGTAACTTGTTGAACATTAAGAATTAAAAAATATCTCTATGCTACTGCTACCTCCAGTTCTTTATATAGATAGGTTATCAAAATAAAATTCCCTCATTTTCTCCTACAGTCACCATCAATGATCTTGCTTTATTAATTTATTCCTTTGTGAGCTACAGCTGATGTTTTTAAGGGTGTTTTCATCATCATCATGCAATTTCACGTGAAAATTTCTGCATGCAATCATTCTAAGGCTGGGACCTGTCTGGAATGTTTTAAAGCCAGAGCTTTTCTCTAAAAATCATCTCCTTATGAACTGGCTTAAGATGTAAAGTAGAAGGTGATCTTCTTCATGTTTGCCTAAGACAAGTTGCAGTTGAACTGTATCTCAGTTACTAGGAATACAGCCTGCAAACTTTTATTACCAAATCAAGAGTTCTAGAAAGCAATTGTGTTATTACCTCTTGGGTACTCCTTTTTGCTTAATCAATGACCTTTATAACCAGGTGGAATTGGAGTCTGTGATCGCTGAAAGGCATCCTCTTGAAGGAGTATAAAATATATGAATCTAGGGTTATCTAAACTTGTGGCCTTACAATATGGAACCATATCTCGTTAATCTTGCTTTAAATTACCAAAGAGGCAAAAACTTGAACTTAGTATGCTCCCCATTAAACAAATGAGGAGGTTGTGTAGATGTCGGTGACATTTTTGATGGTTTGTAATGATTTTCTTGTAAGCATTTTTTTTGAATATACAAATTCTTTCAGTTTGTTGTATTTAGAGTTGGTAATTTTTGAGACAAGCTGTTACCCTGACATGATACATAAAAAATAAGGTTCGGATTGAATTTTTTTGACACCAATTCTAATTTGGGTCATCTTTGGATTGATGCTTCATAACTCGAACGTGACCCAAATGTTCTATTAAAAAAAATGGAAAATTGATATATTTGCGAGTGCCTCCTCTAATACACATACACCTCTCTTTGGTGTGTAACTTCTTTGTAATTAACTTCTAAATATGAATGCTATATGTTCTTAACTATGTTTTATTGTAATGTAATGTTTAGCTAGTAGGCTTCTTAATTCCCGTTGTTATATTTACATGTTTGCATAATTTTATTATGCATGTGTGTTAATCAATTGAGCCAATTTTCCTTTATTTAGGATCTTTATAAGCAACAGACAAAATAAGCAGGCTATGAAGTTGCAATAGAGCGATTTCATTTTGACAAAACATGTTGTTTCGTCTCAAAATGGGTTGAAACAAGTTGTTTATTGACATTATACGACATGTTTCTTAAATGGGTGAATTTAGGTCATATCATGTCAACCTGTTCATAGAACCAGTTGTGTTTGAGTTGAGTGTCTTCTGACTCAAAACATGAAAATACACGAAATGAACAGGGCCCATTAACACTTACTGCTGGCTCTAGTTGTATTTTAATAAACTTTTAGGCACTGCTGTGTTCTGTAGTTCAGAAAATTGTAGAGCTATGTTTGTGTCAACAGTTACCTTGAAACTTGTTTTTATGTTATTATGGATTCACTTTTGCTGCTAATTCGTTGAATTCAACCTTTTAGGCGACTGATGTAGTGTTTTGTGGACGAATCCTCATGTTTTTGGCACATTTTTTTCCGCTGTCGGAGCGGTCAGGTGTTTGTTATCGATAAACCTAATAATTGCTTTTATTTATATGTCTTTTGTTGTCTAGCTATGTTACTTTACTGTTTTTCTTTAATGCTTGCAGCTGTAAATATAAAGGGAGTTTTTAATACATCAAATGAGACAAAATATGAGAAAGACCCACCTGATGGTATATATCCAATCTTGTGCAATTTTGCATTGACTTCAGTTTTTCTGTATTTCTGGTTAGTGTTCATAAGTGCATATGGAATTTATTTTTCAGGCATTCCTGTTGATTTCAACTTTTATAAGACCTTTTGGAGTTTACAGGTAATTATGTTGCTTTTATCCTGTAGGACTATGCAGAAATTTAGTTGATATCTTTCTTTTCTCACGCATCTAAATATGAAATATAGAAAGACACATAGTGATGCAAAGTTATAAGGCTAAATTTTCGGAAGTATCTTAGGAAACATTTTATGTTAGGAATTCTGGTTAACCATTGTATTAGCTACAGGTTTTCCTAATTAGGTTTTCTTGGGTTTGGCCTGACCACTGTATTTTTTGGGCCTCAAGTTGTTGTGAATGTTGAAAATGATGAATATTGGTTTTTTCTCTCAATGCTCTCTAGTACCTATTCTTTTCTTCATTTCCACCCTTCTCTCTTTTTCTTGTCTCTTATATTTGATCCTACATCAATATAGTATTAGAGCGCAACCTTATTCTGTTGAACTGAATACTTTCAAAAGAAAGAGAAAAAACATTCCCACAACCAGAAATATCAACCAGTTATCTTTGTAATATTAGGCATTTAGAGATACTCAAGTACTGTATTAGCTACATCCGCCTTTCCTTTGGGTTAGGCATTACCACTATATAGGCCACGAGTAGCTTTCTGGGAGGCGGCTTGAATATGAGAAATGAAAGTTGATATATTTTCTTAAGCTGAACTCTTTTTTTCTGCCCTTTCTTTACCTTTGTCTCTATTTCTGTCTCTTTTATTTTGTAACTACGAGTCCTACATCAGTTAGTTTTGAATGCTCTTAGTGTTGCATCCTGTTGACCAGTCATCTTTTGCCTAATCCTCTTTTCTTCAAGATACAATGATGCAACCAATTAGGTAGATTATAAATTGTTGTTTTATGAATGAGTTCAGATTACTCACAAAAAATTTCCAAAATCCACTATAGGAACTGTTCATCAAAGAAATTTTTGAAATTTTATTAAATCAACACTATGACAAAATTATGAAATGACTACTCTCTGTGTAGCTAAATAATTTGTTTCCTAATCAAAGTAGAAAATCAAATGAAACGTAGATATGTTGTAATGAATTAGGAAGATGAAGCATACGTAATCAAATTAATTATATCATGATTTGTAGAAAAAGATAAATACGTGCTTCATTAGTCCAAGTGAATGGTGATAGGTATCTGATTTTATAATCTATAAATAAATAGATATGTCAGCTGTTTGATATTGCTTCACTGGTTGCATAGATGATGTCCATAGTTCAGAGTTGTCAGATTGTGTCCCAAAGGTTCAAACTTTAACTTGTTTTAGGTAGACAACTTTGCATAGAATACAAATTATGTAGAGTTTTTGGTAGTGCTACAAAATTTCCTGATAAAAGTATCTTTGAGTTTTCAGGAATACTTCTGTAACCCAGCTCAGGCTCTTGCTCCTCCAAAGTGGCAAAAATTTGCATCCAGTTTGATGGTATACTTTTACAAATTATTGCATATTTTTTACTTTATTTAATGTGGATTTGTCTACTAATTTTTTTTTTTATTCTGATCCACCAAAAAAAAAAAAAAAAAAAGAGGAAAAAGATTTATATGTTTTCTGTTATTTTGTTGACATAAGTTTATTTTCTTTATTTGAGGTGTATAGGTTGTGTTGAATACCTTTGATGCTCAGCCTTTGAGTGATGAAGAGGGAGATGCAAACAGTTTGGAGGAAGAGGCAGCAACTTTCAACATAAAATATCTTACTAGCAGTAAACTAATGGGTTTAGAGGTAAATGATATTGAAAAGCATTCTGCATTTAGAACCAACTCATGCAGAATATTTTGGTTTAATCATTTCTGTCTCCTTTGGCTGCAGTTGAAAGATCCAAGTTTTAGACGCCATGTTCTTTTGCAGTGCCTCATATTGTTTGATTACCTAAAGGTGGTGATATCTGAGCCCTCAGTTTAGACTCTATGTCTGCCTTTGTTACTTACATCTCTTTGCTGCAGCTGATTAATCACTCTTTGTATGTTTATCTTTTGTTAGGCTCCGGGGAAAAATGACAAAGATTTGCCATCTGAGAGCATGGTCAGTGCTGTTTTTTTTTTTTAAATTTATTTTTTTAACGTTTTGTTAGTGATGCCTATATTCCTTGATTTCTAAGTTTTGATAAACTTATTACTAGGGCTGGATCCAAACTGAGCTAGTTTGGTTTGGTGTCCGGCTTGGTTCGAGCTAGAGCTGTAGCTCAACAACTTGGCTCAAGTTCGGCCAACAATATTGTTTATCCATCAGCGATATTATTTCATTCCATTTATAATACTATTCATCTCATTGGCTACCCTCAAATGACATCTCTAGCTAGCTAAAACGAGCTCGAGCTGGCCAGTATGGATTCGAGCCGAACTTGAGCCCATGTTCGGGCTTGGCTCAGCTTAAATCAAATCCACCCCTACTTACTACATTTGATTAAATGTTCTCATGAGAGTTGAGATGCTATTTTCGGCAGGCAGTTTCAACTTTGAGATTTGATATGATTGTTATTCTTCTTATAAATGTAGATAAGTAGATGCATACTTGTGTGGTATAGGTTTTAAAATTCTATATTAATCTTGTTTGAAATTGCAGAAAGAAGAAATAAAATCTTCTGAGGAACGAGTAAAGAAGTTACTTGAGATGACCCCACCTAAAGGGAAGGATTTTCTTCAAAGCATTGAGCATATATTAGAACGTGAAAAGAATTGGGTAAGCTTGTTTTTTTTATTGTGACTTACTCCCTTATTTTTTTATACATTCTCTTTTTATTTTCTTTTGGAAGTTTCACTGTTCGTTTTCTAGCTAAAGTTTGTACAAAATTTGTCATGCCCTTAGGTGTGGTGGAAACGCGATGGCTGTCCACCATTTGAAAAGCAGCCAATGGAGAAGAAAACAGTTCAAGATGGAGTTAAAAGACGGTATGCAAAGCAGTTGGTTTATATTTCTATAATATGACAGTAAATTTTTTTGGAATTTTATGTGCTTTAGGATAAAAAATAGAGAGAGATTATTATCTTCTGTGTTAGACCTCTTGCCATAACCTAATTTGATGCTAGCTTTATGTCTAACATCGGAGAAATTTTACTTCTGTACTGTCATCAAATTAGCTAAAACTTAGGGTGTGTATGGATCAGGATAACAAAATATTACCTTAGTAATCTATATATTTATTGGTATTAGTTTGTTATTTCGTCCTGTAATAAAAGATGTGTAGTAAAAGATTCTGATAATTTTTTTATTATCTAAGTAATTAGGAAGGTTATATAAAAGATAATCTGATTATCACCTTTTCTTTAGGTATTAAAAGATATTGAGGTAATTTTAATTTTGTTACAATTTTAGCTTTATTAAGTTTTTAGATAAACACCTTATTATTCAATTAAAATAAAAAGTAACCTTAAACCCTTGTGACTATTTTATCTTAATTTTTTTAGATAAAAATGCTTTCGTTTTCAATTAAAATAATCATCCATAGAACCACCACCCATACCACCATTTGTCACCAGCCTCCACCATCACCACCCAAACCATCAACTGTGTCGCGAGTAGCCATTGTGTGACTTGCGGTGCTGCCATCAGCAGACACACTAGAGTGATAGCGATCGCAATCATGTCTTGACTAGAAATTGCTAATTCTATCTGAGATCGAGATGAGAAGATTGGATCTAGAAGCAACCACTACCAGATTAGTTCACCAACCCCCCTTCCGCCCACCTCCCCCCCACCTTTTTGATCAATCGAAAGTGGGTGAGCAAGCACTAACCATAATTGTTGGACTCTTTGATTCTGCCTCACCTTTTGATTTACTTCAATTTCCCTTGTGTTATTTCTCCTCCAACCCCCACATTTGATTTGCTATAGTTTTCCCATTTCTGTAGACTTTTGAATTAGTTTAACATAAAAGGATATTTCAATAAAATTATATTTTAGTATTATTTTATTATTGTCAACTAACCTTAATAATTATTTATGCATGTCAATTTAACTAAACATAGTAATAATTTATGCCTTGTAATCCGTAAGGCAATCTATCTTGGTGGTAATATTTTATTACTAATAACAAAAGATTAGTCGAACCAAATACACCGTTATAGTTCTTAGGATCCAAATGTCTTCTGTTCATATGAGTATCATACTTGGTTAATAGTGGAAGTCAATGAAGTTAAATATTTAATTTGTGCAAATTGTCACTATTACTGTATATCTAGGGTATTCCTCAGCAATAGAAGATATGAAATTAAGGGTCTATTTAAATGTTTCAAAAATGCTTGTGGTCCCCACATTTGCACATATAAAATAGTTTAAATACAGTTACCTCCCTTGATGTTTATCAAAACACCTCCAAGGTTCAGAAATGTACCTGTTCCCCTATTTTAGCCCACTAAATAAATAGCGGTGTCAAATTTTATTTATGCCCTTTAAATAACAAAAAGAAAACATGTTTTTTGAATAATATGGGCAAAATTGTTATCCTATAACATATGTTTTATTAACAAAAGGTAGAAAAGGGTTGTAAATGTTTCTGTAACTTTCAGAGGGTAAGTTTTTTTTTTTATATCTCTAGGGAGCTGAGTGCATTTAACCCATATAAGTTCACAGTTTCTTGCCATCTTTATCCTGACATTGGTTTTATGCTATTCATCAATTGTGGTTGATACAAGTTAAGAGTTTCAAACTTTATTTCTTTGCTTCTTATTTACTGTTACAGTAGGCCAAGGTGGAGACTAGGAAATAAAGAACTCTCTCAATTGTGGAAGTGGGCAGATCAGAATCCGGTATAGTAACACATACTTAGTGCTAATGCTATTCTTTTACTTGCAAGAGCTTGGCATCAAAATATTTTTTGGTGAAAATTTACTTTCCATTAAACAATCACATATCATGGCACTCTGTGTTTCAACATTGTTACATTGCCAACTCAGTTGTTTGGATTATTGATCAGCAGTAGCATCCAATTTTATCAGACAACCTATTGATTGTTATGGGGTGGGTTTAAGGTTGTTCATAGCTTAATAATTTGCTTGGGATTATGCTTATTAATTATTATAATGCTATCAATGACACAGTGTTGCAAAGGTAAAGCATTAAAACTCTGAAATTTCGATGTTTCTCACCTATTATTATGAGACAGTGAGCCTTATTAGGAATGCACTCTTTCCATCATATTAAAGTGATATATAACACACAAAAAATCTCAAAATAAAAGAAGAATGAAACCTTGCAGAAGTAGCCTCATTCTAACTTACAGAGAATGTAATTAGATCTACACTTTAGAACACTGAAAGGTCATTCATGTTCTTGTGCATGAGTATCATTCACATCCTAGTGTGAAGCTCAGGGATTGTAGTTTGCTTCTCCCTACCTTTTAAATGCTTAGTGGTGATGCCAGCTACATTGATTATGCCACTAAAATACCTCAAAATTTCATTGATGGAATGTCATTCCAAATTTGCATTATTTTTACTTTCTTGTAAGTTTGATTTGTGTGGTTCATATAATCTAATGTTTTCCTGGAATGTCATTTCCTAGTTTCCCACGATCAATTTTTTTCCTTTACATATATATATATTTTTAATAATTCATATGACATCATTAGTTTCAGTTATCTGGATAACCATTGTAAGTGTAAGATCTTCTTTGCCGTGTCCAGAATGCTTTGACTGATCCTCAACGTGTTAGAACTCCTGCCATCACAGAGTATTGGAAACCTTTAGCCGAAGATGTAAGCACCACATATTTTTATTGAAACATACCCAATAATTCCTTCCACATCCCACAACAAGTACTGAAGCTGTACCTTATTTTTTGGCCCAATATACATACATTCACCCCCACATATATTCATGCTTTCTTTCTTGGTATTACAGATGGACCCTTCTGCAGGAATAGAAGCTGAATATCACCACAAAAACAACCGGGTAGATTTGGTTCTTGGAACTTCTATTTTTCAATGGATTGTTGCTTTTGGATGTTTTGCTTTGTGCAAGTACTTCAATATGACATTTGAACCAAGGCACTTAATTTCTCTAGTGTATTGCTTTCAAAACTTAGAGGAATTAAATTATCTTTTAGATAGCAGTTGCAAAAAAATTATCAAATATGAACATGATTGAAAATATCAAATTTGGACATATAGGTGATAATTTGGTTCTTGGCCTTCCCTTTCTTGTGGCTTGAATTTGCATTTGTATTTAATTCCTTGTAATTCTTGATTGCAGGTTTATTGCTGGAAAGGTCTCCGTTTTTCAGCTCGCCAGGACTTGGAAGGGTTTTCTAGAGTACGATTAATATACAATTTATTAATTTTTAAAGAATAATTTGATTTCTATTAACCTGATGGATCACAACAAATGCAGTTTACAGACCATGGTATTGAAGGAGTTGTGCCACTGGAACTTCTGCCACCTCATGTCCGGTCCAAATACCAAGCTAAACCAAACGACAGGTCTAAGCGTGCCAAAAAGGAAGATATGAAGGGTGCCCCACATCAAGTCGAAGAAAATCAGGTAAGCTGGGGAAGACATTGGGCTTTTAAATAACCATATTGACAACCATATTTTTGTCCTAAGCATGCATTATTTGTTGAACAGACAACTTTGGTGCTCGAACTGACCTGGTCAAGTTATGTTTGTTCAATACTGTTGCATTATGTTTTTAATCGCCTTCTATTCTGCTAAACTTGGCTCAATTACAGCCTATATAAGCTTTAAATCCTCCCCAAACCACCAAGGAAAAAATACACCACTTTTTCATACTTTACCTCTTTCTTTTATATCTTTTTATTGACTCCAGAGGCCACCTTAAAGCTAAGTTCAGTTACAATTTGCATGCTTTGGCTAACAAGTGTTGAAGTTTAAGCTCTCCACCTTCAGTACTTCTTAAGAAGGCTTAAAGATTATCTTTTCTTGGTAAGAACTAATTCTAGGGGAAGGGTTGGGGAGCAAAATCATAAAAAAAAAACTAAAGCGTGCCTTGTGGGTGGACTTGGACTTGTATTAGAACTGAGTGAAGCTTAATTTTAGTGAAATAAATTGAGATTTTAGTCTGAAGCTGAGAGTAAAAGACTGACACAGAATTTAACAAATGACCTTAAACCTTAAAAATTCTGCAATACTGAAGTTCTTTCTGCTCTGCAGAAATTTGATTATGGCTTTCTGATATTGTTAGATTGCAACACCTGCGAGCGAGATGGATGGAATCAGAGCTGATCTTGAAGCTTCAGCAACTCCAGTGGACGCTGACACCACAGCTGTCACAGGCAACATCTCCCAAGGTGGAACTCCAACTCCAGAGGAACAACAGAAGCAGAGCTCTGACACTGATATTGGTCAAGAGGCTGGGCAGTTAGATGCCGATGCTGAAGGTGATGCAGGAACGGTAGATGGGGAGACAGATGCAGAAGTTGAATTAGATGCAGTTGGGTAAGCGAAGATAATTTATTTCTGAATGTTCAGCATCTGAATATTGCTGTAGCTGTGAATTAGAAGATAATGGTAATGCTGAGAGCTTTTTGAATTAAAAGTAATATTTATGAATCCATATACACATGAGAATGAGAACTGCATGATTAGGGTTTTGGGAGAAATTCCTGAAACAAAACTAGAAAGTTAACTAAAGCAAGCAACAAACTAATTCACATACCAGACTGCAACAATAGGAGCCAAGGTTAAATTGAAGCCATCACATATTTGAATGAATAAGCCTTTTTTATTTGTCAGTGAATACTAGAAAATTCTTCTTAGCATAACAAACACTCAAATTAGGCATAGAGATGAAAAATTAAAAAAAAAAAAAAAAAAATGAAAGAAGAGGAGAGATAAAGTGAGGAAGAGTCTTTGACTGATGAGGTTAAAGTCTTCGCCTTCTTTGCTATAAGCTTTCACCGAATTTGCAGTATCTCTTATCAGTGTCCATGAGAGTAGAGAGTGAGATGATTTGGGTTTTGAGAACTAAATGAATTAGGGTTGGTTTTATATATTATACATTTTAATAATTATTTAAAAGTATGATAGATATTTTAGTGAATTATGTGGGACAGTGAGTATGGAATTGGAAGATATCTAACCATGTTTTCGCTTCATCCCCACTTGTGGGGATATTTTCCCTGTCATTCATATTTCGAGAAATCCTCTCTGATGAGGATATTGTTCTTGTTATTTATATTTCGAGAAATCCCCTCTTCTGACGTGATTCAAAGTATAATTGTCATCGTGAATCTTATATCATCATTTGGATTATGTCAAAACTGTTTGATAATTTACGAAAATTTTTAATTTTGTTTTTTAGAATGTAACATCAAGACCAAAGCATGCACTTCTAATTTTTCGTATTATTGTCCACAATTCTTGCGTATCTAAACAAACGAACGGCATTTGACATTTTAATTGATTTTACAATAACAATATATATAAAATAAATTATTTAAGAATTAAAAAATAATGTAAAAGGGTTTCATTTGACCTAAGATACCATGCATAACAACGTGAAATGGAAGCTATTAAAAAACCTTGAACATTACACGTTGTGAAATGTCAATAAACCTCCATGCAATTGTAAAATTTTCATAAATCTCTCGCATGTTACGCATTGTAAAATTCCCATAAGTCTCTTATACATTATTCATCGTAAAATTATAATAAGCCTTAGTATGCACATCATGCAAACTGGGTTTCGTTTACACGTATTGACGAAATCTAATCCGTACTGATTATTTTTTAAACGTATCTGACGTTTATAATAAATAACTGTTATCATAAGGCAATTTGTTTTCGGCCAGGATGACAATGTTGTGATTCTAATGAAAAAGAAAAAAGACTGAAAGATTTGCTTGTTCTTTTTCATTTTATTTTAGAATTCTTCAGTGTAACATTTATATATATGGAAGTGTTTGATATCCTTTTATAAAATTTGGGGTTAATATATTTTTATGAAGCCTTAAACGCATCTCATTATGTATGTTATTATATATAATTTAATGTTTTGAAAAAATATTTAAAAGAATTTGATCACATTAAATGAATTTTTCGATTAATTTAAATACATTAATCTAAGCCATCAACATTATGTTAAAACTTGAGCAAACGGTATAAGACTGCTAAAGTAATAGGTCATTAAATAGTCAGAAATCATAAAAAGTCTCAATGCCATAATGATCCAGAAAAGTATGACCAGAAGTATGTCCTCGCTCATGAGTAATGACTAGTAAACCTGATAAATAAGTTCTAGATATTTTACTTTCAATTTTTTGTACTTTTATGGTCTTGCAATGATACCTATTATGTATCACAAACTTACAAACCAGAACCCATATATAGCTGGATGACAACTAACCGAATCGTAGTACGTACAGAATCTGAATCCAGTTACCTCACTGACAGTAAGTTTGAAGGTCCTTCCTGTGAATGTTATTACGTTTTCTGCGATCAAAATGTCAGACAAAGAATTAGAGCTTAACACGAATGAGGAACTATGAATGCATAGGTTTTTTATGGCCAAAGAAAATGTGGCCGGGTTTCTTACCTGCACTGGAAGGTACAGTTTAAATTCTGGTGGGAGTTCTTCTTCAGAGTACAGACGATTGGAAAAATATATCCGCCTCAGGCGACAATTTGCATGAACCTGAACTCGCAAAGTCTCAACATAGTTGGTTCCATAAGCTCTCCTGGTGAAATCAGCCAGATTCAACTGGATCTGATTCCAGCCCTCATCCAACCTCAGTGGCATTGTGCAAATATATGGCTTCACCCGTGTGACACTCTGTAAGATTAAATAAGCAAAAACTGAACAAATTTGATTTTTCAATGCACATCCGTGGCCACTAGAGAAAGTGCATTCAGTTCCCAGATTAAAAAGATTATTTTAACTGTTAAGCAAAAACTCTATTGCAGTATCTCAAACTATGTTATGTCCAATAGCATATCCAAAAGATGTACACAACAAATGGTACTTATTCAAGGGAAAAAAATAAGGCCATATAGATGAAAGGGCAACAATAGGGGTTCTTACCGTTTCTCAAAGCAAACACCCTAATGACATATCTAATCAACATTTCTTCACCAAAGTCACATTAAAAAACTCAGCACTAGCATATCTACCTAATTGACATTAAAATAAAGCCAATGGTTCAACTAACACCACTTCAAAACCACATCAAACATTCAGGTTTGCGACCTGGGGCTTTAGTGGGATACAAAAGTTAGTAAGCAGTGTAAAGAAACCACATTACAAGTTCTGATTGGTTTAGTATTTAACCAATAAAATTAGCTCTAATCAATAATGTCACTACCTTAGAATAACTTTTTACCACAATATTGAACCAAAGCAGCCTATATGTACCAAACTAAATGAGATGTACAAAAAGACATCAAGAAATAATTAAAAACAATAAACATCAATAATATGGGCAAACTTACAGACTTGAAAGTTAGAAGCTCGAAAACGCCGTCGAACATTCTTATCGTCCAACACCTGAATCTCAAATGTGAAATATTGTTTCAGGTTCTTGACAATCATAACCAAGAATGGGAGTTTTATACCAAGTGTTGCAGCAGGGTCCGCTGGGCATGTAATGTATGCAGATTGTATATTTGACCCAATTATTTCAAGGACATTAGATTGGATGTCCTCATCATGAGGTCGCTTTACGTGACCGTCTACAACTGCAGGGAAACTCAAATGTAAACACAAAAATTCGGTTTAAAGAAACAGATAATAACCTTACATTCATGTCAAGTACTTATATGCACCAATCTAAGAATAACATCTAAAATGACTAAAAATGTTTACACCTTAAAAAACTCTTTTCCAAAAAATGAAAGAAAATTCCCACCAAGTTACTTAAACTAGAACCTTGCACTCAAAGACATAAAGAGTTGTTTTAATAGGAACGTGCTCAGTCTCAGAAGGAAAATTCTTCGGAGACAGAATCATAGAAAGTAGCAATTACTAACCACCCAAGAAATCAAATTAAATTCCAACTTACTCCTGTTCGTTCCCTTCTTTTTTCCTCTCCCATTGAATATAATAACAGTTTACAGCACATTTTACCACAGCTCACATTTATTTACACTTACGGATATTAAATGCTCTTATGTATTGCAAAATGAAAGAAAATATGTATACAACTACAAAACACTACTGTAGGCTACCCCAGATACTTGTTCAAATAGGCAAGACACAATATGATATGATAAGTAAATCACACACGCCAATTCTAATTTGTCCACAAAACACTTTGCAGAAACAATGAAACAAGCAAAATCCTTTCATCTCAATCTTCGAAAAAAATAGCAAATGATATTTCATTTTTAATTGATAAAGGGGTTGACAGGATTTATATATTTTGTTCAGGTCGATTAGAAGGCATAGAAGAGCTAGAAATCAATTCAGAAACTTACGCAAAAACAACACCAATCGTATTTAACCAGACATTGATTATGCTCATGCAGAAGTATTCACTTGATACAGAATCTCTGGTGTCAATGCGTGCATTTCTTAAATGAAAGAGTTAACAAGTAGCCGTATCCCACAAAATGATTATTTTTTACCACAAACAAGGCAACAGCTCAAACAAAATTACTCAACAAAAAGAAAAAAAAAAAAACTTAATACATAATCCCAAGTACTATTATTACGATAGCAAAAGGAACAGACCTTCTTTGTCCCAAATCTGCAAAGGTTTGCTCCTGAAAATCCCAAAGAACCACAAAAAATTCAAATTTAGCTTCCATTAAAAATATAACAAACGATAAAAAACTTTAAAAAAAGGAAAAAAGATAATAACTCACCCGAGACTGTATAAGATGGATAAAAATCCAGATTGAAACGTGTTCTTGAACATCTTTCAAAACATCAAACTGAAACAGAAAAAAAAAAAAATTGAAATTTTCGGAGTATAAAAACCCTAACAAATTGAAAATCAATTAAAGTAAAATTGAAATATTAATTTCTTGGCTTCGCTGAAACGCGAGCGTAAATCATAAATTACTGAAACACTTAAAACGAGTAACATACGAGTGGTGAAGATTTCCCACTTGTTTGTTTCTTGGGAAAATTTTAGCGCTCATGTATTGGTATATTTTGGTGACTATTATAGACCTGTGTATGATAAATTGATTTACTGTTACCAACCATTTTAGAAAATTGTAAGGGCCCCCCGAGATTTTTAAAATTTGTACCAATCTAATCCCCTTTAAGCAAACAAAAATTATAATATTTTTTTATCAAGGGATTTCGCCATCATACATTAATTTTAATAAAGGATTATACTATTAACATAATTTTATACAGGGATTTTACCCTACACTAATATCACGAGATTGTGTTTAAGGTTTTAGAAGTTATAAAAGAAACGAA
The DNA here is from genome assembly GCA_026122585.1 of Anacardium occidentale. NCBI lineage: Eukaryota > Viridiplantae > Streptophyta > Magnoliopsida > Sapindales > Anacardiaceae > Anacardium > Anacardium occidentale. The sequence continues at coordinate 93,323 of JAJEJH010000736.1, read as the reverse complement.
ATTGTCTCATAAGATTGCTACAATAATATGCACTCAAAGTTTCTTTTAAATGATTTACAATTTAGTTCTAATAAAAAAAATGTGTGGATAAAAGTTAGAGAATGAAAGACACAAGTTTGGAGAGTAATTCTCTAACCCTTTGTAACTTCAAATCCCCTTTAATTTATAGAGAATGGGAAGAAATATTTGTTAGAGCTAATTTAAGAGTTGTTAGAGTGAATTTGATAGGCGTACAGTTGTATCCCTCTTTTGCATGGTCGTGCTCTTATTAAAGTTTGCTCTTAACTATCAAATTTTTCCTATCTCACGCATCTTGTATGGGCGTATGCTTTACACACACAGTTGTGTGTCTTCACATCTTCAATGTTTCAAAATGTTAAAAGCCCACACGATCTTGCTCATAATACCCTCACAATTACCATACAATCAAACGTCTTCAAGTCACAAGGGCGTGTGAACTTTTCTAAACAGGAGTGCACCTAGTGAAGTCTTTTAAACACAAGCATGATTGGGTTATATGGTCATGTATTCAAAAATCGCACGACCATGCTTTCTTACTTTTTTATGCACAGACGTTTTGCACGACTCAACTAAATCGTGTATTTTTCTTATGGGACACACACAGTCATATTGCTTGGTTAAGCACGATCATGCTCTAGGTAAATTCTGCAAAATTAACACCCTTTAGTGGTTCTCTCTTGTCATGAGCATTTTATGTAAAGATTGACTAGATATTTTAACAAAGTTTTTCATCAATTCAAAGCCTACAAGGGTTCAACAGATTGAATTTGTTATTTACAAAAGAAAATATTACCAACACTCAAGATAGAAATAATACCAAGGAACAAGTTTGATGATTTCTAAGGTAATTACATGGGTCCTTCAAGATTTTATTAGTTAATTTTACCCTGCATATTTTGGAAAGTGTTATAAATACCCTATCAATTTAATTAATTATAAGAAAACCTAAAATTTTATTAAAAAGAATCCTTGTACAACTATCAAAACTCTTATAACACTGATTAATCATTTATTGTTTTTGTAAAATTGAATTTTGTTATATTCTATTTTTTCCTAGTAGGATATTTATCTGATCGAGTTATAATTTGTAACAACATAATTTCCTAATGTATTTGTTACCTTAGCTTTAAGTTACAACAAGCATGTATTCTTATTTAAAAGCTTCTTTATCTTTATGAAGTTGTATTAAACTAACACATTAATGATTTATGAAATTTCTAATTTACAATAAGATTCGTGAGTCAATTTGTTGCTAAAAGCCATATAAAGAAATCAAATTCTATCTCTAATCAATTTTATATCATGTTGTATAATAAAAATAATGTTGAACCTAATCTATCCCCTTTCAATCTTAAAATTGGGCATCAAATTATGTAAATAGTGGCCAAACATTATAAATTATATGGATCATTCAATAAACATGATAGGTTGGCAAATACATGACCCTAATACAAGTAAATTAGTTATTCATAAGGTTCAATAACAAATCCATCAATAAATATGAGAGATAATGAAAACTAAGTGCAAAGAAAAGTAAAGAAAACTTTCCCAATTAAGACCAAATGATGAATCTAGAAAATACATGACCCTAATACAAAAAAAATGGTTATTCATAAAGTTCAGCAACAAATCCATCAATAAACATGAGAGATCATGAAAACTAAATACAAAGAGAATTAAAGAAAACTTTCCCAATTAAGACCAAATGATGAATTTGGTAGATCTAGCCTCCTTTGAACTTTCAAAGTGCTTAGTCTTTGAAATCAGGACAAAACTTATTCATGAATAACAATAGAGGTGATTGTGATGGTAATAAATAGTTAATTATGGTGGTTGTCAAAGTTTGAACTACATGGGACTTGTCCCAGATTTAATGGTGGCAGAAGAGAGAGCAATGATGGTGGTTAATGGTGGTGGAAGACAATAGCTGACCATGGTGACAGAAGATGATAAATTGGCAGGTGAGAGATTTGATTTAAGGTTTTGATTTGGGAAAGGTTTCTTATTTAGAGGAATAAGGGAGTTTAAAATTTTTTAGTTATTATAGAGGATGACCTGGCAGATAAGATAACATCTATTATATTTGTTTCAACGTTAATCGTTATAAAGGTGTTCATAGGAATAGTTAGTATGTAGTTTTATCGATAACCAAAATTATGTTACAAGAGTTTAATGTTTTGAATAATTTACTTATGTGATTTAAGAGTGTAACTTTCATTTTTAATATTATTTATTTTATATTTATGTTATGGAAGATGAAAGGTTGGAAGATGAAAGATGAAAGGTTTAAACATGAAAGATGAAAAGTCTAAGTTAATGAAAATTTATGATGAGTTGAGAATATGAAAAGATGAAAAATGAAATGTTTGATTTAATGGAGATTTTTTTTTTTTTTGGTAATTAAATGAGGGGTGCAACACGAGGACTTCCCAGGAGGTCACCCATCTTAGTACTGCTCTCGCCCAGTTAATGGAGATTTACGATGAGTTGAGAATATGAAAAGATAAAAACTAGTATATAAACAACTTACATAATTCATTCTACATATGAATTCACAGATCTTCAACTTTTGTTTGAGAGAAAATTATAACTAGAGAAAAGTGTTTTTTTGGAAGATTTTGAGTTTAGAAATTTATGTGGAGTTGCAATAAACCAAACAATGAAACTATTTGACTGTTGTATTCTAAAGGGGTCAAGATTTTTTTTTCAATTGTATTGGTTTATAAGTTTTGCTAACCATAGAGGACTCGAATCTCTTCAAAGAGAGCGGGATGTTCATGCCTCAACCTTATAGTTATCATGCAATCTTCATTATTCTTCTTGTATTTATTTGTAATAAAATTATTATTTTATTGCATTTTTTTACCAACAATTTTAAAAAGGTTTGAAAATATGGAGCTTGCACAAAACAAATCTGTCAATCAAATTAGAGATCTCAACAAGCTCTTCAAGTTTCATGATGTCCATTTTAAAAGGCGGAAAGGTAAATTGAAAAGAATGTGATTTTTTATATTTAATGATGCAATTTTTCATGAAGATAAGTTTCCTTTTAAGTCTAGAGATAGGGAGGTCAAGTGATTTCACAAATATTATGGGCAGTCTTACCTCTTCATCTTCTGTTTTATTTCTTGTATGATTGCGAATAACTTTAAAATAAACAACTGAGATAATTGCATATATCATAACTCTATCAACAATTCACATGTGATTATTTGCCTTTAGCCTGATAATATGTTGATCTTTAGCTATAACTTGCATATTGTTCAAGATACAAAAAGAATGCTTGGAAGCCAATTTCATATGAAAGATCTTGGCAAGGTAAATTTTATTTTGGGCATTAAAATCACTGGAACTAGTGATTATTTATTTCTTTATTAATCACTTATATTAAGAAAATCTTGAAAAAAAATATAATTATGCTAATCGTAAGCATGTAGCAACTCCTTTTGATTCCAGTATTCATTTGTTTCTTGTTGAGTAATAATAAGATCTGTAATCAAAAGTAATATACTAGTATGATTGGTAGTTTGCGTTATACAACTGATTGCACTAAATCTGACATTGCATATGCAGTAAGAGTTCTAGGCAGATTTATTAGCAAATCAGGTCAAGAGCATTTGCATACGATGAAGAATTATGAAATATTTATTTGGTACTAAAAACTATGACTTGTTTTATAAAAAATATCCTATTGTGCTTGAAGGTTATAGTGATGTTGTAACATCCCAGGGTTAGTTTGGTCTTTTAGGCTTTCTAATCTGGGGTCAAATTGAGATTTTTATGAATTCTAAGGTTGTGAGAAAGTTTTGGGGTGAAATAAAGGTTTTTCTAGAGTTTGATGGCTTGTGCATGGATCCATTTGAGTGGATTTGCATGCGAGCTCAGGAATATGACATTTTTGTAATTTTTCCAGGATGTACGCCTGTGCATGAGAGGTGCACGCCCGTACGTGCGTTAAACTCCAGTCGCCTTGGTTTTAAGTCATGTTTATCCGTTTCTAAATCATTTTCACCCAAAGTTTCCATTTCAATTTCAGAGGAGATCAACCCTAAGAGGGAAGAGCAACTTCCAGGGCCGTCCAATCTAGCTTGATCTTGCGTTTTTCTTGAGAGAGAAAGCATGTCTAGAGGTAGGTACTTCTTACCTCTTTCCCTTGGGATTTGATTTGCTTGATGCGTGCTTTGATGCATGAGACTTGTTTCCAGCATGCTTGTGATGTTTTCCTTGTGTGCTGATGATGATTTGAGATGATTATGATGATGATTGATGCATATATTTATGTCATATGTGAGAATATGTATGTTATATATGTTTATGCCATGGGTTGGATGATGTGCTTGGGATTTGAAGTTGTTGAAAGGGATATTATGCTTATATGAAGTGTTTTGCATGTGGGAAATGTTTAATTTGAGTTTGAGATGAGATTTGACTGGAATCGAATTGATTCCAAGCGATCATGGAAGTGCAGAGCAGGACGCACGCCCGTACATGCGTAGCGCACGCCCGTGCATACTGCCTTTTCTGCATGGTCACGGTCGTGTTCACATAGCCGTGCATGACTTAATTTGAAGGGTCACACCCATGCATTGCTTATGCACGCCCGTGCACCAAGAGAATATGAGAAAAATGCATGAAAATCCAAAACTGCGCACGACCACATGCATAACTTGCTCACGGTCCCGTGCACGTTCATGCACGCCTGTGCACACGACACGCACGCTCGTGCGTCAGGCAGAAATGAGAAAAATAAGCTTAAAATGATAAATGTGCACAGTAAAAGCTATCCAAGCAATAGAAAACAGTAAAATGAACTCAAATAAGAATACATGATGCATCATACATACAACATAGCATGACATGCCATACAGAGTTTTCAGAAATGGATCCAAGGATCCGAATTCATGTTTTCAGTTGAAAAACATAGATTTCAGGGGTGAATATGAGGGGGCACTTGTGAGTTTCGACACACCCGTTGCACCAGGAGCTATATGCTCATTACTAGCCCTATGTATTGGCATGTGTCGGGTTACTCAGCTAACAGATTTAGGTTTCCTGATCCAAAGATCAGATGCAGTATAGCGCGAGACGCTCAAATTAGATCAGTTCAGTTTACAGGCCAAGGTCTGAGGCATCACGTGACCTATACAGTTTATGACGCATGTTTGCATAGGAAACTCACATGGTCAGGGTGTCGAATCTTTGTATTCATCAGTCTGCACAGCACAATTTTCAGCATAGCATTGTAACCCAGGGTACACAGTTTTCAGTATAGCTTTCAGATAAAGCTTTTATGAGATTTTCAGATATGGGATCCCAGGATCCAACAGCATAGTTTTCAATGAACAGTTTTCAGAAAACTATTTTCAGTATACAGGCCCAAGCCTAGTTATGTTTTCAGCATAGTACATAACATGTCATTATTACATGACATATCAGTATATCATTCAGAGAATGATAAGACAGTAAGAAACAGTAAATAAACAGAATATGAAACAACGTGTAAAAGACACGAACAGCAGAATATCAGAACATGAAAAGCCACGTAATAATACGTGAGATTCATAAAGCTAGTAATAGAACCGAACAGTAAAGATAATGATAATCAGTAAAAGAGATTAGTGAGTCAAGTTTGACCGTTTGGAATTCTTTTCATTCTAGGTTGTTTACATATACTCATATACGTATTTTACGATCCGGTATGAGGCAGTATCCAGTCAGTAAAGATGAGAATGGTAAAATAAGTCTGTTCTATATGAGATGATGTGGCAATCCTTCGAGGAGGATTGGTTTAGGGTCAGAGATAGGAAACGCTTACTGGATGAATTTATCACTCACTCCCTACTTTCCTCTCTCTTGCAGGTGAGTTTTTGGGGGCTGAGGGGAGGAGTTGGCTGCCGTCTGGGATCATGATGCTTCAGTTTTGTAGCATGTTTCGGTTTGCATGCTTATTCAATTTTAATTACATGTAAAGGCACATGTTTCATTTCACTCATTCCGCGAATACTTTAATATGATAAAGTTTTTATTTGGGCATGTATATGTATATGTATACATTCATACCACAGGTTTTTCGCTGCAGTGTTACAGTTCAGTTAGACATTTCGATTGGGTATTATTGACCTTATTTTCTTTATTTCTTTATTATTACATTATATAAAGCAGTGAACAGTAATACCCATATGAGGTGTCCTACAGATATTAACTGGAAAACATTGTTAGGTGATTCTTTCTCTACCATTAATTATGGTTTTGTTTTAGATGGTGGCGTTATATGTTGGAAATCAAATAAGCAAACTATAATTGCTAACTCTGCTATAGAGGCTAAGCTAATTGCATTAGGATTAGCAAGTGAGAAAGTTAACTAGCTAAGAGACTTATTATTTGATATCCTATTTTTTGAAAAAAATTGTTCCACTTATCTTAATAGATTGTGATAGCACGGTTGCAATTGGTAGAGAAAAAACCATTTTCACAACTGGTACATCTAAACCTATAAGGAAAAAACATAATATTATAAGATTTTACTTGAGTAATGACATCATTAACATAAAGTATGTTAAGTCTCTTGATAATCTTGCAGATTCATTTGTTAGACCCTTGGGTGTTTTGATATGATGAGAAATTATGTTAAAATTATTAACTTGTCTATAATATGAATTGATTCATGACTAAAAGGGATAAAAGATTTATTTTGTAAGTTTGACCAAGCACATGACTGTATATCTTAGGCATATGATTGTGCAACAGAAACACATACCTATGCTAAGGCAAAATATTTGATGTGTACTCCTATGTGGTATGTCTTGTTCTTACTTGTGCTATCTTTTATACTTCAAGATTTGCCTATTTAATGAAGGCATATGATCGTGTGTACGAAAAATGTAACCATATGTATGAAGAACATGACCATATGTATGAGAAGCAGGATCGTATGTCTGAAACACATGATTATGTGTCAGGGACATATGACCATGTCAAGTTAGCGCACTGTAGTATTTTGACTATTGGGAAACAATTAATAAAAGGCGTATGACTATGCTTCAAAGGCATATAACCATGCGTCTATGCACAATTTTATGAAAACACAATTTTTTTCTTCTCCATCAGTTGAATCTTCACAAAACCTGTAAATTGAAGTGATTTTGATTAAAAAAAAAAAAAAAAAGGTTAGAAATCACAATGCAATAACTCATACTTTTTTATTCTCTATTTTTTTTCTTGATTTCTCTCTCTAAACTTAACAACGTAAATTTGAGAGATTGATGTTACACTTAAAATTTTGTATCACCCTATTTAGAGGCAAAAATATTCTTGTAATTTGTTGACTAACATTTAGGTGCAATCTTATATAACTAGTGATGGATGAAATCCCGAATCAACTATAGTAAATGGCGTAATCTCAGACAAAATAGTATGGGGAAATCTCATAAAACTATTTGAATGAAATCTCAAATAATTAGTAGAGAAAAAGCTTCAAGTATGGTTGCTTGGTGGAATGGACATAGAAGGCTTATAGAGAAGCTTTGAACCACTATAAAAATTGATTAAGCATTTCTTCTTCCATTACTTTTTAATTTGCTTTATATTATTATAATTGTTTTATATGTATATGGTGATTGATTATTGATTGTGTTGATTGCTTGCATATATTATTCGTTTATCACATGTACATTGAAATTAATTTAAAGTATTAAATTGGTTTTAAGTTAGAAAAAACTTTTAGAAATCCTATACATCCTTTTTTAGGATTAGTCATTTAGTATATTAGGGTTTAACATTATTTATCAAGGCCTTGGTAAGGGAAAAAGGTCTAGAGTGCATTGAGGGGAATTAGATTAAAGCCTATAGAATCATGATTTATGTATAAGGAAACCCAACCTAAGGACTAGCGATCATGTAATTGGGTTCAATGGGTAGAACAAATCATATTGTACACATAAAAATGCAATATTTTTATTCGAACATCCATCTTTATGATTAATGCAGCGTACAACTATGCAGCTTAAGTGCACAGTCATGCATGTCATTGACATGACATGACAGTGCACCTATTCTTATATATAAGGGCACTATTTTATTTATCAGGTATTCACTGCATAAGCTTCTTTTATTATTAGAGAAATGTCCAAATACATTTAAACATTTGGCATATATATACCTTGTCTAAACAAATACATAATTGTATACATATTCCGAACTAGTATTTAAAAATATACAGATCTCTTTAAAAGCTACTTTGTGTGGATATTACTAGCATCAAGAGTTTGTTGTCAATCGGGAGAGTTTATTGTCAATCGGATAAGCAAACTATAAAGTCATTAAGAGCAAAATTAAAAAGGGCATATCATAGGTAAGCTTTTTAAAAACAGCCTACGTTTATTTTAGTTTTTTTTTATACATTTGATAAATGTGATCCTACTTTAGCATTTTTTAAATTTGTGATAAGTTTTAAATTTTATTATGTAGGCACCCTTTGAACGACCATGAAATTCATGACACTAAGGATGCAAAAGACATGGTACATGAATGACTGTCTCCATGGTCATCCACTTTTGGTCAATCACAGAGGGCCATTTGTGTTCTTTATTCTATTTTGTTTATATGCCTACATGATTCACTAGGGTGGTTGTTTGAATCCTTTCAATCAAACCCTCTTGTGAATCCCTTAGTAAATCACTACACATTTTTAATACATGACAAAGAATCATGTCAATTCTATCCCATTCTGTTTTATGATGATATGTTTATTGATTAGATGTATGAATGGTATGATTTAATTCTTTATATTTTGTAAATCTCATGTTTAACTCACCCAAAGGTGATTGTGCTTGAATGTATAGACTATATCCTTGTATTATCATTAAATGTCTAATGGTGAATCATTTTATTCTCTAGGTCATATTTTGTTTATTGAAATAGTGATATTACCCTAATAGTCAAAGTATGTTGCTGGATGAGTCCTTATTTGGGTAAAAAAAAAAACATTTTATACTATTAATTTGATGTATTGGAATGGGTGAAAACGGTTATGGGGAGGGTGCTCTGTTTGCCCCTTTTTCCCATACCTTCTATGAACAAATTCATGGATGAAGCAAAGAAAAGTGAGGATGTGCTCGACCCACAGATGTTGTCCAAATAGCCTCCATTAACAAGTCGACTTGTATTACCTACTGCTTAAATAATCGATTAACTTTTTTTGTCTCTCATACTAACCATTCTTTCCTCCTTGTAGGAGACATAAGTTAGACTTTATTGTTCAGATTAAGCGGTTATTATTTTTTTTAATTGCTTAGACTAAGGGTGGATGTGGTTAATATTTGCATTAGATTAAGGGTAAATGTGATAAATTATACAACTCAAAATTAAGGGTGCATGATCCTTTATTTTATTGTTTAGTCTTTTACATAGGAATTTGAGAATGCCCTATAATATTAATTTTAATTTTCTTAGGTTTGTTTAAGGTTTAAATGGTTGTAATTTAATTTTCCTAGGCTCTAAAGGTGTATGATTTAATTGTTTCGTGAATGCTTTACTTTTCAATGGATGTTTAATTTCACATAATTGCATCAAATGAATTAATAAATAGGAAAATAATCGAACTCACAAAACACATTTAAACAAGCCATTTGAGTAAAGGCTGACCTTTGGGTCAGGTTATATGACAACCTAACACATTCTCATGTCGTATCCAGCTTACCAAATCACTCATTAGGCAAGTACAAATGATTGAGTCTTTTGCTAGAGATACAAAAGTTATCTATCTTTATCGATGCAATTTTTCTAGTGAATCTCCAGATAGCGACTCTATTTTCAAAAGTTTGACTAGGTCACGCTTGCGTGTGTTCTTTTGGTTTTGTTTCGAAAATCAAAACAAAGTGGCAAAATCAATCAATTTGGTTTGACGGGGACAAAAACCATCATCACAGGCTTAGATCATAATAATGATAGAGATGTTTAGGAATAGGTTGATAAGTATACACATGATGATACTCTTAAGGTCGGTGGTGATGAACATGTTGATCAACTAGCTCTAGAATTACCTCATAGTGTTGAAGTTAAGAGATCTAATAGAGACAAAAAACCTTCCCTAAAATATCTAATTCATGAATATATGTTACTAACTGATGAGAGAGAACCAGAGTGTTATGAAGGAGCCATGCTTAATACTCATAAGGATACATGGTTGAAAGTCATGCAAGATGAGATGAAATCTTTGTATGACAACCATAATTATGAGTTGGTAAAACTACCATAAAGTAAGAGACCTTTGAAGATTTTTTAGAATCAAAATTGAAAATAATAGCTCACAGTTAAGTTACAAGGCAAGATTGGTTATAAAAGTTTTTGATTAGAAGAAGGGAACTGACTTTGAAGAGATTTTCTCACTTGTGGTCAATATGTCTTCTATTAGAGTTGTTTTAGGATTAGCTGTCAGCTTGAATTTAGACATTGAACAACTTGATGTGAAGACTATTTTTCTCTATGGTGACTTAGAGGAGAAATTTTATATAGAGTAGCCCGATAGATTCAAGGTGAAAAGTATAGCGCATCTTATATACAAATTGAAAAAGACCTTATATGACCTTAAGTAAGCTCGAAGGCAGTGGTACAAGAAGTTTGAATCCTTTATAATGGATTATGGGTATGTCAAAACCATTTTTGATCATTGTGTTTTCATAAAGAAATTTGGTGATGATGATTTTATTATTCTCTTGCTTTATATGGATGATATGTTGATTATTAGTTAGGATATGAGCAAGAATAATAAGTTGAAATCATAACTTAGTAAGTTATTTACAATGAAGGATTTGGGATCTTTGAAGTAAATTTTTGATATGAAGATCTGTCGGGATAGGAAGAATGTGAAGCTATGGTTGTAATAATAAGGTATTAAAAAGGTTATTGACAGGTTTAACATGAGCAATTCCAAACCTATATGCTTTCCACTTGTAGGTCACTTCAAGTTAAGTGTTCAACACAATTCTACAAATAAAAATGAAAAAGAAAAAAATAAAAAAAAGTGTCTTATGCATCCACAGTTGGTAACTTGATGTATGTTATGATATGTACAAGGCCTAACATTACTCATGTTGTTGGTGTTAGTTGATTTCTCTTAAAACCTATAAAAGAATATTAGTTTACAATAAAATGGATTTTCAGATTCTTAGAGGTACTAATGTTTGCTTGTGTTTTAATAATGGTAAACATGTATTAGATGAAAATACAAATGCTAATATGACAGATTATGTTTATTAGATGAAAATACAAATGCTGATATGACAGATTATTCCTAAAACAAGTGGATCTAACTAAACTAATAGATAAAAAAAATTTAAAAGGTCAAAAATTGAAAAGGATATAAATTGGCCAAAAAAAAAAAAGCTTTTCGGGGTACTAGTAAGAAACACAAAGAAAAAGAATAGTTTTTTTTTAATATTTATTTTGTGAAATAAACAATAAAACTAGTAAGCTTTTGCCTTGATCGGATGACCAATTCTTATTCGATTGTAATGAAATTTTAATATATTATTCACGACAACTAGTTCTACAAGGTGAATGATGATGATCATTGTTCATCTTTTTCGTTAGTTAGTTTTTATATACCATAATTTGAACTTTTTAAATTTTATTTGAGTTTATTTGTTATCACATTTATTAGTGATGTTATTGATATTAATTGGTTTTTGGTAATCTAGAAAAGAACTTTTATACCCATTATTTGTATTAATAGAAGTTTTTTATTTGAACTAAATCTCATGGTTTTTTTACAATTTCTTTGCGAGATTTCTATGTAAAAATTTTGGTACTCTTATGGGTATGTTTGATTATTATTTTTCATAATTGATTTATTATTTGGTTGCTCTTGCTCATATAATTGCAACAAAAAGGGAAAATATTATTTCAATGTTGTTTTTATTTTATGATTATTTAGATTTTTTCCTAACACATACAATATAATATAATACATGTGAAAAACAATACATATTTTAGGGTGTATCCACAATTAGTGTGATACAACGAGTGTATTTTATGATGTCGATAAGGACCAATACACATTTTTGTAAAAGTGATGATGTGGTAGGGGTATAGTCAATAAATTTAAAATATTTTGAAGGTGTTTATGATAGTTTTCAATATGATGACATGATAACTAATTTTTTTGTTATTTTAATTTGTTGAAGATATATTATATGATATATAATATAAAAAAAAAAAAAAGGTCAATACAAGATATCATAGATGAATATAAAGGTAGTGGTGGGTCTTACAAGCTCTTAGTGGGTCATATTTCTTAGGCTTTTAATAGGCCCACCCACATACTTTCATGGTTCAACTCATTAATTTTTTAAATTATGTTTTCTAATTTATGAAAACAATTTAGAAAATTAAATCATGATTAAAAAAATAACATTATTTATAATGAATGAAACAAATTGTTAAAATAAATCTTACCACTATAAATGAGTTGAAAACTTGAAATTTAATTGAAATTTATAGTAAGTGGAAAAAGTTGCTAGAGTATATTTTTCCAGTATGAGATTTTTATACTTAACATAAAATGTATTCTTTCATACGAAATATAAGAGTCTCGTATTAGAAAAATATAATCCAACAACTTATTTCATTTATTATAAATAAATATTTAAGTCTCTATTAAATTTTAAGCTTTTAAGAAAATTGATTCTAACAACTTAGCTTACATATCATAAATAAATACTTTTTTTTTTTCATCCTACCACATTTTCTTTATTTTTTATTACAAAACATAATTTTTAAATTTAGTAATTAATAAGTTTAATTTTTAAATTTTTTTGCTATAATATTGGGCCATGCAATCTTTATGGCCCAAACAATGACCCATTAAGTTTGTGGGTTTCACACGATCTGCTTTTTCACGGGCCATGTTGCATGCAGGTCGGGCCAATTCTCGGGGCAGCCCAAACCCGTGAGTGGTAAATGACATCCGAACTACATGCATCCCGAATTCATTGACAATCTAAGAAAGCCAAGCTGTCACTTTTTTCCGTTATTCCAGTGTTGACCCTTTTTTACTCGGTCCCAGCGTTCTCACTACGTGGCAACAAGTCCACTATGCTGCAAAAGTGTCCATATAAAAAGAAATCTTCTTTGGCTCCTGATGCCTGAATGAGCCTTTCCAAATCCTCGATGTGTCATCCCTCAATTGCCAAATTAGACACCTAGATCACTAAACCTTAACGCATACATTCAAGGTCTACAAAATTTTCTCCTCAAATTTTTAGAATAATACACTTAAAAAGCTGGAATAACGATAAATGCACTAAAATTAATATTTTATTAATAGAAATTATAATTTTTTTATATACTTTAATTAAAAAATAAAAGAATATAACTGGAGAAAGATTATTAAGTCAAAGTAAAGTAATTAACTTTTTAGGTCTTTTATTATTATTTGAACTTTCTGATTGGTTTGGGCTACATTCCTTCGAGCAGGAGGAGGAAATTGTGGATTCAAGATCAAGGCAGGGGTATTATTGGTAACTGAGTTTCGTCTTTTACCCAATCTGATCTCCTTGCGGGATTTCACCAATCAGTGGGACCGGTTTTGGCAACGTGGACCCGTGAGAGTCCAGTTTTAGATGGAGCAATTTAAACCACTAATTTAGCCATCAATTTTCAGCCACAAATTTTTATAGAAAGCAGCTTTCTCTCACTAAACTTTGCCCCAACTATGGTTGTGAATATTTTAAGTAATAGTGAAATGAATAAAAAGCCTTTCGCAACTTGAAGATTGACGCAACTAGGTTCAAATTCTGCTTAATTTCTCAAGCTAACAAAAACCCTTCTAAGATTTCGGTTATTTTCATCGGGGTCTGCTTTATTTTTCTGATTGACAATCTGGGTCTGCGTCACCCTCTCTGTTGCCTAACCACTAAGGTCTTTTTTTTTTTAAATTTATTTTGTTATGTTGTGTCTCATGTATAATGAAAAATGGCTGTTTCTTGCTTCATGAATTGGTTTCTTAGCTAGAATTTTGAAATTTATGGAAAACGTTTTGCTCTGAGTCGTTTTAATATGAAAAAGAAAATCACCAAAAAGAATTTAATTTGCCTTCTTTTTCTCCTGATCTTTATGCTTTATTAATTGATGTTTATGGAACCTGTTCAGCGTGAATTTGTGTTTTGTTTGGATATTATGTAAATTATGGGTAAGGGTTATATAAGATTCTTCCTGTGAATTGTTATGGAGTTACTGTTTTTCTGATATATAATTTGTTTTTTTTAGCTTAATCTTGATTTTGTTATCATAAGCAACATTATTTTGTCTTCTCTTCTAATGGTTTAATACAATCTTTAAAAAAAATGTTTTTTTGTTCAATTTTTTTTAGCTTGGTTATTGGATTTTGGATATTCTGCTTATGTTATAATCTTTGAATCTGATTTTTTTGGAGTTGAGTTCATCTCTGTAAGAAAAAAAAATTGAAAAAAGTGAAACGAGGAATTTAAGATTATGGTCTTCATTTGTTGCACCATTTGTAATTTTGTTGGTATTGTGTGATATGTTGATTGTTTATTGTTCAGATAATCTGATGGAGTGGTATCCTGGAAGTGGTATGGATCTTCTTGTTGTTCCGATGGATCAGGATTTGTCAGACAGGCTTCCATTATCTCCAGAAATCTGGTCAAAATGGGAAACATTTTCCCCTGAAAGTTCATTGTCGCCAAACAAATTCTTTAATACTGATTCGAACGTGACTGAAGAAGAGCTCAACTTCAATGGCTTTTATAACGAAGTTGAGGTGGACATTTCTGTCCAGGATAAAGATCCTTATAGTGGTTCAAGTGTTTGTCAAGGATTATTGGAGGAGTCTCTACAAAGAACTTCACTGTCATACAGTCGGCCAGATTGTGAACTCGATCCTCTTGCGGGGATCGAACAATTGGATGACATATTCTTGTACAGCGTAACCTCTGGGATTAAGATACTTGATTTAAATCCTGTAGGAATCATATAGTTTCTCAAATGTTTTAGGCTGTACATATATTACACAGCATGCTCAAACACCCCGTGGAATTTAAATGCTCCAAAATGTTTGTGCACTCTATTAGAATCTACACTTCGACTGGGTCAGGGAAGAAATTTGCAGGCAGCATGACAATGGTATAGTATTTTGTATCTATTGTCTCCTGCAAGTGATATTGTGCCGTTAGATTTGGTTAGGACACTCACTTCCTTTGTTATGACATCTTCTAGATGACAATTTTGTTCCTAAAGTACTATATAGAACATAATAGAGCCAAAATTTGTTCTCGGAGTACTATAGAACACAATAGAGTCAATCAGTATCCACGGGTTGTCTGGGTATACCTAACACTTTAGTGTTTCACCTTATTCAATTGAATGCGTTTTTCTAATTTTCAGTCTCACTTCTTTTGATTTTCACCTTTTTCAGGGGTTCCTTAGTTGACGATTTGCCCATGGATGAAGACATCCACAAGTTGTTCAGTGTGTTGCCAGTGAATAATCACGTGACAGACATGACTTTAGATTCAAAATGTAGTTCCAGTGACAATCATAGTATAGGAAGTTCCAAGTATCTGCAGCCACATGCATTCTCTCCATCAGTCGGTTGCGAGCCAGGAGAAGTTGCTGCATCTCCATTTATTCCCTTCAACTCCAAGCAGAAATGTTTCCTACCACTAAAGGTGAGGTACCCTATGTGCTTATTAAATTTGGAAGTTGAAATGCATTAGATAGCGGTGGGATCTTAAACTGGACCATAATTTCTAGCTCTCTAGGAGGAACCACCAATCAGTGTTGCTCAATGCTCAAATAACAGAGTCTTGGTTATTACTTTGATTCAGCGAGCTCTAATTAAAGCCATCATGTACATATTTTGGACTATATTATTTTTTGTTCGAATTCATCATGCTTCCCAGTTCGCATGTTATCTCCTGTAGTACTAGTATTTTACATTTGATATCACTGGTTATCACTGGTTGAGCTTTTTATTTCCATTTTTTGGAAAGTTTTTCAGAGTCTAAAAGGATCATATCTACAATATAAATTCAGAATTTTACATGGGGCTTGAATCTTTCCATTTGATTTTTAAGAGTTATTTGCGTTTGAATTTCTACTTCTGAGAAGAAGGCTTTGTCATTTTCCCTTTAACTTTTGTTTCAATTCATGATTATATGGTAGAAAAGGGCTTTAAATTTATATTATATGAATTTCCATTTCTGTGTCAATAAGCTGGAGAACTAAGCTCTATCTGATATTGTTACCAGTGCTTTGTTGTTTTTCTTGTGTGTTGCATGACAAACTCATTTTTCAGAGTTCTCTGTTAGAAGAACCATATCAATAGTTTATTCTGTGCTAGAGTTTTCTATACAGTTGACATGTAACATATAGTTCATGCATCTCGATGCTTACTCTAGCCAAACAGGATCGGAGCTGCATGACCATTGATGAATGGGAGTACAGGGAGGCAATAACTTATTTCCAATGCAGCCTTCATTATAAAAATCTTAAGAGTATTATAGACACCCAGACACAAACATGTGACTTGAAGTGTGTGTACTCTGCCTCACACTACATGCACATAGACTGAAGACAAACATACATGCAGAAAAAGGGTATAGAATGACCTTATGTCCTTGCTGCTGTAATGAGATTTGAATATTTTTATAACCTATCATGGTAATTTTTGTCAAGGCACCGGTGGTCAAATGCGAAGTTCCTTCAGAGGAGAACACTGCGAATGAACTTGTTGCTGATGAAACATCAATTGAAGAATCTGTGCTGCAGGAGCTCAGAATGGTGATGGAACAGGTGAAATGACTAGGAACTCAAAATCCTAAGAGTCACATTGACATAATACTATATAATATCAATATTATATGATATAATATCAATATTATAACTTATAATTATTTTGTTTCTTATACATCAGATGACTAATAAGACACGCATATGCTTTCGTGATGCCTTGTACCGGCTTGCTGAGAGCTCAAAACAACATGTGATAATATTGAGGCAGAGTGGTGACTTTACTGCAGAAACTACCCCTTGTGCAGCTCATGATACACACATGAGGTAACTTGTTTGCACTTACAGTTTTTACTTGATGTCGTATTAGTTCCTGAACAAATTTGTGTCAAAAGTATTTAGTTACAATTCAATGGAAGTTTATCTGGGTCAAAACTTGAACAGTCTGATCAAAGCTTGCTTATCACTTCTTGCTACGGAAACAGGGCAGTCATATGTTTCTTGAGCCAATCTCTGTCATGACTTGGGCATTTTCCAACTACTCCCTGAAATTGCTCTGCATTTTTAGGACAGAAATCCAGATCATTAACACCTTTTCATGTTTATGGGAGCCCAAAAGATCTTATTTCAGGACTTGGATTAAGGCAAATTTTTCTTCAGCCTTGTAACTTATCTCCACTCTGACATCATTATCATGTAGGCATCCAAGATAATGTGATAAGGACAATTCTATATAATTGATATATATATGGATTGACAATTATGTTTTCTTGGGGGTTTTGTTGAAGTATTGTCATTAGCAGCCCAGAAAATTTTAGGTTAGGAGGTAACTTGATATCCTCTCTCCTTTTATGTTCAACGGTATAGACCAGTGTTCAGCAAATGTGTTAGGCCTCAAAGGCATTTTTATTTGTATTAATTATTTGTGTTTGATTCTACAGATATTAAAATATATAAAACTGTTATGCTGAAAGCATGAGTTGAATAATCAGGTCTAAGGAAAAGCAAGTGATGGAATCAGAAACCAATGTCATTGATAGAACCATTGCAAGCCTCATGTTCAATCAAATGGACTATGTACAAGGTACCTCTGTTGCAACAGAAATAAACCTGAAACAAGAAGTAAACATGTCAGGATCACAAAATAACCACTCTAGTCATCGGCACATTCATCTTTTTTGTCAGGCCATGTTGGCAGGTGAAGGCTGTGATGCTGAAGTTCCAACTCTTTTGAAACACCAACACAAAGCACCAGCAACATGACGGAAAGATTTCTGGAAAATCCCTACAGAAAATGCACGAAAGGCTTTTATCTTCCCAAAAATACCTGCAGAGAAAGGAGTGTAAGATATGTACAAAAAAAGGCTTATAAAATTCTGAACTTTGTTCTAGACTATGAATCTGTGTGTACATATCCTAGGTGAGGATTCAAGCTGCATCAGCTCAGCTCAGTTTTGACTGGTACTTCATATTAGTTTATAATTACACATAAATAAAATATTATTATGTGATATCGTGTTCTGTTTGATTGTGAAGCAGCAGTTTTTGATGTATAGTATTTAATAATTTGAGTTACATTTAAGTTGTATCTCCATGGCTACCTATTCTGAAACTTGTTCTCTTTCTGGCTCTTACATGTTTCTATTCCTTAATGAAAGTTCTCTGTCTGGACTTCTTCTTGTTCTTTACTTAAAAAAATTCTATGTAATCTGTTGATTGATTGAAA
The DNA here is from genome assembly GCA_026122585.1 of Anacardium occidentale. NCBI lineage: Eukaryota > Viridiplantae > Streptophyta > Magnoliopsida > Sapindales > Anacardiaceae > Anacardium > Anacardium occidentale. The sequence continues at coordinate 74,827 of JAJEJH010000736.1, read as the reverse complement.
AGTTATTTTTCATAAAAACCTCCATCACTCCATCATAAATAAGAATTCAAAATTGAATATTTGAATTATAATTTCCATTATTTAAATTCGAATATCAATTTTTACATAATTCTAGATAATTTAATACATTAATTATTAATTTTACTTCATCCCACTAAAAAATTATAGTGGACATCTCGACTATATGCCAAATCACGTAAGCTTAGCTTTAGTTCATTTTCTCAAATCAATGTGATATATTTATAGACAATTCATAATTGGTTTAAGGGCAAGTCATGTTTTACCTTCTCAATTTTATTTCTTCTTAATGTTTCATTATTCTAGTCTTTTGACAAACTTTAATCACATGCAACCAGGGGTGTTCAAAATACCAAAACCAAACTGATATTTGAATTGAAAATCAATATAAAAAATAAGGTATCCCAAATATTGATTCGGTCATCGGATTGAAAAATAGAGTGAACCAAATTTTTGGTTGGGTTACTAGTTTTATTTGAGAATTGGTTGGCCGAATTGAACTGGTTATCAAATTAGAGACACAATAAAAAATTATTTAATAAAAAAGTTAAATAGTAAAATAAAACCTAAAAATACAAAGCATTCTCCCTCCTAAAGTCGAATAGTCAATCTATTATTTGTATTATTCTCTTGTCTTAGCATTCTTTTCTTGCCTCTTGCAACAATACCATCAAATGATCTCTTTTGCCTTTTTTGACTTTCGAATTCTTGTTTTCGTGATTAATTTTTGCCGATAACATATTTTATATATTAACCTGTATTAAATGTTGGTTATTAATTTATTTTTGTTATCGTGAATGATTGTTCAAATGCATAAAAACATTGAATATATCCATCTTAACGGATGCAAATCGAAATTAGAACTTAGAAAGTAAAATGTCTAATACTATTTTGTTTAGTGTTTATTGAACAAGACACCTTAATTTTCTCTTACTTGAGTCACAAAATTGATATTCTATCATCTTATATAATGCTACCAAAAAAAACCAAAAAGTTTTTTTTTGTACATTTTGCTTCAGAAATTTTAGGTTATAAGGAAATTGGTATGCCATTAGCTTTCAATTTCCTGGTAAAATTGATTATGTTACCAACCGGTTTCTGAATGAAATTGTTTGGAACTTTCTTTGAACCTTGGTAGGCGTTGGTGCAAGAATATGAAGAGACATACAAAAGAAAATAAAGAATCAATTTTTTAATGTGATTTGACTGAACACATCGAAAGTCTATATCCATGGTAGTATTATCTGAGTATAGAAAGCAAGATTACAAGATTGTAATGCTAGAATAAAAATTGAATGTTTTATCCTGTCTATCAGTACTCTTCCTTTAACCTACTATCAATAATTTATACTAGTGAAAGTTAGAGTTATGTATATAATTGTCTTATTAAGGGTAAAAATTAGTGACTTGATTAGCCTTATCACAATCCTAATGTGATAAGAAAATAATTATGCTTTAATCATGGTTATCAAAATTAAGAGGAGTGATTCCCTGACAACAAAAAATAATTATTTAATGTTCGGTAGATTACAAGAGTTTTGGGGGATATGGACCATTATTTCCTATATGTGGCTTTTCGATCATATCTTGTCTGATGCATTTTCGTAAGTTGTGGGCTAGAGTAATACTTATTTGTTAGTTACTGGTTGTCTTTATGGATGTCACACTTGTGAATTTGATTGAGAATAAGTTTTGACCACATAACAACTCCTACTTAAGAGTTTGCGTCTCTAATAGCCAATACAAACCATATTCCAATGGATCTATGTAACATTATAATCTTATTATGAATGAAACACCTTTTTTCATTCATTTGATTAGGGACAATGAATTTTGACTATTACTTTATAATCATATCTTCTAACATATATATATTCTTTGTATGCATAATTTTGAAGTTGTATGCATAATGTTGAAGTCATATGTATGATAGGCAAGACATAATTATGGTTGAGATATGAAAAAGAGGACATAAATAAAAACAAACGAAAAAAAATTCTATTATTTATTTAGTTAATTCAATTTTTTTTATCTATAATTAATTAGTTTTAAGACAACAGGCGGACAATAGTCACAAAGAGTCGCCATGAAAGGATTTGAAATCTTCAATGTAGTCACATAGTATTATATTTAGTGTAAATTATAATTTTTTGTTGAATTACAGTAGATATTGGCTTCAAATTTCCTTTAAACAAATTAAAACTGCATTTTGCAAACAATGGATTTCCACCAAATCCCTCCACCCCCAAACACAATCACGAAGGAACATCACTTGCCTTCTCATTTTATATGTGAATAACTTTTGTAGGGGTTTTCTCTTGTTTATGAAAGATTAAGCAAAAGCTTGGTAACTTTCCATTTTACTTCAATTTTTCTCAATTTCTATATTGCAATATCAAGACTATCAAATATTTAACTCATCATTAATAATTTCATTTATTATTATTGATATGAATGCAATTCATAACTCTTTAAAGCAAAGAGGTGCAAACATATTTCACTCCAATTCAATGGAATCATCATTTTCAAAACAAGGTAAAGTGTTGATAAATCAAGCTTCATGACATCTCTATGGCTTCCTAAGGAGCTCAAAAATGTTTCAATTCATAATAGGTAGACCAAGCATACAAGCTGAAGCATGTGACATTAATAAAAAAGATACATTAATGCATATGTTTCATACTATACATGCCTAATCGATCAATAAAGTAGTGAGCGAATGAGTCTATACTTCCTCACTTTGTGAGATTTTTTTGAGGTATATCCATATTAGAACCCTTATACTTTTTACTATTTTTTAATATTTATTTTTAATGTTTCACTATCTTAGCTTATTGTTTATGACAATGTATGATTCAGTTTATGGTACGAAACTAAAAAAGTAACTAAATTTAAAATAAGAATTTTGAGTTAAAAAAGGGAGACTTATTTGTTATGTGTATTTATTGATCGACTGATTTTGTCATTTACAAAAGAATTATAATTTGATTATGGATATATATAGAGATAATATAACTTGATTTGTGAGGGATTAAAGATGTTAATGTTATAATAATAAAATAAGCCTAGAGTATAACGATATTAATGATTCAGACTATTATTATATAATTTTTTTTGGTTGAAATGACTAATATTAATCCTAAAGTAATGAACTCTTTAAGTACAAGATAACTCACTTGCACGTTTGAAATATACCTTTGTATGAGAATTTTGTGGTAAAGTAATTGGCATGTGTGAGTGGGCAATGTTGGAAACAGGTCAGACACTCATGACTTACCCACTATCAAGGGCAGTTATTTGATATAGAAATATACAAGTCATGACCTTCGGGATAAAAATATGCGCGCAATTTATACGTAACTTCTTCCTCTCTGCCCAAAAACATAAGAGACATAAAATACTCAACATATAGAGTGTAAATAGAGCTATGAAAAATTGGTAATTGGATTTGGAGAGTGGAAACAATGACAGAAATAATCCAAGTAAATCTTTTTATGGTGTTTGCATTTTTCAGTATGGAGTTACAAGATATGTAGAGTTCATTTCTCAAATATTTTTATAAAATTTCTCCATAATTTAACTAAATATTCAACACTGAATTCATATTAATTGTTCTTTGTCCATAACAACCACTAATTTCGCTCAACCTTTCAGCTTTCTTCTATTTTATCACCCTATACTTCTCATATTTTCAAAATACTACCTTCCATTGATAGTCTCCCAATTTTAATTTCACTTCTGCTTAACAAAACAGCACAGGAGATGTATTGATTCATACCCTCTTACTACTATGTAACAAAAATATACACCAGTGGTATGAAAGAAACAATATACAACTGACTTAAATAATCCGCCTAAGAAACATTGTCCATACTTGAAGTAGGAGCCTCTGGTGCCACATATTCAGACTGAACCTGAATCTGTGAAGCTTCCTGGGTGGTGATTTCTGGTTGTACCGGTGTGGAGGCTTCAGTTTCACTTGGTACTGAAGCTTCGATGATTTCTGGTGGCTTGAACTTGTTGATATAGTAAGTGAGTGATGGCCCATTGTACTCAGCTGTCTGCTGCAGTGGTGGGGTACTCTTATTAACTTCGAAAAGTACTAACGAAGCTGCAGCTATGAAGGAGAGGGCGAGACCACCAGCAATTGCTGCCGTGTTCTCAGATCCAGCAGCAGATGAACCTGCACTTCCAGAGCTTATTGCACTTTCTGCTACATAAACTACAGGCTGGAAATGGAAAAGCTATTAGACATTGCCAGTACCAAGACTAAAGACTCAATTACTTAGTTTTGTAATTCCTTTCTTTTGCACCATTTTTAAGACTTTCATGTGTGATCAAAGAGCTTGGTTTTCTGAATCATGCAGTGCACATAAAAGTAAAATTACAAGCTAAAAAGAAAGTTTCAAACAAAATTAAAAGATAGCTTGCGGGAAGAGTTTTACAACTTGACATGCTTAAATATATCAAGTAATTTCAGCCTCAGTATCATCTTCCATATGACCAACTGGTCAATCATCTTCCAAGAGTCATGTATATTTGTTTTCCTGCATATCTAACCAATACGGGGTCCATGTCGATCTAAAAAATGTGAAGGAGGAAGTCTGTCCATTTAAAGAAACCACCTTACAGGATTCTATAGAATTTATGACAAAGAATGAAGACACAAAATAATTTCCTCTTCGCTAGTCTTAATTGATTCGACTGTTTCCCTATACAGAGTTGATTATATTGGGGAAAGCAAGTGAAATCTGATAAATGGTACCTCAACTGAATAAATGTTAGTCTGGCCAGCAGTGTCCTTCTCAACATAACCAGTCCAACCCCGTTTCTTCGGCGGAAACGTTCCCACCACTTGTGTCTTTTCGCTAGCTAACCATTCCATGCTTACCTTCCCCACCTATGTTATATGCATTCATCATCAGCAAACCAAATACATCAGCCAAAATAATTATGAAGGCGACCAGTTAGTCCACATCTAAATAAGAAACTTTAAAGAAACAAAAAGCCAAGCTTCAACTTGATTTCTTAATGGTTCTAAATGCCATGGTACCAATCCAATAATGTTGTCAGATTGACATTATTATTATAAATAACATACTTTAGAATATATGGTAACTGATATATAATAAATAGACTGAAACTATATGCATAACAATGATGTATCACCCAATTATATCAAGACATATCAGTGTTAACCTCCAAATAAGGGAGCAATTAAACTCGAAACAATTTGGTAATGTTACTAGTACAGTGACGTTACCGGTTCTTTACCAGAGCAAACACACACAAAGCTCCAATTGCAATACAACCGTACCATTTCCAGCCCATTAATCACGAAGATTTCAATCCAAAAGAATTAAGGACACAAAGCAGATAAAAAACTTTGAATCCTATTAGCCAGGAAAAAACATACACGATTCACTGAACGGCAGATTAGTAAATTATGAATACATAAAAGAAGGATAAATGACCTCCTTATCAGGAGCGCATTCTTCTTCATTACAATCAGGGTCATCAGAGGAAGCTCGGACGGCGAAGAGGTTGAGATTTCTAGCGGATTTGTATTTGAGTTTGGCGGAAAAGTATAAGTTTGAGGAAGTGAAAGTATTTGCTGAAAGAACAGCTTGTGAAGCAGATGCCATTGCTGCTGTCTGTGAGAGATGATTTGATGGGATTGAAGAAGAGTGGAGGGGGAATTTAAGATGGGCGTTTTGTGGTGGATTTTATTTAACGTGTCACCTATGTTGGCTACGTATAAAATATCACTTGACATATTATAATTTATATAAAATTAGTATTAATTATTAATACAAATAATTTTACCCAAATTTCCACTTTGAAAAAAAAAAAAAAAAAAACATACACATACTGAAAGTATACCTGAGTTTTCCTGTATTTTAATCAGTCAAGAGAGTATTTTCCACACATGTTTATTGAGATGATAAAATTTTATTTATTAAATTAAAAAATTAAATTTCAATTATTTATTAAAAATTAATTATTAAATATATTTAAAAATATAAATAATTTGTATTTTTTATTTCTTATTCTAAAAGTTATGATATTTATTTGTATATTTTAATAATATTTTATAATCTTAACAGTATATAATAATATGTATTTACAATCCTATGTTATTGTTTTAAATTTAAAAACGACTCTCATAAATTTTTATAAGCACCTAAAATTTTTAAAATTTCCTAAATTTTAAAAATTTACATTTTATCTTAAACATATATCATTTTGTTTTAAATATTATGATATATATTTTTAAATATAAAGGTATTATTTATTATTTTATAGATATAAACAAATAATTTTCTATATTATTTTTAAAAATATCATATTTATACATATATTTTTAAAATATATTTTAATTCAATAATTTGTAATAAAAAATATTTATATTTTCTATTTTGTTATGTTTTTTGTGGATGATTATTATTTTTAAAACTATTGAAAAACATATTTAAATTTAAAAAATTTAAAATATTCCAAAATTTTTTCAAATTTCAAAACTACTTAATTTTTTTTTTAAAGTAAAAAATATTCTCCACTTTTTTCAAATTTTAAAAAAACGCCAAATTTTTAAAAATTTACATAGTTTAATTCAAATATGTAATTATTTACTATTAAAATTTTATTTATATTTATAATAATGAAATTTTTAATTATTTTAATTTTAATTTAATATAAATTAATTAATAAAATTTTAAAACCAAAAATATTATTTAATTTAAAAATATTTTTTTAATATTTCCGTCAAATATTTATAAAAAATTTAATAGATGAAGAAGAATTTGATTTTTAAATTTTAATAAAATTTTGTTATTTATAAAATACTAGGTGGAAATAACTTTTTCGACGAATTTTAAAACTATAATAGATATAATTCAAATATAAATTCAAAAAATTCTTAAAATCATATTTTATATTAAATAAAATTTTAAAATCACAACTAAAATCCAATTATAATAAATTTTTAAAAGGCTGAGTGATATATTGTCACCTAAGGTTTCACTTAATGATAAGTTACCACCTGTAAAGTGTAACATCCCAGATTCGGGGTCAGTTTGAGATTTTTGTGAATTCTAGGGTTGTGTGATGTTTTGGGGTGAAATAGTGGTTTTTAGAGAGTTTTGTGGCTTGTGCATGGATCCGTTTGGGAGGATTTGCATGCGAGCGCGGGAAAATGGCATTTTTTTAAATTTTTCCTGCCATGTACGCCCCGTACATGAGAGATGTACGCCCGTACATGAGATAAGTTTCAGCCGCCTTGGTTTTAAGTCGCACTTATCCGCTTCCAAACCCATTTTTACCCAAAGTTTTCCTTTCAATTTCAGAGAACATCAACCCTAGGAGGGAAGAGCAGCTTCCAGGACCTTCCAATCAAGCTTGAGCTAGAGATCTTCTTGAGAGAGAAAGCATGTCTAAAGGTAGGTGCTTCCTTCCTCTTTCCCTTGTGTTTTGATTCGGTTTGATGCTTGCTTTATGCATGAGATGTGTTTCCAGCATGCTTGTGATGTTTTCCTTGCGTGTTGATGATGATTTGAGATGATTATGTTGATGATTGATGCTTATTTGCATGTGATGAGTGAGAATATATGTTTATGTATGTTTGGAGATTGGGTTGGATGATTTGCATGAGATTTGAAGTTGCTGGAAGTTTAATTATGCTTATTTGAAGTGTTTGGCATGTGATTTATGTTTTGTTTGAGTTTGGCATGAGATTTGGTCGGAATCGAGTTGATTCCCGACGGTCATGGAGGTGCAAAGCAGGATGTACGCCCGTACACCCGCAGTGTACGCCCGTACATCATGCCTTTTCTTCAGCATGTACGACCGTACATGAGACATCAAGGCAAAATGAGAATTTTTCCAGAAATCACAGAATCGCGCACGACCACACGCACGACTTGCTCACGGTCCCGTGCACATACATGTACGCCCGTACACATGATACGTACGCCCGTACATCAAGCAGAAAAGAGAAAAATAAGTTTTAAATGAAAAATATGCACAGTAAACCCTATCCAATGGATAGAAAACAGTAAATTGAGCTCAAATAAGAATACATGATGCATCATATGCATATGCATAGCATGGCATGCCATACAGTGTTTTCAGATACGGATCCGAAGATCCGAATTCATGTTTTCAGAGGTGAATACGAGGGGGCACTTGTGAGTTTCAGCACCCGTGTCACCAGGAGCTATATGCTCATTACTAGCCCTATGTATTGGCATGTGTCGGGTTGCTCAGCTAGCAGTTTAGTTTTCCTGGTCCGAGGATCAGATGAGTTTTAGCGCGAGGCGCTCAGATTAGTTCAGTTTCCAGGCCCAGGCCTGATGGCATCACGTGGGCTATACAGTTTGTGGCACGTGTTTGCAGAGGAAACTCACATGGTCAAAGTGCCGAATCTCTGTATTTCATCAGTCTGCGCAGCACAGTTTTCAGCATAGCATGTACCCCAGGGTACTCAATTTTCAGTATAGCTTTCAGATAAAGCTTTATGATTTTCAGATATGGGATCCCAGGATCCAACAGCAGTTTTCATGAATAGTTTTCAGAAAACTATTTTCAGTATACAGGCCTAGGTCTAGTTATGATTTCAGCATGTTATCATATCATGTCATGATTATATGACACAGTGCATATCATTCAGAGAATGATAAGACAGTAAGAAACTGTAAATAAACAGAATATGAATTACGTGTAAAAGACACGAACAGCAGAATATCAGAACATGTTAAGTATCGTAATGACACGTGACTTTCAGAAAACAGTAATATTATCAGTAACAATAACAGATCAGATCAGAACAGTTCAGTTTATGCTTTCAGCCTGAGTTCAGTGCGTCAAGTTTGACCCTTCCGGATTACTCTTCATTCTAGGTTGTTTACGTATACTCATATACGTATTTTACGACCCGGTATGAGGTAGTATCCGATCCGTGAAGATGAGACCATCAGAGTGGTTTTCAGTTGAGCCGGTTCAGTTGTGTTGAGGTGGCATCCTTCGAGAAGGATGGGTTTAGGGTCTGAGGATATGAAGTGCTTACTGGGTGATTTTATCACTCACTCCCTACTTTCCTTTCTCTTGCAGGTAGGTTGTTGGGAGCTGGGAGGAGGAGTCTGCTGCTATTTTGGGATCCAGTTTACTTCAGTTTGTTGTATGCACATGTATATGTTTTTCCGCGAATATTTTAATATAATCAGTTTTTAATTGGGCATGTATATATGTATGTATACATTGTACTACAAGTCTTCCGCTGTGATATGTTAGTTCAGTTAAGCATTTCGGTCGGGTATTATTGACCATATTTTCTTTATTTATTTATTATTATTTTATTAAGCAGTGAACAGTAATACCCTTCTGGGATGTCTTACATAAAGTTTTAATAGTTAAGTACTCACTATTTTATTGTAAAAAGACCAAAATATTTTTTATAAAATTCAATAATATTAATATTAAAATAAAATTTAATCAATAATATTAAAATCAAATTTTAAAATAAAATAATATTAGATTAATAATAAAAAATTAAAATAAAATTTAAAAAAACAGTCATCATCGCCGTTGACGGTGACCATATAGTGTTGTTGGCAGTTAGATTCAGTTTTCAATAATATTAGATGATTATTTTCAATCATTTAATAAGATTAAAGACAGTCATCATCATTGACGATGACTGTTTTTTAAATATTTATTTTATTTTTTAAATTATTATTATTATTTTATTTTAAATTTATGTTTTAATATTTTTATAAAATTTATTTTTATTTTTAATTTAAAAAAATAAAAATATTTTTTTAATATATAAATTTTAACTTTTAAAACTTATAAACGATAATTTGTCATTAAATGAAATTTTAAGATTAAAATTATAAGTCGAGATTAGGTGATGACTACCCCACCGTCCCGAACTCAAATCAAATTTACTCAGGAATCGTGAATTAAGACAACCCTATTTAAAATATATCAAATCTAAAGAAGTGGTGGAAGCATGAAAAGTTGAAATTAAATAGCAACAATTCACAAGCCGCTCAATCGAAGCGCCTCTGCTGCCGCCTTCTGCCTCACTTGACAAAATCGTTCGCCTCCGCTGCACGAAAGCTCCCACGATACACCCTTTTCAGTTTGTAGTCGAATTTGGATTCATCTAGTTCTGCTATTCTGTTCTTTAGTAAAAGTATTCGCTAAACAATGAATTTACTGAAGAGGAAATCAATTGAAGAGTTGTCGGGTTCAACACCGCCACAGCACCAAAGAGAGGACTCAAACGGAGCCGTTTTGCTCGACAAAACGATAACTTGCTTACACGACGTGTCATATCCACCAGGTTATGGTCCACCTTTAACTACAACTAGGGCCGCCGGGACTCAAGCTGAATCCAAACCAGCTAAAGAGTTCCCTTTCACTCTCGACCCATTCCAATCCGAAGCTATTAAGTGTCTCAATAATGGCGAGTCGGTTATGGTTAGTTTATTATATGCTTTGTTTTGGTTCTTCTGTTGGTTATTACCTGAAGCCCTAGTTTTCGTAAGAGTGGGACTATTTGCAACAGACATACTGAGTCTCTGCACTTTTTTTCATAGCACATTCGGTCTTAAGAAACTGAAATTAGTTTTTGGTTGTATATTTTCATAATTCTAACCAAAATTTTAGAAATAATTGCTTAATTGGATAAACACTCGATGAAAACGAAGTTTTTTGTTGGAAGTTGATTAAAGAAATCATATATGCAATTGTAATGACGCTATTAAGGTGCGTGGTTTGCAAAATGGGTGTGTAGGGTGTTTCTATAGAGGCAACTAGCCTTACTCCTTTTTGGACTTTGATTTCAGTTTTGAAATGTTTTTGCTAATTTAAGCATTGCTTGACATACAAGTTACTATTACTGAATTGAAATGCACCCGTCAAGAGCTTCTCAAAAAAACGCTCTACTTTTTTCTGGGGTTTTGACTATTTGAAAGTGCTTTTGTCAATGTTAGATGTGAGTTTGCGTGCAAAATTAATGAGTTATTCTTTTTTCATAGTTTAAAGTGCTTGATATGTTTGTTTTGACAGGTATCAGCCCATACTTCAGCTGGGAAAACTGTAGTGGCATTGTATGCAATTGCTATGTCATTGCAGAATAGGCAACGAGTTATATATACTTCACCAATTAAGGCACTTAGCAACCAAAAGTATAGGGAGTTTAAAGAAGAGTTTTCAGATGTTGGTTTGATGACTGGGGATGTAACAATTGACCCTAATGCTTCTTGTCTGGTATGTCATATTGTTAATGTCAGTTTTTGGGTTTTGAGGCAATTAAATTTATGGATTGCTTATATGTAGTTTATTTTCAGGTGATGACAACTGAAATCTGGCGTAGCATGCAATATAAAGGTTCAGAAGTCACACGAGAGGTGGCTTGGGTCATATTTGATGAGGTGCACTACATGCGTGATCGTGAACGAGGTGTGGTATGGGAAGAGAGCATTGTTATGGCCCCTAAGAACTCTCGATTTGTATTCCTCTCAGCAACTGTGCCAAATGCAAAGGAATTTGCTGATTGGGTTGCAAAGGTGATTCACTCCTGCCATTCCTGATTTTGTTAACCATGTTTCTTATTGAAAACTGTAAAAAGAAGTGTTAGTGTCTGTTTTAGTTAAATCTATCTAAGATGCTTATTAATGTCATATTATCCATTTATTGAAAAATGTATATTGAGCAACCTATGAAATATTCCCTGTTAACAATGGTGACTTTGCCTTTATCTAATCTAAAAGAAAAACTAGAATTTTTTTTTCTTTTTAAACCTGGAACAAGAAGACCATAACAGTTGTCAATTTGTTTTTTCTGTGTGCAATTATTGAACCCTCTGTTGTTCCCTTATTTCAGATCATTCATTTAAACAAATTAGTTCATTTGAGCTGTTAATGGATACATGCCTTGCTGCTTGTGGTGTTTTTGATGCAGGTCCACCAGCAACCATGTCACATTGTTTATACCGACTATCGACCAACACCCCTTCAGCACTACATCTTCCCTGCTGGAGGTCATGGTCTATACTTAGTGGTGGATGAAAAGGGGAAATTTCGTGAGGACAGCTTTCACAAAGCGTTAAATTCACTAGTCCCCACTGGTGAGGGTGACAAGAGGAGAGAGAATGGGAAGCGACAGAAAGGTTCGATGGCAGGCAAAGTGGGTGAGGAAAGTGACATATTCAAAATGGTCAAAATGATTATTCAGCGTCAATATGACCCTGTCATAATTTTCAGCTTTAGCAAAAGAGATTGTGAATTTCTGGCAATGCAGGTTAGTAGCTTTCTTTTTTTTCTAATATTTCTCTTTTTTGGTTCCCTCTCTCTCTTTTTGGTGTTGAAGATATTATATACAAGCTCCTATTTATACATATTCTCAGACATTAAAGTTTTATCTTTGTAAATGTTCTAGTTATTGATGCCTTTTCTACCTGATTCAGCCTTTAAAGTCTGGGATCTATGTTCTCAAGCTCTGATTTATTTGGAACTCAAGATGCCTTTTTAGCATAATCCATATTATAGTTTATGCAATCGTTTTAAATTTGGCTCATCCTATCATTAATCATTTACCTGCTCACTGTACCTTCACCCCCTTTTTGTCTTGTTGTGAAATTTGATGTAGAGTCCAATACCACATTGGTAAATGAACAAGGCTCTTAATCTTTATCAAATACAGAAAAAGGCTTAATTGATTGCTCAAAAGCCCTCTTCTCTCTAATAAAATGACTTCTTGTCGCTATTATTTTGTTTGTGTTTGCATTAAGACCATGCCAACTCTGTACTTTTCTGAATATGTGAGTCCTTTATTTTTTATTATTATTTTGTTTCATGCGATAGATGGCAAAAATGGATCTAACTGAAGATGATGAGAAAGTGAACATAGAAACAATATATTGGAGTGCCATGGACATGCTTTCAGATGATGATAAGAAGCTACCTCAGGCAAGTAGTCATTCCTATTATTTCAAATTGCATGCCTTCTTTGTGTCTGTCTGCTGGTATTGAATGTCGGGGTGCTTCAGTAAAAAATCTGGCTAAGGGCATTTATTCTGGAACATTTATGGCGGTTGAATGGAGTCATTAATGGTTCTGTGGTTCAAGGAGAGATTCTTGAGCAAATTATTCAAAAAGAGTGCCCTGCTTATTTTTGGCATTGGATTTTCCCATTGGATGTAGTGAAAATCTTGATTTTGAGTATAAGTTTATCAACTGTTGTGCTATTTGTTTAGTGAATGAGAATTTAATTCCATCTGATTTCTGCATCCAAATTCTGGTTTTCCCCTTTAATTTCACATTCCATTGGAGGAGTTTAGTGTTCTGTTTAACTGTATCGTGTTGATAAAACAGGTAATCTTGTTATGCTTTTAAAGCTGAGGATGATTTTCTATAGTTACACTGTTTCTCAATGTTTTAGAGTTGTTATTTCTCTAAACAAATGCATTTAGTTGCTGTACCAGTATCACCTTTTTGTATTTTTTAGTCTAACGTATAACATGTCTACTTTGTTCTGAGAAAAAAATTTAATTATTAGGTTGCTGTATATTGTTTTTATGCAGGTTGCAAATATGTTACCCCTTTTGAAACGTGGAATTGGTGTGCATCATTCTGGCTTACTTCCCATACTGAAAGAAGTGATTGAGATATTATTTCAAGAAGGACTAATCAAGGTTAGGGTCAAATTATTTGTTTGTTCATTCTTGTAGTAACAGGTGCACATTTATTCATTCAGATGGTTAAGCATTTCCCAAGAGTTAATGATTTGCTATAATTTACTAAATCATTTTCTTGGGTGATTACATTCAGATGCCTTCTGACAATAAATATAATTACCAATTTGGACAGGCCATTAACCACCCCATATGATATGACACACTTATTTGATGCATCAGTGTATTATATGGAAGTTGTCTTTCTGAGTCTCATGACTGTTTACTTTCTTCTTGTTTTTGATGATATATCTCTCCAAACACAGATAAGAACTTGTTCCTAACAATAAGAATGCTAATGTTTAGTTCATAGGGATACATGTTACTCCATGTCCTCCTTGATAAAGAAGGTTATGGGTTGTTTCTGTATGGTCATTTCTGGACTTCTATGAATACTGTAATTACTCGTGTGAAGGTCTACTCATATTCATGTAATTCTGTAGGAATACTATTTCTGTCGGTTTTAAATGTTTTGCATCTTTCGTTTTATTCTATTACAAAATTTTCATCATATAATTATATTAGTGCTCCAAAGACTGAAATTTTTATCTTTAGTGTTTGTTTGCCACAGAGACCTTCAGCATCGGTCTGAACATGCCTGCAAAAACTGTAGTGTTTACAAATGTGCGTAAATTTGATGGGGACAAGTTTAGATGGATATCTAGTGGAGAATACATACAGATGAGTGGCCGTGCTGGTCGTCGAGGCATTGATGAACGTGGTATTTGTATCCTTATGCTTGATGATAAGATGGAACCTTCTACTGCCAAAATGATCCTTAAAGGAAGCGCTGATAGTTTGAACAGGTACAATTTGTTCTGCTTGTATTTTCATACCTTGTTTCTGCACCCATTGCTCTGACTTAAGAAAAAGGTGCATGATATAAGTCGCTAATCTTAACTTTACTAGAATTCTGGCAACATCTTCTTGGTTTCATAGAAGAGTTGAATCCCTTGCGATAGAGTAGTGATAAGTATATTTTACCAATTTAATTAGTCTCAAAGGCTACTAATTGGGGTGGCCATGTGAGTCCTTTTGTGGTATTTTGCAAGAAGGAAAGTGCAAAAAGAGATTCTTATGTGGATTCTTCTATAAAGTTTGCACACGTCTATCTATTTGTCATAAAAGAGTAGAAGTTCAATATTTCCTTCAAATGTTCAGCGTGTTAATATTAATGCTGATTGGGAGCTATGAATTTGAATTTGATAATTTAAACTAGGGAGTACTTTTCCTTTACTTCTTTTTGGTTAAAATTTAAAAACAATTATTTAACACTTATCATCATAAGCTTTTCGGTCAGATAATAACTTACCTGTACTAAATTTTGTTTTTCCTATTTGTGGTTCTCGTTGTATTTGTGTTGTAATTACGTCCTTGCATATTACAGGGTGTGTGAAAATTTTCCAAATCTTACTACCAACCTAAAATTTTAAGTGGCAATTGATATCATAACTAAATTGACTAAGTGGACATCTTCAGATTCACTTGATATATGAAGCAAGCTTTAGTAAGTTGTATTATGTGTATGTTGGTATGGTTGTGTTGTGGTTGTGAATGTGTTTGATCCATGTGCCTTGCATTTGAGAGCAGTATGATAACTTAAAGATAATTGTTTGATTCTTACCTATCAGCTTAAATTTTTGGCTTTATCAACTTCTGATTTTTGGTTTTTATTGTACATATTTATTAATTATGAACCTAATGAGGCTCATTCCTTTTGGAGGGTGGGTAAATATTGTATCTAGCATATTTGTTGCATTTCAGTATGTCAGTGTAGTAATTGAGTGATAAGCCTTGAATATTTCTCATGATGAGGGCTATAGAGACCGAATACAGATTATGTATTCAGTTGTGACTGCAAGTGAATGAGATATAAATATATTTTATGTTACCATAAGTGTTTTCAATTGACTTATTCGCATTGCTTTCCAGTGCCTTCCATCTAAGCTACAACATGCTTTTAAATCAAATCCGTTGTGAAGAGGGCGATCCTGAAAATTTGCTTCGGAACTCATTCTATCAGTTTCAAGCTGACCATGCTATCCCTGATCTTGAGGTCAGTTTATATTGATAAGGGCCTGAAATTGTTTAGTCTTCTTTAGTTTTTTATTTGTTTCTAGAAGAAGCGAATTGAAGCTGATTATTTTTGTTAACTTTCTGTAACTACCAATCCTAATTTACTTTTCTTTTCTTTCTGGGGTGAGTACTGATTGGGAGTCTGGTAATTGATTATAACTTAAACAATTTTATATTCTGTTGGATGACTGACTATTTTCTTTTCGGGTTGGTTATTTCCCTATGTTGAGAGTGCGTGTGGTGATTATGCAAGCAAGATGCACATTTGATATTATGGTTTTCATACACATGGATATAATAGCCATTAGAAACCGTCATGGTAATGGTTCCCAGCATTGCTTCTCTGGTTGTAAATATGCAAGGAGGGAGTCATTTTTTACATCTGGGAACGATAGTCTCTTAGAATAGTAAACCAAAGATATAATGAAAATCCTTCAACCTCAAACACGTTAACGGACAACTAAAGAAAATGAGGGGCTGGAGGGTGCAAGTGGAATACTAATTCAAATTCATATATATACTTGATGGAGAGATAGAGGAGGGGATTGTACTGACCTTGGCAAGCTATTATTATTTGAAGCATCAGAAGTTGATATACAACTGGAGCAAGAGAGCCATTATATGAGCAATAGGGACTGGCTGTTTTTTCTTTTAACAAGAATAATTGAAAGAAAACCATTGACATAAATCTTCTTCTGTTGTTATTTCCTCTCAATATAAACAACTAAGAAATAATTTCATTTCATGGTATGTGTTAAAATTTACATTTTTTTGCCTGATTGTGTTGAGTTTTTTTTCCCTGTAAATTTTTGTATAAATTAATCTTATATCTGGTTTAATTAATATTTTCTTTCTGAGCTAAACATTGAATTGAATTGATTACACTATAAAAACTATGCAGAAACAAGCAAAGGTCCTTGAGGAGGAGAGGAATTCTATGATTATTGAAGAGGAAGATAGTTTGAACAGTTACTACAATCTGCTACTGCAATACAGAAGTTTGAAGAAAGATATTCGTGATATTGTGTTCTCTGCTAAGTACTGTTTACCATTTCTGCAACCAGGCAGGTTTGTGTGTATTGAATGCGCAAGGAGTGATGAAAAATCTCCATCTTTCTCTACTGAGGACCAGATTACATGGGGAGTAGTAATCGAATTTGAGACGGTGAAAAGTGTTACTGAAGGTGAACCCATCTTCATTTTTTTGTTTATTTTTGTATTAATTTTGTTAAGAATTGCCACAGCAATTTAAGCTGGTTAGTAACACTTGATGCTGATGGTGTGGTTCAGATGATGAAAGTAGAAAACCAGAAGATGCGAACTACACAGTGAGCATCCTTACAAGATGTTTGGTGGGCAAAGATGGAGTTGGAAAAAGGACTTATAAGATTATCCGGCTAAAAGAGCCTGGAGAACCCATTGTTGTATCAGTTCCCATCTCTCAGGCAATCCCACTTTACATATATATATATTCTGTTTATCCGCATTTTCTGTTCCGTTTATCCTCTGATAAGTCGCCAAATGACACTATTTAATTTATGTCAAGATTTTATGTCTTATAGGGTATTGCACAGGTCACCTAGAGGCTAGGTCAAATTTCAAGTGGAAATTGAAGTTTAAGTTTTAATCACAAACACCTATTTTTTTATTTATTTAGAGAAGCCTTTGAAAATAAAAGCTTCAAAGAAGTGGTTTGTGACAAAAAATAAAAAAGTGGAATTTGAGCAAACCTTAATGGGGGTTTATGAAATTCTCCCCTTTGCATATCTGTATTTTATGTGTGTATTAATGCTTCCTAAATAGATTTCCTTGATTTGTATACATTCTATTATATATATAACGAGAAATATCCAAAGTGCTTAATCTAATGGTTTGAAAATGATTTAGATGAGTGTGGTGTCACTGATCTTTACTGTGTGTCTGTATGAGAGAGTGTTAGCTCAAATTCTGTAAAACCAAATGAAGTTTGGTGCTGGCATTTTATGTTTAGTGGGTTTTGTGGTGCAAATAAATTTAAATGAGGCCCTCATATCACCATTGTGGGAGAGTTTCGACCAAGGCCTTTTGTGCTTCTACCAGAGGTCTTGCTAGTTAATCTAGCTACTATCCACTACGAGTATCTGATGGATATGTTTGCTGAGTAATCTGATACAAAGTACTTGATTTCAGTTTTACTTAACATCTACCTTTCACTAGTGAAATAAATAATTATTCTACAAGCCTGTTCTATGAGGTGCTTTTGTTTTAGGAAGAAGAGATTTTGTATTATGTTGCTCTTAACTTCTTCCAGTTGTCTTTATTCATTGAGTTTTGATCCACAGAAGGAAGAATTTATTTGTTTCCTTGTCTTTTTACAGATTATTAGTTTAAGCAGTGCTCGCTTACCTATGCCAAAGGATCTTTTGCCATTGCAAACTCGAGAGAACATGCTGAAGTCAACATCTGAATTTCTTGCCAGAAATTCTAGTGGACTGCCCCTGGATCCTGAAGCAAACATGGGGGTATATTGCTGTGTTTTTCTTTTTGCAGATTCTTCTTCCTCCTCTTCTTTAAAAGATCATTGTCACCAAAATTCTGTCATTCTTTAGATTCGAAGCAGTTCATATCAGAAAGCAATCCGGAGGATAGAGGCTTTGGAGAGCCTGTTTGACAAGCATGATATTGCAAAGTCTCCACTTATTGAGCAAAAGCTCAAAGTATTACATATGAAGCATGAATTAACTGCAAAGATCAAGTCAATTAAGAAACAAATGCGTTCTTCCACTGAATTGGCATTTAAAGCTGAACTTAAGGCCAGAAAACGGGTTCTTCGGAGGCTAGGGTAATCAAAATTCTTGGATGTTTCTCTTCAATTCGTTTATTTTTTTCCTCTGTTATTTTCCTTTGCAAGCTGCATGATACACACTGTAACTTGATGGTGCATTTGCCAAATTTATAGACACTGACTTTCAGTAATGAAAAGTTTTGCCTGATACTGATTTTCACGTCAAATTGTCATCTGTATGCTTCAAATATAATAATATTATTACTATGTGGAATTATTATTTGACGATGTTGTGGATGTTGCAGATACATCACTAGTGATGATGTTGTAGAATTGAAGGGAAAGGTTGCTTGTGAAATCAGTAGTGCTGATGAGCTGACCTTGACAGAGCTTATGCTCAATGGAGTACTAAAAGACATAAAGGTCGAAGAAATGGTGTCTCTTCTCTCTTGTTTTGTGTGGCAAGAGAAACTCCATGACGCAGCAAAACCCAGAGAAGAACTTGATTTGCTGTTTACACAATTGCAAGATACAGCTCGGAGAGTTGCTAAAGTTCAGTTGGAGTGCAAGGTACTTTTGGAACGTAATCTCAGTACTTGTTATCTTTCTTTTTTCATTTTTCTTAATTTTTAATCTTAATAATTTCTTCTTTAGGTATTAAGCTTATTATTGTACTCATGATACTTCATTATAAGAACTATTACTCACTTTGGGTTTGATGTCTAATTCAATTTGGATGGTTGAATCTTATTCCAATGTGAAGCATGCTGGTGTGTAAATCGCTGTTTAAAATATCAATGACTTGTATGTAAATTCTAATCTTCTGTTTAAAATGCTTGTTTTAATTAAGTTCGAATGTTACTTTCTCTTATAATTCAGGTCCAAATTGATGTTGAGAGTTTTGTGAGTTCATTTCGGCCTGATATCATGGAGGCTGTTTACGCTTGGGCGAAAGGATCCAAATTCTACGAGATAATGGAAATTACACAGGTTTTTGAAGGCAGTTTGATCAGGGCAATTAGGAGACTGGAGGAAGTACTCCAGCAGCTTATACTAGCAGCAAAATCTATTGGGGAAACAGAACTCCAAGCAAAATTTGAAGACGCTGTGTCCAAGATTAAGAGAGACATAGTATTTGCAGCATCATTGTACTTGTAATTTACCTGGAGCCTTCCTGGTAACTCAGCCAACCCGGAGTTGATTGTCCGTTGGATGAATACAAATGGATCAAATGAATAACAAAGAGAAACCATGCCCCCCTTTCAAACTAGTCTATGTTTGCCACGCCGGCAGTGGACAGAGAAACAGGAAAACAGAGGTGAATTGTTGGTTAGAACCTAGAAAATAGCTAGTTGAAGATGAGCTTGACTTGACTGGGTAGCAGTAATTGAGGAACAAAATTTTTGAACTAATTTAACAGAAAGAAAGAGGATTGTATTGTGTAATATAGCTATGGCTACAAAATAGAATTATGAAACAGGGCAAAGAAAGCAGTGTAACCTTTACCTTGATAATGTTGTAATTGAACAACATTGCAGGGATATTTTTTTTGTTTTGTGGGTATATATTTTTTGTTGTGTTGGTTAATAATTCTTTTAGAGCATAAATTTTAATTACTGTAATATTCATACCGTATAAGGCCTTTCTAAATTGTTTCCATCAAATCTATTCCTGCCTTGTCTACAATGCACGTTTAATTTATGTTGCATGGTGCAACCCGGCACCTGTATTCTCAGTGCGGGTATCAATCATAAAACGGGTGCTACCAGTAACTAGTTTTTGATCCATACCCGCGGGTACCCGCTCCTTTTTAAAAACAATTAATTAATTTTTGGCTATCCCCGCCCCCTCGGCCCTTTGTCACTTTCATCTCTGTTATCGGTTTTCACAAAGACTCTCCTCCAGGGTTTTGCTTCTTCTGCTACGTTCTTCTT
Organism: Anacardium occidentale; assembly: GCA_026122585.1. Classification (NCBI taxonomy): domain Eukaryota; kingdom Viridiplantae; phylum Streptophyta; class Magnoliopsida; order Sapindales; family Anacardiaceae; genus Anacardium; species Anacardium occidentale. The sequence goes on along the minus strand of JAJEJH010000736.1, from coordinate 54,297 downwards.
TTGATTAAGTCCTTACGTTTAGCCATTGAAGTGAACGCAAACTGAAATCACTGTGGCTTCTGGCGATCCAGCTTTCTTCTTCCTTCAACAATTTTCTTGACAGGTGGTTGATTCTACTTATTATTTAATCTTTTTTTTTTGTTTTTTTTTTTGGTTTTTACTTTGCTTAAACTGTGATGTGAGTTTGTTGAGATTTGAAGAGTTAAACCATGAATTGTTGAACAAACCAAAGGGAGAATTTATGAGGTTTTTTTATTTTTATTTGTTTTTCTTCGTATTTTCCAGTAAGAAGAAATACACATCATTTTTCTAAAAAATTGCACCGTAAAACTGCAGAAATATAAAAAGAAATTTAATGGGTTCATGTATAAACTATCTTCACGCTATTCAGCAAAAGCGAGATTGGAATTCAGACTACAGATCTTAGAGTTACCAGGATCAAGTATTAGTGCAGGCTCCAGAAGAACCAAGCAATGCATGCTTCGATAGCCAGTACTGGTTTAATCTTTGCCTTGCATATTCGATATAGTCAAAGTCAATTTTGTTCACATGTGCCTGAAAAGGTACAAATCACACCAAAGATAATCAGGGCACTGAAATTTGATGCGTGAATACTTTTCCCTAGCTTTCCAGCATATCAAGGACAAGGCCATAAGCATCACATAGATTGTAGGATTTGTCTAGGTTAATTTGAAATTAAATAACTTCTTGTGCAGACTGCATTTGAGGTTCATCAACAATGAGGAAGAAAATATACAAAATAATTAAAAAAAAAAAAAACTGAAACATTAATAGCATGTTCAGGAAAGAAATTTCTAGCTCTTTTCTAATTATTGAATTATTTTTTAAAAATAATCATGGTGGTAGAACATCACCAATCTACCAGATGTCAAAGAGATTGCTTCTAGGTGACAATGACTGAGCCATCTAGCCATATCACATCCTGGCTTATTTTCAAAACAACAAAATTCAAATGAAGAAAATCAAACTGAGTTTGCATAGATTACCGATATAATTCCCCATAGGCCCCAGACCAAATGGCTTGCAAGAGTATACTTCTCAACATCTTGAAGTAGCTGCTCCATTTCCGACTTAGTGGGTTGATCACCTGTGTCAAACATAAAATGAGTTTCGAGGATGGAAAAATTCAAACCACTTTGTACATTGAGTTGATTTTATACATTGACCCACAGTAAACTAACCATAAATTGCCTTGACCCTTTAATAACTCTTCCATGAAAATAACATGAAAGTTCAACCTAGTTGCCTTCATGGTATAGCTTCGTATTGATCAAGATTTATATAAATGCATACCAATATAAGTGCAGCTAACTACAATTATTCATGAAGATTGAGTGGCAACAGTAGCAAGTGAGACAGAATAACATCTCAGATTCTTCATATCATTCGGCGAAAAGGAATCTATATCTATCACTTTCACAAGAAATAATAATAAACGCTTTGTGAGTAAGAGTAAGAGATAGATACCCATGGAACTCAGATAAGCATGCAAAAACCTTTGACGCTCCTCCAAACCTTTTGTGACATGCAGATAAAGAGGTGCATTAATTGACCCAAAAAAAAAAAAAAAAAGAAAAAGAAACAAATGAATAAAATAGATGTTATGGTCACTCACCAGGGTATTTACTGTAGTCCATGAGATGAGGTGTTTCTGTATGATAATCTGCAGCCATCTCGCAGAAGTGGTTTGCTATATCATATGCAATGGGGTTGTAACTTGCATACTCATAGTCCTATCATAAGATATAATAAAATGATGGAATTTGAACCTCATAAAATCCAATCAAATGTAAAGCATTCTATCAAAGGAAATCTGTCAAAATAATCAACCGCATATTCATAATTACAGGTTGAAGTTTATGTAAAACGATTATTTTATTCTGTACCATATATGAATCTACTTGCAGACCAATTAAACCGCAAGTCAACTCAAATCCGACTGTATGTGATCTTAAGGTGAAAGTAATTCTACCTTCAAAAGTACATTCCTTAGAAAATTAATGTGCTTTGACAAAATAATTATCTAAGTATTTCTTTGGGATGTAATATAGATTAAAGGGTAATTCTCCAGCAATGTTGAGGAAAATGTGTAGCTGTACTTCAGGGCTCACAATGCAACATCATGGTTTGAAATCAATGCATTTATAGGAAGGTTAAAATGACTGAACCAGCTAAAATGATTCTACATTAAGATGCTTCTTTATGACACAAACTTTGAATAATTCTTCCAAGAAAGTATGCATCTAACACATATTTTCTTTCTTTTTTTTTTTTTCACATGGTTCGTCAATTCATTTATATGTTTTGAAAATTATTTTGTTTTCTGTTAGAATTAATCATTTCTGTTTTGTTCGACTGTTTTCCTAGTCACTCATGATAGTTGGTTCTTCACAATATTATCACAGTTTGCATTTCTACTTACTATACTATATGCATAAATTAAAATTAGGAATATTTAATTTCACCGTTTATCTAATTTTATATCTGGTATTAATTTAAGTTGATGAAGAAAACATTACAATATATATAAGATTTACAATGAATTAAGGGAAATAAATCAATCCTAATATATACATTTCTAATTTGTGAAACTCTACATATAGACATTTCTAATATGGACTTACAGCTTGTTTACAAGGAGGAGTTTACCATGGTTAGTGTGGTGAGATTTGTGGAACTAATCATGCCTTTACACATGCGCCTGGAAACATAGGCTGATTGTTGAGCCCACTCTGGCTAAACCACACCACTTGGGGTCCCAAGAAGCAAGCTGTTACAGCAAGCGGCTGGAGCTGTAGGGAGTTGAGGAGCAAGGCAATAGATAAGATAGAAGAAGGGGCCAGGCTCCCGGTGGACCAAAGGAGATGGTTAGGATCACGAACTTGAAACACGGAGCCTGAGTGGCTACTGAGCAAGTGGTTAGTGGCCAATAGACATTCCTAATATGAGGGACTTATAGCTTGTTTACAATTTTTACACTCTCCCCGAGGTTAAAGCATATAAATCATATGCACCAAATTTATTATAAATATACTTGATACGGGAACCTCTAAGGGATTTAATAAATATATTTGTTAATTGATCATTTGAGCTGACATATATTTAAACAAATAAAGTGACAATCTATTTCTATATGTTTATTTCTCTCATGAAATATTAGATTGGAAGCAATATAAATAATAGTCTAGTTATCACAAAGTAATTTTATCCAAGATACTTTGGCAAAAATTAATTCATAAATCAACTGCATTAACCAGATAAGCTCACATGTTGCCAATGTCATAGCACGATACTCTACTTCTGCATTTAATCGGGCAACAATTTCTTGTTTCTTACTTTTCCAAGAAACCAAATTACCTCCAACCCAAATACAATAATCCGACGTAGAACGCCTGTCAGATGGAAAGTTTGCCCAATCGGCTTCTATATATCCCTCAATTTCAATATATCCCTTGTTTTCATATAATAGCCCTTCGTCTGGTGCTCCTTTGATATATCAGAGAATCCGAGTTACTGCATCCTAGTGACTATCACACAGAAATTGTAAAAACTGACTTACAACATTGATTGAGAAAGAGATGTTAGGTCGAGTGATAGTAACGTAATTAAGCTTACTAATTAACCTCCAATATCTCCTAGGGTCTGCAAGAGTCTCCCCATCTCCAGATAAAAGTTTAGTATTGAAATCCATGGGAGATTTGACTGGTTTACAGTCTAGTATCCCAATTTCTTCCAATATGTTCAAAGCGTATTTCCTTTCAAAAATAACTATATCAAATCTAGACTGAGCAACTTCTATTCCTAGAAAGTAGTTAAGGAGTTTTAAGTCTTTAGTTTGAATATAACTAAAAAGATGCTCTTTCAACTGATGAATACCATTTTGATTTCTCCTAGTAATAACAAAATCATCAATATAGACAACCAAGTAAATGCATTTTTCCTATGAAGTAGGCCTATAGAAAACAAAGTGATTTGATTCACTCCTAATCAATCCAAACTCTTGAACAACAGTACTGAATCTTTAAAACCAGGTATGAGAAGACTGTTTTAGACCATACAAAGAGCAACGAAGCTTGCATACTAATCTAGACTCCCCCTAAGCAATAAAATTAGGAGGTTACTCCATATCAATGTCCTCTTAAGTTTGCCATGCACAAAGACATTCTTTATGTCCATTTATTATAAAGGCCACTAACAGATAACTACCATGGACAGGAAAAGACAAACGGAAGACATCTTGGCCACTGAGGAGAATGTATCAAAATAATCCAACTCATAAATCTGAGTATAGCCCTTAACAACCAATCGAGCCTTAAGACGATTGACTTTACCATCAAGGCCAATCATGACTATGTAGACCCAACGAAAACCAATAGCAGACTGACCTGAGGGTAGTTGGACAAAGTCTTGGGTACCACACTAATGGAGAGTAGTAATCTCATTAACCATTACCTGTTGCCAACCTAGATCATTGGGTGCCTCACAAACGGAGGTAGGAACAAAAATAGATGATAAAGAGAAGACAAAGGCATAACATTGAGAAGATAAATGATGGTAACTCAAAAAAATATAAATAGAATAAGGATTACGAAAGACTATATACCCTTCTGGATGGCAATCAAAAACTAATTGGTAGGAGACAGGGTCGATGGTGCAACGACCGGTACAGGAAGAGAGTCAAAGAGGTCTTCGTTGTTTATAAGAGCAATATCTTTTGGACCTATAGGAACAATATCAGTACAGACAAGAGGGTTAGAAGTCAAAACATCAAGAACTAGTAAAGGTTCAAAAGGGCATTCATGTGGAAGAGTGTCCGTAAGAGAAGGAATGAAAGAAGGGACTGGTAAAGTATCTATGACAGGAGACTTCTCTGTGATAGAAAAGTAATATGGTGAAAACTCAAAGAAAGTGACATTGGCAAACGTAAGATAACAACATATAATAAGACAGTAACATTTGTAACCTCTTTTTAACCTTAAAATAACCCAAAAAAACACAGTTAATGGATCGTGTAAACAACTGGTCTCAACTAGGTATAAAATTATGAACGAAACACGTGCAACCAAAGATATGTGGAGGAAGTAAAAATAATGATTGATCAAAAAACAAGATAGAATGAGGAACTTGATTTTGCAAGACTAAAGAAGGCATCCCATTGATAAGAAAATAGGTGGTAAAAATTGCATCAACCCAAAAATAGAAAGGAACATTAGCATGAAGAAGCAGGGTGCAAACGGTTTCAACAAGATGTCTGTTTTTGCATTCAGCAACACCATTTTGTTGGAGAGTATAGGCACAAAAAGTCTAATGAAGAATTCCCTGTGAAGATATATAATTGACAAATAAAGTAGACATATATTCACGAGCATTATCACTAATAAAATGCGAATAGATGTAGAAAACTGATTTTTAATTTCAGCATAAAAGGACTGAAATATAGAAAATAATTCGGAACAGTTTTTTATTAAATATAACCATGTGCATCTAGAAAAATTGTCAATAAAAGTAATAAAGGATCTAAAACCTAAAACAAATTTGACATAGCTAGACCCATACATCGAAGTGGACTAACTCAAATGGGGACTTAGTAGATTATTGACTAGCATCGGGAAGGAGGTACAAGATTACTTCCCGAGTTGACACGACTCACAATAAAAAGATGACAAACTTGAAAGACTAGAAACCATTTGTTAAAGCTTGGACAAACTTGGATGCCCAATCGGTAGTGGAGTAAAGCTGAGGACTCAATTACAGTACAAACTATAGAAGAGGAAAGCCAACAAAGATGGTAAAGTCCTTATAACTCACGTCCTGTGCCAATCGCCTATCCCAAACCTCAACCCTATATAATAGTAGAGTCATTAGTAAAGGTGATTGAACAGTTTAGGGTTTGTATAAGTTGACTAATAGACATAAGATTATATGAACAATTAGGAAGATAAAAAACATATTTTAAAGGTAAAGAAGGAAGTGGGCAAATATGTGTCACAGTTTTAGCCATGACTTTTGTACCATCTACCAAAGTGATAGAATGAGAACTCAAATGTGAAAAATGAAATAACAATTTAGAGTTACCAGAGAGATGGTTAGACACACCAAAATCTAAGACCCATGGTCCCAATTCAGAGGACTATGTTAGACAAGCAACCAAATTATCAAAGTAGGCGAGCGAGGCTACTAAAGATTAAGATGTCTGTTTAATTGTTTGATATTGGAGATATTCTTCATAATCGGTACCAATAAGAGTCAAGGATGGCTGAGAAGATTGTCTTGAAGAATTATTTGAGTGAATATCTGAATGAGCCAATTGGACAACATTAGCTGTCTAAGAGGGTCATCCATGCAATTTATAACATTTCTCTCTTGTATGTTCCCATCTATTACAATAACTACAGTTAGGATGACCACCCTTGTTTCCTTTAGCATTGTGAAACCTGGCACTATGTTGAGTAACAAGAATAGAAGAATCTAGGGCTAAGGATCGATGCCCAATGTTGCTAGAAGATAGTCAAAGTAATCGGGCAAAAACATCATCAAGAGTGAGAATAGTGTTAATACCATAAAGAATTTATCCAGTTAGACGAAATCTTCTTCAACAAATTTACTAGCAGGCAATAAGGAACTGAATTCAAATTTCAAGGATGTCATATAACCAAGAAAATCAGACATACTAAGATTTTGTTGTTTCAAGTTGACAACATAGGATATGACTGAGGACAATTGTTGAATATCATTAGTATATAATAGTTTCGCTTGTTACCAAATTCCCTCACAGGTTCTATATGTCTTGTAAATACGAAAAAGTATAGGATCTATGGTTTGCCACAACAAACTACACAGAAAAACATCTACTCTAGTCGAATCAACCTTATCATTATCTTTAAAGTTTGATGCTTTTCTAGTTAAATGGTCTTCTAAACCTTGGCCCATAAATCACAATTCAACAGATGCAACCCATGAAGTGTAATTGGAACTGTCCATCAATTTTTTAACAGTTATATTAGGGAAAGAAAGAAAAAGGGTGAATGCACCTGTTTTGGAAGAACTTTCACCAATCATATACATTGGATAGAAATTAATCAACCAGCTAGAGTAGCCAATAACAGCCAATCAAGCCAAAGGCCAAACAGGGAAATACCAATAATACAGAAGTCAAGATAGGCTGATCAGAGATGACTGAAGGCAGAAGCACAGAAATTCGAGAAGAACAAGCAACAATAGTCCTTTTTGACAATCAAAGATAGCGCATTTGTCATTGAAATGAGTCACCGTTCATAGAGAAGAAAGATCGGTGACTTTTGTGATTGCTCCAACAAGAAAAGGCCAAGATGGATGTTTCTAATAGTTAAAGATGGCATGTCTATTGTCAAAATAACTCACCGACCTCAAAAAGGGATTGATCAACACCTTCTGAGTGTGCTAGTGTTGACGATGAGATGACGCAACCACCAGAGACAAAGATCAAAAAAGTGAGGCCAAAAATAAGGGCACATATGAAGGTGCATGAGCTAGAATTTGACAACGATATTGTTGGGAGTGCGTCGAAAATAAGAAGGTAATCCCAACAGTGGTTGGAGAGGCCTGATCTAACGCCATCAGAGTTTTGCAGGAAAATACCATCAGAAAATACACAATGCAAAAACCTAGGGTTTTGATACTTGCTAGGCTCTAATACCAGAGAAATTGGAATAATTTGTTATATATTATTGAAGAAGAAAACATTAAATTATATCTAAAATTTACAACAAGGAATTAATAGAATTAAATCAATCCTAATTCACACATTCCTAGTTTGTGAAAATCTACATCTAGACATTCCTAATATGAAGGACCTACAGCTTGTTTACTATTTCTACATGTTATAAGTAATTTACTATAGTTTTCATGACTTTGTCATATCGAAAGTTAATAATAGCCTAATGCATCATATCCATCCCCGATTTTGTGATTGACAAAAAATATTTGTTAAAATTCACACAACGGAAGCCTACAAAAGAGAGTATAAATCATTTTTAAGCAGCTTTTTATTTTTGCTTGCAAGTTGCCTCAAAGTTTTCAATAATTCCATCCATATACAAGAAAATCAGAATTTATTTAATATATAATATAATATTCCCATTATGTAAAATGCAAAACAGGATGCAATTTTAGTAAAGGAAATCACACAAGAAAAATGATAGGAACAACAAAGATGGAAAAAGATATGAATGGAAGTCACATAAATTAGAGATAAAAAGGAAGATATTGAAGGAAATAAAAATCAATAGTCCAAATATCTGACACTGACAGTAGTTGGTTCAAAAATCCAAAACATGGCTTCAACATTAAATTATGGTAATTATGGTAAAAAATCATGCATTATGTTCATGAACACCAAGAGAAACTTACGATTATGGTTATTGACCGGGTCTCCTCATCAAACATTATGTTACCATATTGTAAATCATTGTGGCAAAATCCTAAACGCTGATGATTTTGATAGAGTGTCTTTTCTAAGTTATAGATTTCCTCATCAATGGCATCCAAGCAAAATGCCTTAGCTTCTTCTGGAGAAGACAAACCCTTAGCTGCTTTGAGCCAATTTCTGAAAATTTGAGAAAATATTTCAGACGTTCTGAAAGCAATGTCTGTAATTTCCTATAGATTGAAATGCATACAACTTTTTCCCCTTTTAAACAAGTAAAGGAAGAGGGGAGAAAGGAAGCATACCGTGACCTATCCCAGAGCCTGACGTCCTTTGGACCAGGCATATCAAGTTCATTGAACTCTTTCAATTTTGCGGCTACAAGGCTAGATATTTCTGGGTCACGCAGATCAGCTGCTGAGAGTGTCTGAAATCCAGATGAGGAGAAAAGAAAACATTAACACAATGTCATGATGTTTTGCTTAAGTGAAAAAAACTGGACATACACCATTCTCTTTTCCCATAACAATAGGTAATCTTTATCATAATTCTTTACTTCACTAAGTTCAATTTCCATAACACAAATTACGGACAACCATTCTTATCTTTTTAAAAGTTGGCAGTAGTCTAGCATATAGTAAAGAATGAACAAAACTAATGCGCTCACAATTGATTCATCTTACCTAGTCTTGATGCATTTGGAATTGGAAAAACAAAAAACTTAAAACCACAAGAAAATAACTTCGTTAATCATAACTATAGTAAATCTAGTTTAACAACTTAATTAATAAACAAATAAGTGCAGTTTCATGAAACAATTTCAACTGCAACAGAAAAAATCACAACACCAGAGAAAGCATCATATCCTTCTAAATTCATGTAAGCAAAGGTCAATAAATGTTGCATTCATAAACTAGAAAATAATCTACAATGATGAAACTATCAATGTCAATCTTGTTATATTATGAATCAAGCATCTTAACCGACTATTGATATCATAATGAAAATTTAACATCATAATACCCGTGCATTGATGAAATCTTCAACTCGGCCACATGGGAAACGTGCCAACAACCGAGGTCCCTGCCCATGCTTTGACATAAACTCAAATGTCCTAATCTCATCATTCCTATCAAAGAAAACCTCCACACCCTCACCATAGAGCCTAAGTAGAACCTTGCGAGAGACATTCTCTGACTTCGTTGGCCACTTTATTTGAAAGACCTTATTGGTCATTGCACCCTTAAGAGGGATAACTTGCAATGCGTTTGCATCAAGTACATCTTCCCACTTAGATGCCAATGATTTTAGAGTCTCCTGTACTTCTACAGGTAGACAGCCTTCTTTGTTCTGTTCAACATTTTCTGTAACACCCATAGTAGAAAATGCCCCACCAATTTTCCACAACTGGAGAAGCAAAATAAGACTGAAATCACTTAAATCATTCACATTTTCCCCAAGAATCATCAATAATACTTAAAGGCTAAGAAATTACCAGCCAACTTAATCAAAATCATACAACTTTCAATTCAAATTACATCTTAAAACAATTTAAAGACCAGGTTGACACTCACAAAGACATTTTAATTTTCTCAGAATCACATCTAATTTTCTATCAAAATGAAATATTTTATACACGTTTCCTATCAATCAAACAAAAGCAAATTATTTAAAGTGAATAACTGGCATATAAAATTAGACTACACTAACATGTTTAAGATTAAATTTGCATTAGAACTCACAAGAACGTTTTCATTTTGCCGGCATTTCCTCTGCTTTTTCTATCAAAATAAAAAATTTTACAAAAGTTTCCAATCATTCTAACACATTCACAAGAAAATCCTTATAGTTAGACCAAACAAATGCCTTGAAAAGTAAACTTGCATCAAAATTCACAGAGACATTGGCATTTTCATCAAATTTTTCTATCAAAATATAAAATTCCACACGCTTTTGAATTTTCTCATAAACCAGACAAAAATCAAGTTTTTTACATTCAGTAACCACGCATATAAAATTTAAGATGAATATAATATACCTTTTTTAAAAGTTTTAAAAATGAAATCGACGTGAAATTTCACAAATAAATTCTCATTTTCTAGGTATTTTCATAACTTAATCCTTTCAAAAAAAAATTCCCCACATATTCTTATCAATCAAACAGAAGCAAATACTTCAGCTATAGCAAAGCAAAACGCACCGTAACGATGATTCGTCTGAAAGATTTAAAAAGAGTGATTTCAGATCGTCCACAGAAAGCACGAGGAAGAAGAGATTATTAGGCTTCCGCTTGGTGGAATCGTTTTTAAAGGGCAAAATTACAGAGTTCTGTACATACTAACGAAAATTTACTAACGGCAGCCGTTTTGCGCTATTAACATGAAAATTAACCAAATTTTTTATAAAAAAATATATATATTATACGTTTTTAACAAATTAACTGTGGCATACCAAAAATGCCCTCCTTCATAAAACGGGGTTAGCTAACAGTAACATTTTTTTTTACAAACAACCACTCATCGTAAATTTCATATAGTAGCCAACACTTACTATATGTTCGTAATCAGTAGCAGCAAGTTGGCAGACTTTTTTGTCCAGATCGATGACTTAAAAGCAGTTGTAGAATAATATCATATTATTGGTTTTCGTTCATTTAATTACCGATATAAAATGTTATTGTTATTTTCAATTTCAATATTGTGTTTGATTGTGTTTTTATTTGATTTTTGGAGGAAAAATATGAAGGTTTTGTTGGATAGATGATAGAAAAATGTTTAGGTATGTTAATTATACAAAAAGACAATCAAAAAGCAGATGTTTTGAATGAGATAGGTTTTAGGCTGCATTTATAAGATAAGCGGCACGATTAAGGGGTAAGCCAAAAATTGTAAATTTCGGCTTTCACATCTTTCGTGTCCAAATGATACGTGGGAAGATTAGAGGGTCAAATGGATAGTTGTAAATTTTAACTTACACATACTTGGGTGTAAATGACAGCCAAAAAACTTACTGGAGGCAAATGGATAATTTATATTTTCGACTTAGGCATCTTTGAGGGTCAAGTAGCAAAGCTTATGGAGGTAAAATGTAAAAGTACAAATCGAATGTTTATTGTCTACCCAACTGTGTATAGTGAATTTGAATGAAAATTTTGATGGAATTTACTGTTGTCATTACTTATTACATTAAAGTTGGTAGTAAATGAACAAATACTATTCACAAATTAATGTTTTTGAGCCATACCTAATTACGTGTCATTACTAATTAATTTTTTTATTTTTGTATAAAGAATTCTAATAAATTAGAGGGATGACAAATTAAAGTATAGTGAGACGTATTTGAATTCATTGACAACGAGATCAAATAAAGACATAATCTTCAACATTTGCAACACATTTTTAGAGGTCGAATGTGCTTGTTTTCAAAAGACTTACTTTGGGCATCTTTTGAATCTTGAGGAGTAATGGTTTAGCGTTGTGTTGATTCATTCAATTTTGTTTTGACAATGTGGTGATCTACAAGTGGAGTTATGACTTATATTAAACAAGGTGGATATATAGTTCAAGACCTTTGAGTTTGCATAGATGATAGTCCCATGATTTGGTAAGGACACTAACTTGGCATCATATACATCAATGTTATGAGTTCCACGACTTAGACAACATTACTTTACAAGGGGCGTACATGTTACTTATTCGAACCTGCATGTGACTTTCCACGCAAGATTGTATGGTTCTACTGATGACAATGTCATTAAACTTATAGTCGTGTATTTCTTAGATTATGACATGTTAGGAGATAATAATCTAAAAAGCTTCCAGTTGAAGCTTTATTGTTAGCTAATGATTTGGAAGCGTTCAGTCATTTCCTATAGGGGTCAATGGTTTTGAAGGCTATGATAGATTTGTTGAAGTGGGCTTTTCTGAAAAAATATGACCAGGTTTCTCGATAATTCCCTCTATATATGCACCCACCCCCTAGCAACCTCTATTCCCTACTAGGTATCCATTAACTTTTTTGGTAAGAAAATTGTACATGCTTCTATTTACATAATAGAGGTTTGATTTTTTACATAAAGTATAACATATGAACTAGTCTTTTAATTATGCAACTATGGATATATGAGACACTTAGGAATTTAGGTGATTTTGTTAAAAGCATGGGTTCTAGCCTGATCCCTTGCATATTGAGTATAGGATGGTAAACTTGCCCATTTGGGATGATACACAGGGTGATATTTGAGGCAACTCTAATACATTGCTTATGTCTAAATGTTTTTTATCTATAGTTGTGTTCTAGATAAGAAATTGTTACATAAATATCCATTGGTTTTTTATGATGTTGTGAGGCGTGTGTTGCATACAACAAGGTAGAAGAGAGAGTCTTATTGGTATATATTTATCATAGAGCTAATGGGACATGATTAGACATAATCGTTTGTTTCCTTTAATGTCACATCTATATGAGACATGTCATAATCCTTATAGGATCGTGTTGGGCATGAGAGTCAGAATAGTTAGATGATGGATTGGTTATGAAGTAAAGTCTAAACCTTTTGTTTTGTACTAATACCTAGATTTTTTATGAATTGTCTTATCAAACAGTCATCGTTTATGATGTTGCCCCATTACCTGCACATATGTCTTATGATTACAATGATAGACAATCATCATACTATGCTTCTACACTATTGCCCATGTGGGTTTTTGGACACTAGAGTAGTCATCATTATCTACATTTAAATTCGATCAGATATGTAAGATGTTGCACTTGCATTAGTAGTCAATGTTCAATATGATGACCAGTGTACAAGACACATTTAACAGCTAGTTGGATCACATGCATAAAAAAGGTCAATGATGTCAACCATCATCATCTGCCTTTGATTTTGATCAAATTCATAAGATGTTACACTTTCATGAGTAGTCAATGTTCAATATGATAATAAGTGTATGAGACACAATCAACAGTAGGTTAATCATATACACAAAAAGATCGATGATGTCGGTAAGCATTCTTATGGCATAGAGAAAGGGGTCGAGAACATCAGGGATTGTGTTACAATATTAGAGATCATTGTATGACAGATAATAAGACATATTGATTCATCTTCAACCATTGTGGTTAGTTAGTTACATTGTTTGTAGTGTTTTTTTATTCATGTGTTTATTCTTCTCTTTTTTAACGTGTTTTATGTCACAACCATACTTAGATACGATTAAAAAATCTTTAACAAAAATTACCCTTCACACTTTTTTTTTAAATTCCTTTGAAAAATATATAAAAGAGTGACATTTAGTATTAGAGGTAAAATGATCATTTTAAAAAGATTCAAAGGATAAAGTGGCATTAAAATAAAAGGACATAAAATAATTTATATATTTAAAAAGGTCATTCTCGGTAAATTGCATAAGGACATAGATGAAATTAACTAAAACGAATGAAGGGTATTTTTGGAATTAAGCTTAATTATGGAAATTAAATGATAATCACAAATTAACTCTTCTCTGTCTTCGTCTCTTTGGAGTTGAAACTTTTCTTTGATATTTTCTTCAAATTTTGGAAGAAATCAAGTGAGTTTGTGAAGAAAATTGTAAAAAATTTTAATAAAAGTGTTTTCATCACCATCAAAGGTAAGAATTTTGCAATTATATATATTGAAATTTCATTTATTAAGTGATGTTCTAATTCTTTAATGGTAGATTAGAAATTCAAAAGGAAAGAAGCTATTAAAATGAAGAAAGAGAAGTAAGGAAAAACTTAAAAGTAAATTTGATTGAAAAAGTAAAGTTTCTCATTTTAGGGTTTATAGAAAAATTAAAATGTATTAGTTTTAATAGTTGATAATATATGTAACAAATAATATTATGGAGATATGATAATATAAGATTAATTTTGGAAGAAACTATTTGGTGTAATAAGGGAGAAAATTTTGGCTATACGAAAAGAAAAGAAAAAAACGGAAATAAATTTGATGTTAAATGGTTGAACATATGATATGAATATATTATATTGATGTATGTATAATGAGAAAATTAACATGTTATGCAATTTTAAAAATTGACATATTGATATAGTATGATTAGAATGTGATATTATGGTTAAGTTTGATAAATCATGAAATATATATATTATATCTTTTGATTGTAGAACATGCAATAAAAAAAAAAAAACATGTATATTGCTATGATTTGATACTTATCGAGATGATGTGATCTGTTTTATTTTTAGTAAGCTTAAATGATAAATATTAACTCATTGTAACCTAAAAGTTAGTCGTGGTAGTAAACTAATATGAATTGCACTTTATTAAATATCATTTTTATCCTTTTATTAATAATATATAGAGCAGAATAAAACTAATAAAAAAAATGTGAAAAATTATGTGATGCATAATAGCTAAGAAAAGTTCATATCATTGCATGTACATTCATATATATAGTTTTCATAACTTAGTAAGAGTATTTTCTTATTTATAAACTTAAGTTTTTTAGACATATTTATATTTATAAACTTAAGTTTGCACCCAATGAAAATGCATAAAAAGTATATAATTTATAAAATAGTTTTTTAGTAGACTATTGCGATAGAGAACTTATGAGTATCTTTATGTGAATGTCGCCAAAAGAGAACAACTTTATATTTAGATGTATTATATAGTTCGTTCAGTAGACATGTATGATGAGGATTATGCATCGATAGTTATGTTGCTTATATGACCAAAGTTTTGAATTTATGCCTCAGTTTAGTCTAATTGGCAAATAGAAATAGTTTTTTTTTTAAAAGAGAAGTTTAGAACACATGTTTATAAAATGTATTACATATATATTATATTATGCATGTCATTTATCATCCATATATATTTATTTTATTATTTCATAGGAAAGAATTTATAAAGATTAAACGAGATTTCATTTATTTTACATGTACTTTATGAATAGCGATTGGAAAAGTCATGACATGGGTAGTGGGTATGACCAAAGCTTAATGTTCACTGCCTACCCCATGCTACTTACCACTCATGTTTTCCCAAAAATATGGTAGAACACAGAAATAACACAAATCTGACTTATATATTTGGAAAACAAACAAATCCTATATATATGAAAATTTATCTATTTACCATTAAACTAAAATAAAGTAAAAAAAATAAAAATAAAAATAAAATGCACAAGTATACACATTATTTTTACAAATTACTCATGCAATTTATACTATGATGCTCATCAAGTATAATGTAAAAAATGTAAAGAAGTTAATATTTATATTAGGTGTTTGATAGAACAACTTTGATTAAGTGTTTGATGCAAGAACTGGTAAATATTTAATGTAGAAGCTTATATTGAGCATTTTTTTCTTTTGAAAAGATTAAAGGAAGCAAAACTGGTATTCAATTTATCAATTTGCAATGTATGAAAAAATTGTTTCGGCTCTACGTACATGCGGTAAAAAATATGGTTAAAACATACACTTTCCCTTGTTCAATTACCATGCATACCAGGGGCTTTTCTGTCTTCCGCCAAACCTCAGGGGGTCAAAAAATCATTCCAACAGACCAAACCAAGCACGATACAAACCCAAATTGCAGGATCTGGAAATTTCTTGCATTTCCGTGGTTCTCCAACGCCTCTGGCAGTCCTTTGCTGATTCCGTCATTCACCTGCCAGAATTTTCCAGTCGTAACCACGTAAACATCTCGCTATCATTGTTGTACGTCTGTTCCATATTGCAAGCGGTCGAACCATTCACGTCATTCGCCGTTCTCCGACGCGCCACCGTCCTGAGGTTTGACTTTTTCAATCCATTTAAGCTTTACCTTTCATCAATCTTCTTCTATTTAATAGGTTATTTGTCGTGGTTAGGGTTTATGAAGTTGGAAGCTGTCTGTGTTTTGCTAAGTGTGAAATTGAGTTGATTGAATGTGAGTTAGAGGGAGCAAGGATAACTTCTCCACTTCTAATTTTTGTGTCGAGGCTGTTATTCGTTTGCTGTTAATTTCTTTCGGTAATTTAGAGACTAGAGCAAGGTAGTGGGTGGCAGGGTTTAAGAATAACAAAGCAGTTTGAATGGGCAAACTGGTAATTATAAGGTGGCTTGGGAGAAATTCTATTGCCGTTCTTCATTATCACGGTGGTCAGTTATTACAGCTACTATTATTGATTAAATACTCTGAAAGAAACCATCCATTATTCTTTCTTAGGGTGCATATATGGTTGAATTAGGGATCTGAATATATTCTTGTTTATCTTCATTTATATTGTATGTTTATTTATTTGGTTATTAGCTACATATGTAACTTAATGGTGTGTGTAAACAGTGAAATTGGAAGATGCCAAGGAAGAGGGAAAATGATGGTAGCGGGATTGAAGATGGGTACTCAAAGAAGCTAAAAGTGGCAGCAGAGCAGTCATCGCCATCCCCTCCTCGTCTTGGTTTTGAGAACCCACTATTACCCTTAGCTAATACATATGATGATGATGAGGAGGATGAGGAAGAAAATGGGAGGAGAGTACTTAATGCTGACGGAGGAGGATACAGTAGAGCCAAGGATGAACAAAATGGTAATGGAGCTCAAGAAGATGAGGATGATGAAGGTGAGGACAACAATGGTGATCAAGGGATTGGTCAAGGGAAGCGAAACAGAGTTGTTGAATTGCGGAGGGACTGCCCTTATCTTGACACTGTTAATCGTCAGGTACCCAACTCATGTTAAGTACTATAAATAATATGTGATGTGGGAAGGATTATGAGATATGTTTTTGAAGGAAAATAGTTAGAAGATAGAAGAGAATACACTGAATCAAGCTAGGTGGCTTCCTATTCCCTATTGTATTTACATGAATGATTTACTAGAGATATCTATCTCTAATTCTCTGCCTAGGATCATGCCAACGGTTTTGTATGCTTGTGTTGCTGATTTATTAGAGAAGAAATGTCTGCTATTCGCAAGCATATATGTGGATAACTATATATAAACGTTTTGTCATCATTTAGATAGAAGATGCTAGTTTGATTTTTTGAAAGTGCTTTTTATTATTTTCTTTACGTTTGGCAGGTTTTGGATTTTGATTTTGAGAGGTTTTGCTCTGTTTCGCTGTCAAACTTGAATGTGTATGCTTGTCTGGTTTGTGGGAAGTATTACCAAGGAAGAGGACAGAAGTCCCATGCATATACTCATAGTTTGGAAGCAGGACACCATGTCTATATCAACCTTCAAACAGAGAAAGTTTATTGTCTTCCTGACGGATATGAAATCAATGATCCATCATTGGATGATATCCGCCATGTGCTAAACCCAAGGTATTGCCTATCAGTCTATTTGATCCTCCCCTCTCTGATCAGATCCACCCTATATTACCCAGCCTCTTCTCTTCATGTTCCACATTTTTATACATGTGTATTGGCCTATGTGAAATTGAGTTACCCTCTCCAGATCAATCTACTTTTCATCTGTTCAACATAACTGGTTGGCATAGTTTGTTGTTGTCATATTAGTCATCATTACTTTTAGTTGCCCTAATAATATTTTCTCATTATAATTGGATATATATAAGTACTTCCATGTTAATTTTCTTGTAATGTGCATTAAGGTTTACTAAGGAACAAGTAGAACAGCTTGACAAAAATAAGCAGTGGTCTAGGGCTTTGGATGGTTCAGATTACCTGCCAGGAATGGTAATTATTGTTCTTCTCACTTACAGTTTAATTGCTTTTCTGTTAATATCTGTGGACCATTGTTATAATACCATTTAGATATGAAATGAGACATTAGATTTGGCACTGTATCTAATACTGATCTTGTTCTATGTATTTTGTCAAACTTTAGGTGGGTTTGAATAACATTAAGGAGACTGATTTTGTGAATGTCACAATTCAATCCCTAATGAGGGTTACTCCATTGAGAAATTTCTTTCTTATCCCTCAAAACTATCAACACTGTAAATCTCCACTTGTTCATCGATTTGGAGAACTCACAAGAAAGATTTGGCATGCTCGAAACTTTAAAGGACAGGTATAGTCCTTTTTACTACTTTGATGAAGTTCTGGTTCTTGAAAGTAGAAATCTGGAAAGTTTAATTCATATGTTCTGAATTTCTTGCATCCACAGGTGAGCCCACATGAATTCCTGCAAGCAGTTATGAAAGCCAGTAAAAAGCGTTTTCGTATAGGTGCACAGTCCAATCCTGTTGAATTCATGTCGTGGCTTCTTAACACACTGCATGCAGATCTCAAAACAACAAAGAAAAATATCAGTATAATCTATGACTGCTTTCAGGTTTTCTTTCTGCCAACTTTATGTCCATTGTTCATAAGAATATTGCCTCCTTCTATCATTGACCTAATTTTTGCATATCTTCTTGTAATGCTTGATAGGGGGAATTAGAGGTCATCAAGGAGATTCCAGGTAGTGCGATCACTGAGAAGAAAGAAAATGGTGATGACCATAATGCTTCTCAAATAACAGATGGTGGAGGTGAACGTAGCACTATAATTACAGAAACTTCTAGAATGCCATTCCTGATGCTTGGCCTGGATTTGCCACCACCACCTCTTTTCCAAGATGTGATGGAGAAAAATATCATTCCTCAGGTTTTCAGTGTGCTTGAACTTAGGTTTTTTATAATAATAAAATTTACTATGAAGTTCCTTTCCTGATGTGTGGCTTGTAGATTATGAGATAGCATTTTAGTTTGAATATCTTCTAGTATCTGATTGAAAATGAGCAATTATGCCAATAAGTTTTTCCTTCCTCAACCTGAAGAAAATAGAACCTAATTGTGAGAGGGCATTGATGAATATAACCAGATATGATGTATTTTTGACATAATAACACAAACTCTTATGAGTGCCCTGTGAAGATAATATACTTTATTTTTTGCACTAAAATGATGGGGGGAAGAAACTAAACTAAATAACAGGAGTTGAACTTGAAGTTTACAGGGTATAATGGCTTGTGTAAGGGAAGCAAAGAAGTTTGGTTGATTGTGTTTGTTGTAGATATGAAGGTGCCAAAACTCTGTCATACTCTGAGCCCATATGGTTTCAATATTAAGAACTCTTCTTGCTCATTTCCTATGTTTGGTTGCGGTTCAAGAATGTACAAGTAACTCAATAATTGTTTTTTGTCTACTAACAGAAGCTCAAAACTTGGGCTTTGCCTTTTCCAATAAATGTCCTCATGCTATTTTCAAAATTTGCCTTTACCGTTTCTTTAGGTTAAAACCTTTTTCTTTTTCTTTCTTTTCATTTATTCTTTTTGGTAATTGCTACTTGAAAACCCTTTTATATTTGTACAACCAAGCAGTCAAAGAATTGCCTGTTTTTTCTTAAAAAAATTATTCTTTATAACATGTATTTCAATAATCTCTATTTGTATAAATTATAGTTTAAGTAGTACCTAATGGACCCTTCTTCTGCAATACCTTGTAACTGTCTACTGACATGTTAGTTTTGGTTTTAGTATCTCGAAGTTTGTCTGGATAAATCTTATGTGATAATAGTATCAAGGGTATTTGCATACAATGTGCATGCTATTTCATATTTGGCATATACATTGGTTGATTGGAGACTGCTTTTTGGGCACTTCTGTTTTTTTTTTTTTTTTTTTTGGATTTTTCCTTATTGAGCAAAATAGTGATACAGAAAGCCTATTTTGTATTTTGTGTACGCTATGAATGATTTATTGATTTTTTTTTTTCATGTTTCTTGATGGTTCAGACTACATAAATCAGAGGTTATTTGTTTTATTGCATCTCGAACACTAACTCTTACCTTGGATGATCCTTGCCTTACCATTAGGCTAAGCCTGTGGGGTCATTCTTTACTATCTTTTCTCAAGGCTAATCTATGATTATGTTTCAGGTTCCATTATTTAATATATTGAAGAAGTTTGATGGGGAAATGGTGACTGAGGTTGTTCGTCCTCGTGTAGCAAGGATGAGATACCGTGTCACAAGATTACCACAATACTTGATCGTTCACATGCGGCGCTTCACAAAGAATAACTTTTTTGTGGAAAAGAATCCAACTTTGGGTAAGTTCGTACAGTCTTGGAAAGTTTTTGGAATGTGTGTGTATAATGAATCCTCAAGGACCCTTGCATTGATTGTGAATCATAGCCTGCTTTTTCCGTGCCTATTGCTAACACATGTTACTGTTCCAGTCAACTTTCCTGTAAAAAATTTGGAATTAAAGGACTACATACCTTTGCCAACACTGAAAGAGAATGAGAAATTGCGTTCCAAGTATGATTTGATTGCCAATATTGTTCATGATGGTAAACCCGAGGCGGGATTCTACAGGGTTTTTGTGCAGCGGAAGTCAGAAGAATTATGGTAATAATCTTTTTCTACATAATCTGTATAAATGTGAATGAAAATGCATCAAATTATTTGAACAGGGACTTTGGATATCCACGTTTTCAGGTACGAGATGCAGGATCTGCATGTTTCAGAAACTCTTCCTCAAATGGTTGCACTCTCTGAGGCGTATATGCAGATATACGAGCAGCAGCAATAGAAAAAAAATTGAACCTCCATTGGTGAATGTTAAATTGAGTGCTTCAATTTGCTATTTAGATGAGTGCAAATTTGCATATTTGAGGAAGTACAAACAGACTGAAAAAGATGTTGACTGTTTTGGGCAAGCAGTTATGTCATTGTAGAAGCAGTGGCCTTTGTAGGCTTAGAAAAACATTGTCTTGCAGGGATCATAATTATCTAACACTTGAGTTTTTATGCACCGGAAATCATTAGCTGCATCAATTTCAATCGACTTCATCACAATTTTGGAAATACGTGTCTTCGAACATGTAAATTATTGCAAGTGCAGGATGATACATCAGGAAAAATTAGGAATCAAAATTAGATCTTTATGTACTCATAATTCTTGACAGCTTTCTGTTTTAACAGTAATGTTTAACCTTTTCAAATTTGCATAAGTCGTATGTGCTTATTTATTTTTATTGTGTTGGATTGAAACTCAAATCAATTTTTGCATAACCGAGAACTCCTAAAATATTCTGGAATCTGCTTATGTGTTCACTTTTATGCTGCATTAAAAGACTCCTTCGAATTATCCCGGTCAAAAGCTACTTTTGCGGCACTAGTCTAACATTATCGTCCTTTATTGGATGGCAAAACATTGATCTAAATCTTAATTACATCAAACAGTCAAAATTGTAGAATTCCAATGCAATCTATATCAATTTCAGCTCCGAACTCCAAAGCTAATTAGTGTTAATTCCTTCAACTCCGGCGGGCCTTGGTCATCTTGGTCCCCTCAAAATTTAAATCACACTAAATTCGTCACACATTTTCTCTTTCCATATTCATATTCCTTCTTATACTCTCTCTCATGTCCACAGCATTCTCACCGGAGCCTGCGCCCACTGGCGTTGGCCTTGGCTACGGAATCGCCATCGCCGTGAGTATTCTCGTCCTAGTCTCTTCCATTATGCTTACTTCTTACATATGTATTCGTGTTAAAGCTAATGCTAGTAGCCGTGCCAGCGCCACTGAGGATGACATCATAAGTGGATCTAGCTTTGTTGAGCCGGCCGTTCTAGTTTTGGGGCTCAGTGGATCCGCTGTCGAGTCGTATCCGAAGATGATTTTAGGGGAGAGTTTGAGACTGCCGAAGCCCAATAACGGCCCATGTTCTATCTGTTTGTCTGAGTATCTACCTAAAGATTTGGTGCGGTGCATTCCAGATTGTCATCACTGTTTCCATGCTGATTGTGTTGATGAATGGCTCAAGATGAATGCCACGTGTCCTCTCTGTAGAAGTTCTCCAGCCCCTTCTCGGAGTCCCACGACTCTTACCACTCCTTTGTCTGAGCTCGTACCTTTGGCCTTCCATGCCAGATAATTTTTTTTTTAATTAATACAAATTTCTGGGGTTTCTTTTTTGCTTTTTAAATATATTCAAACAAAGAGGCTAGAGAAAAAAAAAAAAAAAAAAGATATGTTAAGAAAATTATCGAATCAGTTGTAGCCATTGGATCATAATCTAATAGATATATGATTTAAGAGTAGTTATTCTATTGGATGATAGATCATATAACTAATCTTCAAATCCTCGCATATCATTTTAAAATATTATACGGCCATTGAAGAAAACATATATTATTCCCTTGGAGTCTAATTCACATGAATTCGCCTTTTTTTTTTCAAGTAAATAATGGAAATATTTTTTTACCAAAAACGAGCTTATACTCGACTGAAGGGCCTCGAGCTTCATAATTTGACATGTACTCTTATTTGTTGGCATATAACAACGAACCCACTTTAACGTTTTTTATTATAGTAAAATTGTGCCACACCATACTTGCAAGTCGTATGTACACACTAATTTTACACAATGAGCCGAGTCACAAGCAACTAGAATAGGCTCTATTTCATTAGTGTTAAATTTGAATAATTTGAGTATGACTTTTGTGTCAAATTTATTGTTGCTCGGCTAAATGAGTTTGATGCTTGATTCGAGTGTAATATTAGTAAACCTTTAAAATTTAAAAATTTATACTTGTATCTTTAAAATTTTACTTTTTCTCTTTAATTAGAGGGCTAATTAATAAATATATAAGAAATTTAACTAAAATTTTTAGAGTTGTGCTCAAATTAGCCATTTTTATCTCAAATCAGAGTTTTCATAACCCAAACTTGCCAAACTTAAATTCGAGTTTGATATATATCCATTTGAGTTAAGTTTGGGTATAATATTATTTAATTTGATTTGATTTGACTCAAATAAAAGTTCAGATTGTATTAATAGTAATTGTATCCTCATTTTGGGCCATTTCAGCTATAGTTTAGCTTATATGAATTTTGTTTGTAGTATTTACATTTCACTCAATATTTATAGACTTAAATCAGGGTTTTTAGAACTTACAAATTTTATGTACCTTCATATTGGAGATCCCAAGAGAAGTTCTTTTCTCGCTAATTTTTTTGATATAATTGTGAGATGGTGTGGTCATGCAACACAAGCTTAATAAAAACATGGCAAGTTGTTGGGCCAAATTTTGCCCTTATGTCTCGCTTGGAATTGCCCACTAGATAGGCCGATAAACAAATTAGGTTTCGATAAAAAAATAGATTTATTAGCACTCCACCAATATATTAAAAAAAATTTCACTTCTAAAATAGTAATAATTTTATTCCTATATTATGTTATTAATTTTGATTTCATATTTTTCATAAATAAATTTAATATCCCATTATCATCCTATGAACCTTATTATTTTTTATATTACTAACATCATTCTTAGGTTGATTAGGTTTATGAAAGACTTGAATTTAAACTTGAGATAAGAAATGATGATGTGAGCTTAACTCAATTAGGCTTATGCAAGGCTTGAGCTCGAGATATGAATTATTAATGCAAGCTCGACTTGACTAGGTTTATGCAAGGTTTGAGCTCGAAGTTAGGAATTTAGGGAAATTCAATGCTTGTAGATGTAGCGACCCTCGCCTTAGGTCACTGTATGCTGCGGAAATATACTGTAAATTATAAATAAAATATACCGCCGATGTGGATATCTATAGTAAGAAGACTGCTGCTGCTGCTGAATTTAAAATTTTTTTATAAAAAGAAGCTGTAAATATAATGTACTATGATAGTAAATTAAAACACTGAAATATACTTGTAAAATCCCTAGGCTACTCATGTATATAACATACTATTCATACAGTGTACACTAAAATATAACACACACATATATACATGAGAAAATAAGTAAAAGCATATGAGCCAAACATGCTATCTGCTGTCGAGCCATGTCCCTAAAATCTCATAGCTGTGTCGCTCTAGCTCAGCCCTCTTTAATCACTGACCTGCAAAAAGGAAACAGGGAAGAAGGGGTGAGTGACAAAATCACTCAACAAGCGATTCCTAACTCAAACACTCGCAGGTCTTAAACTCAACTGGCTGCGTGACTGATCATGTAAACCACCGCTCAACTATTTTTCTTATTTCTCATTATCTTTATATTCTGAAGTGCATCTGTTTTCTATATTATTCTTTGCCTTATTCTGCTCTGTTTCTCATGAGATGTTGTTCATGACATGAAATATATATGCTGATGTCATGTGTATACTAAAGAGCTATAAAACTTACCCTTGGGCTTGATTTTCTGAAAAAATTGATTTTCTGAAAAAATTTCTTTTCTAAAAACTCTTTCTGATAATAAAAGTTGTGATCTGAAGATCCTGAATATATACATATAGTATAAGCTGAAAACTATATCAGAAAGTACTGTATCTAAAAATATCTGCTATACTGGCTAGACTGATGAATACAGGGATTTGACACCCTAGCCATGTGAGCTCAAATCCTACTGAATCTACTAATACACAACCAGCACTCTCTCTAACGAGCTTGGTCAATGACCTTGTCCTCTCTAGTAGACGCTGGTTTCTCCCTCTAGCGGGTATATGAACTCATAGGTGCCCCTTCGTATCCATCCCTAACTGACCAAACATCAGGATATATATATATATATATATATATATATATATATATATATATATATGTAAGTATATATATATTACACTTTAAAATCACACTATTGGATCCTTGAATCCATTTTTGAAAACATCTGATATGACATACCGTGATCTATGCTGATAATCATGTATGATATGCTGTGATATCATCTTATTGCTGAATTATGTGTTCTTAGAAATGACTTAGAGTGACTTAGTTTCTCTTTTAAATTCTTTTTCTGCTTTTCTTAAGGTACACTAGTATGTCTCTATGTGTACGGGCGTGTGTCAAGGCATAAGGGACCGTGTGCAACTCGTGTCCTTGGGCGTGCTAGCTTCTGGAATCATTTTATCAAAACTTGGTTGGTCACAAGGGTGTGTGGTGCGAACACACAGGCGTGCATACAAGGCACAAGGTCGTGTCTCACACTGCACCAATGTGTAGTTGCCTCACAACACTCCTGTCTCTTGCTTATACGGGCATGTACACTTAGGCACATGGGCGTATGTCTAGATTTTCATAAGCACACACATGCCATGTAAGGCCGTGTCCATACAGAAATGGGGTCACATGGGCATGCACCTCAGGTACACGGTCGTGTGCTCAACCTAGATTCTGCAGATTACATCTGAAAACCCAGAAACTCTACTCTAATCTCATCTAAACTTCAATTCATCAAGTTTACAAACTCAATACTGCTGCTAGCATGCATAAACTTATTTCAAACATGCCATATATCATAATTAAAGCATACAATACATGTATACAACAAAATGCACATATAAACATAGAATTAACCACTCAATCAACCAATAATTCATCATTTCAAAACTCAAGCATGCTGATAATACTTTAAACATGTAAGACCCGCCGCCACAAGTACCCCTGCTGCTGAAAACTGATGGGAGCTTTTATTAATCATCTGAAAATATGGGTACCCGCGACGGGAATCCTACGAAAATAAAATAACTGAAACTGTACAATGCTTTACATTTCTGTACACGCGGAAGCTCATCTGAATATACATCATATATATATATATCTGAGATATACAACTATTCTGTACAAGGGCCCACTGGCCTACATCATATACATATACTGTACATCTGGATACGAAACATGTACAACAATGACAACACAGGTCCATAACTGATATACACTGATCGAGGTGTGTGTGCATGCCTTCTCCGTCAGCCTCGATCCAACCGCTCCTCGAACCCAGCATGAACACCTGCAAAACTGGAAGAAGGAGGGGGGATGAGTGATAAAGATCACCCAGTAAGCGCTCCTTACTTCCCTCAATACCCAAGCAAGCACAACAATCAAATAAACAAACACATACCTGGGCCTCGGCCCTAATCATACATCTATGCGCTTGCTGGAATCTGGAAACTGTTATCTGTATCTCATTCATTCATTTTTATCATATGGATGCATGTCATGATGTGTATGTCATGTCATGCTAACTGAAAACTAGATGCATGCATATGAATACCTCTCTCTGTACCCTCGGGTACCTGCTGTGCTGATCAGACTGGGTAATACAGGGATTCGGCATCCTGGCCATGTGGGTTAACCATTCTAGCTACCGGCTAGAAAGCTGAATCTGATATCTGCACTGCTACGATCTGACTGGTGTCATAGAGCTGAAACTGAAATGCTGCTGAATCATCTGACTGGTGTCAGGAACTGAATCTGAAAACACTGCTCAGCGTTCTGACTGGTGTCAGAAGGCTGCTTCCCACAGATGCCCCCTCGTATTCACCCTATACTCTCACCCGTACATCAGGTTCTGAATACTGCTGAATCTGGATCCCCTGATCCTCTCTGAAGCTACATGTAATGCCATGACATGCATATGCAGCTTATTAACTCATTACATGCTTATTTGATGCTTATCTGAAGCCATTAAATATTTATTCTGAATTCGCATGCTCAATTTCCTATTCAAATAACATTTTTCTGAAATTCTGCTGATGCACGGGCGTGCATGAAATGTGCACGGGCGTGCACCCTGACGCACGGGACCGTGCACTGGTCGTGCGCCTGGTCGTGCAACTCTCGGGAATTTACTATTCATTATCACTGAAATGCCTATGCACGGGCGTGCGTATGCGGACACACGGGCGTGCATGCACATTTTCTGGCCGTGCATGGGTCGTGCACACGGGCGTGCATCTGGAGAAACACAGGCTCACGGCCGTGCCATAATGGCGCACGGTCGTGCGTCTGGTTCTTCAACAAAGCACCGCTCGAAAAATGCACAAATGGCCAACCAAATCACATTCATTCACAATAACAC
>JAJEJH010000736.1:0-26421 GCA_026122585.1 Anacardium occidentale | reverse complement strand
GTATCTCATTCGTTCATTATTATCATATGGATGCATGTCATGATGTGTATGTCATGTCATGCTAACTGAAAACTAGATGCATGCATCTGAATACCTCTCTCTGTACCCTCGGGTACCTGCTGTGCTGATCAGACTGGGTAATACAGGGATTCAGCATCTTGGCCATGTGGGTTAACCATTCTAGCTACCGGCTAGAAAGCTGAATCTGATAACTGCACTGCTACGATCTGACTGGTGTCAGAGAGCTGAAACTGAAATGCTGCTGAATCATCTGACTGGTGTCAGGAACTGAATCTGAAAACACTGCTCAGCGTCCTGACTGGTGTCAGAAGGCTGATTCCCACAGATGCCCCCTCGTATTCACCCTAAACTCTTACCCGTACATTGGGTTCTGAATACTGCTGAATTCGGATCCCCTGATCCTCTCTGAAGCTACATGTAATGCCATGACATGCATATGCAGCTTATTAACTCATTACATGCTTATTTGATGCTTATCTGAAGCCATTAAATATTTATTCTGAATTCGCATGCTCAATTTCCCATTCAAATAACATTTTTCTGAAATTCTGCTGATGCACGGGCGTGCATGAAATGTGCACGGGCGTGCACCCTGACGCACGGGACCGTGCACTGGTCGTGTGCCTGGGCGTGCAACTCTCGGGAATTTACTATTCATTATCACTGAAATGCCTATGCACGGGCGTGCGTATGCGAACACACGGGCGTGCATGCACATTTTCTGGCCGTGCATGGGTCGTGCACACGGGCGTGCATCTGGAGAAACACAGGCTCACGGTCATGCCATAATGGCGCACGGTCGTGCGTCTGGTTCTTCAACAAAGCACCGCTCGGAAAATGCACAAATGGCCAACCAAATCACATTCATTCACAATAACACTTCAAACACATGTTCTCAACATCCCAATTAACACAATTCAAGCCTCAACTTGCACATGCATCAACCATCAAACGATTTACCATGGAAATATCTTCTTTCTCTTTCTAAAGCCATACATACACACATGCAAGCTTCAAGGGTGGAAATCTATCAACCAAATCAACATGCAATCACATATAAGCCTTCCACACATTCATCAGCATGCAATAAATTCATCCATGGTATCAACATTCATCAAACAAGCTGGGAAAATGCAAGAAGAAGTGAGGAACACTTACCTCTCTCCATGTTTTGAAACCAAGCTTCAAATCACTAATCTCTTGGCTCTCTAATAGGATTAGGAGGAACCGGCTGCTGAATTTCCTCTCTAAGGATGGGAGGAGCTGCAAGGAAGAGAGAAATTTTGGCTAAAGAGAAAACTTGGGTGAGAAAAATGACATAATGCTCACGGCTCACTTAAATACTATGCCACGCACGGGCGTGCACCAATGATGCACGGTCGTGCACCAGGGAAAATAAGTATAACTTATTTCCCGCTCGCTCGCCTACTCGAATCCTTCCGAAAGGATTCCAACGGAAGCCACATGGCTTCGAAAACTTACCAACTCACCCCCAAACTTTACCAGACTCCCAATCTCTCTCTGAATTTGATTTCTAACCCCAAAACTCTACCCCTAAGGGCTTCCGGATCTAGGATGCTACAAAACAAGAACACAATGATTCTTAAAAGCTCAAAACAGTTAAACATGCTCTGAACACAGTGAAAGAGGTAAGAAAACACTTACCTTTCACTATAGAAGCTGGACCTCTCTCTCTAGAAGTTTCTAGATCTCTAATTTAAAGCTGAGCTACTAGGGGATCTCTCTCAATCACCATAGGGTTCATTGAAAATGAGGGAAGAAGAAGGAGAAGCAAATGAAATAAGCTAGAAACTACGAGACTGAAGCAAATAAAAGAATATATGGCTAAATGGTAAGACACACGGTTGTGTGTGCTAGGCACACGATTGTGTGTGTAGTGAAAATCTCAATTTTCACTCTCTTTTGCGCCATACATGGAATATTCTTCTAGAATATCCATGTACAAGCCACAAAAGACTTCTAAAAGACTCTTTTACCCTTGAACTCTCTCAAAACTTTTTTCTAACAAGGAAATCTCTCTTTTATGCTCAGATTCAGAATCTAAAAAGATAGTTCTACCCTCGGGCTATTACAGTAGAAGAAATGTGTAACTTAGTTTGTTAGACCCAATTACTTTAGTTGCTTATGTACTTGTGAAGTAAGGGTAAGTTCTTATGTACTTATGACTAAATTTTCATTTACTTATAGTCAGTTTAAACGAATAATATTTCATTTCTTATCTTCATTTATTTTTTGTCGCCATGCTTGTTAGATTTTTGTTTGTATACTTTTTATGCAATGAATAAACAAAAATACAAAAGATTAAAAGAATTTCAAGTGAGATTAAACTAATCGGGCAATGTGAAAATAACGAATTTTCAGATGTTCCCTTGGAAAAATATGGTAATGGATTGTGTTTTTAGATCATGATTAAGGATAGTATCTTTTGTTAACATAACCGCTTGCTAAGTAGTCATGTAAGGATGATAGTTTATGTAAAATATGTCTTTTTGTTGACTTGAATTGGTACCATATAATGCTTAGATGTGCATCATTGAATATGGTGTGCCACATCCTCGTGGATGTTTTACGCGTTATAGTTGGAATGTTGTCAATATGAGTTATTGATAGGTATCACAAGTGCATAGAGAATTATGTCATACTTAAAGCTAGTCTACATTAAAAAAATGCATAAGGACATTACCCTCATAGTATGAATTTGAGATTTGAGTAGTCTAATGTCCTTAAAGAGAGGAGTGTTTCATGTATCAAGTGTCAACCACTAACCTTTTAGTATGAGTTACATTTGTAGCATGAAAGGGAAATAGTATCAACTTGATGTTGATTACAACCAAACACATCGAACTTTAGTTTATAGATAAGAGAAAAGATACATAAGAACTTGATAGTTGCTAAAGGGAATGATTAGGGTGTTCATTTATTTGTTGATAAAGGAGGAAGAACAAATGAGAGAAATTCAAGTTCTAGAAAGTCTATATCCAAGTTGAAGCATAGAAATTTGCTTGTAATTTGTGCAAGAAGAAAGGGCATATCTGGTTCAATTGTTCCAAATTGAAGAATAGGAAAAAAAAAAAAAAAAAAACATATGAAAGTAAGTCTAAATCAAAATAATCAAACATTGCAAATGACAAAATCAATGAGTTGTTTTGTGTTAGTGGTGCCAAGCACAAATTGGAGACAAGTTGGGTTATAGATACAAAAGCCTCACAATATATGACTCCTAACAAGGATTAGTTTACTACTTATCAGTATGAATTTACATAATCTTACAAAAGTCTGGAAAAGCTATAATTAGGGAGATGCCAAAGAAGAACCTTAAGAGACATATTTTTTGGCAATGATATGAATAACATATTAATAAACACAATAGCATAAAAAACTCTCTACCCAAAAGTAGGTAGTAGGTTAGCTTGTTACATAAAACAACATTATTTTTTCACTATGTCATTATGTTTCCTCTTAATGACAACATTTTAGGCAGAAATGTAAGGAAAAGACAATTTATGTGTAATACTATGTGACTTAAGAAAAGAATGAAACAATTTATTGTCAAACTCACCACCACCATCATAATAGACAATTTGTATAAAACATGAAAGAAACTTTTCTATCATTAGCTCAAATTTGGTAAAAATAATAGTAATATCAAATTTCTTAAACATAGGGTATAACCATGTATATTGACAACAATGGCACAAGAGAACGACCCCATACATTAAGATGAACAACTTGGGAAGGTCTTGAGTGATGTAAGTATGTTTGGTAAAAGGGAGGTGATGACTTTTACAAAGAGGACACATATGACAAGCAGACAAAAGATCTTGTGAGTGACAAACTAGACTAGACATGAAGGCAAGCATAATCTTGAGCATTGTCGATGATGGATGACCAAGATGATGAATGTCACACATCGGATAAAACATAAAAAGAAGAACAAGTGGTAAAATAAGAGGAAATAATTGATAGAGATGATTACTGCTGTGACTAAAAAGTTAAGAAGTGGTAAAATAACTTATTCGGCCTTAATCACAATACCAAACAAGTTAAGAAGAAAAAAATAGTGTTAACCGTTAACTTATAAACGGAAAATAAATTTTTACACAACTATGAGCTACAAAAGACATTAAACAAGACAATCTTATAGAGGAAGACTTAAATAGACACATAGGCTCCTGATACATAATTGAAAGTGACTAACCATGTCTAATAATAATATAAGATGTACCAATATCAAGCTAAGAAGAGGGTAATACAAAAGCATTAGGTGTCATATGATGTGTGACACTAGAGTTGGAACCTAATTAAAGTCAAACAGATTATGCATAAACATGGCAACAAAAGAAATGGTCATTATATAATCAAATGTTTTATAGTAGACAAACATGAGTAAAATGCCCATGTTTGTCACAAATTTCACAAGTGCTCCAAGGAAGAACATCAGTTAGAATGGGAAGCAAAAGAGGTTGGGGTGAGGTTTATAGCTATTGTTGATGAGTAAATTGACCACCATGGCCATGCCCACACTTATTATGACCATAAAAGCAAGAGTTGTGCTTACCAAAAGAGTTTGGAGAATCGAATGACTGTGGAGAGGATTGAGCAACAATCATAACAATAGCTAGAGGAAACATATGATATTATTTTCTATTGAAAGTGCTTTTCTTGAATAAAAAGATCAAACAACTTATCAAACATAGTGGATCTATACAAATACATGAAAATAATAAATAACTGATATTAAGACCCAAACAATCAATGACATACTCTATAAAATCAATATCAAAAAGAAGAAATATGTTTGTAGCAAGTGAATCAAATGTATATTTGGCATCAATAAGATAATCAACCATTTTTTGCATAAAAGTATTTTAAAGAGGGCATAATTTGTCAAAAGGTAGACCAAAGATGAATCTTAGAGATTAGATTCATACATCGATTAAAGAGAGACCATGCTTCAATATTGGTGGCATATGACAGTAATAAGAATTAAACAATGGTGGGCAAATCATGAATTTGATCCAAGTTAAAAATAATATGTTAACTTGTAACTAATAAGAGTTAGTTGGATTATAAGTGCCATTACGACAAGCTAGTGATAAAGATTGTGCATCACTTACTATTCAAATGATCGAGAGTTATGTTTGTTTGGTGAAAAAATCACTAGGAGAATAAATGCTCAATTGTGTGAAAAGGGTGGTTTAAAACAAAAAGTCTATTATTGAAAAAGAAAACGCAAAATGATGTTTGATCTTGAAAGAACCTATCACGAAAACCAAGAGAGAGTAAGATTCCTAATGAAACTAATGATAGGAAAGGGAATTTCAAGTCTTAACTACTTTGGAAAAGAGAAAAGTCACTAGAGAGAAAAACTAAATTGATGTCTACTCGGTTTTAGGTAGAGAAATCGATTGAAGTTGAAGGAAAAGGTTATTAAGTATTGTTTTAAAAATTGTTGAAAAGAGGTGGTGGAAGTGTAAAGTTTCAAAGTTGTAAGGGGCAATTGCAAGAAGAAAAAATGAAACCTCGACCAAGGGGAAAAAAGAAGTTTTAAAACTAAAGGGTATAAGAGGATATTAATTGCTTTAACACTATAAAAAATTGTGAACTAACTTGTATCTTATTAGTGAAAAGTTGTACAATTTATACAAGTACAATACAATCCAAAAGGACTTCTAATCTTGTGAAAAGAGAATGAAACG
Source organism: Anacardium occidentale (assembly GCA_026122585.1). Lineage (NCBI taxonomy): Eukaryota > Viridiplantae > Streptophyta > Magnoliopsida > Sapindales > Anacardiaceae > Anacardium > Anacardium occidentale. Next base: position 20,680 of record JAJEJH010000736.1, on the reverse strand, counting down.
ATTACAATTAATTATAGTTAATGGAAGTAAATGTAATATTCAATAATCAAATCATATATTGTATAAGAATCAAATCAAATATTTTATTTAACACTTAGAATAAAGGAAAAATTAATAAAATGATATTATTTTAAAACCATTATACAAAAAGGACTTAGTTTTTTAGTATTAAACAAATATAACTTGAAATTCATGGGTACCGATTAAGTGTACCTAGTTGAATTCATGAACTGACTGCACTTGAAATTGATTGCGTTGAAAACCTATTGTTATAGTGTGGATTTAAGATGTGATGGTGAAGTTTTACTTAGATTTCACCATTATTACATGTTCTGATGAATTTTGGTGATTTTCGATCAATTTCAATTGAGAAAATGCTGAAAAATTTTAAGAATAGGTTTGTTGTTATGTTAATATCATTTGAGTGTGAAGATTTAAGTGTTTTGGTATGATTTACAGTGTATATAAATTTTAGAATCCCAGTTCAAAATTTTCAATAGTAAGACTAAATACGTTACCATTTTGATTATTTTTCATCATGGAATAATGTTGTAAAGACGGGTGATATTGGTGTTGAATTAGAGTAAGAAAATAAAGAAAATTTGGTGGTTATATAAGCCTGCGAATTTTGTTGTAGCCACACGTGATGTAAAGCCACCATGAGAAATATGCTTGGTTGACAAGGTCGGGAAAACAGATGTTATAGAGAATTTTTAAAACTAAAAAAGGTATCATGTAAGGTATAGAAAGTAATTTTCTATGAATTTTTAGTCACTTTTTAGGGTAATGGAGGGATATATATTAGGGGAGTTGGATGAAAATGACCAAAAATATCAGAACTAATGCCCATTTTATCCTTAAATAGTATTCCCTTCCCTATATAAATCCACAAATTCTAACACTTAGAGTCATTCTAATTTTTAATGCTTTCTTTTCTTTCTTCTAGACATTTTTGTTTTATAGGTAGGTCGATATTGCACAAAAGGAAGTTTGTGTATCGAGTTTGTTTATCTAGGTATTTATATGAATTCTTACTCAAAATTTATTTTATGTAATATTTTGAGGTGTAAAGGTTTAATTGGCATATTTTTTGAAGGGTAGTTAGGGATCATAATTAAACTTTAGAAGGTCTAAATTAAAATTTGTAATAAATTGGAGGGGAACTGTTAATTTAATATTCTTGTTTAGTTAATTGGTATTTACCTAAGGGAAAATTATTAAAATATATATATATTATTTCACAATACGAATTTGTCTAGAAGGTTTAATGTCATCTTAAATGTTAAAGACAAAAAGTCTAAAAAGGAAATAATAGACCCACTTAATTTTAAAGTCGGAGAATTTTTGTCAAGCTTTGAAAGTTAACAGCAAGGCTTATGAACTATGAACACCGACACAATTTCAAAGAAGTTTAGTAGCAGTGGAGTGGAAAGGACCCATACCCTACTTTCAACGATTCAACTAATTTTCACATTGATTTTTTCTTTCATTTTCAGTCAAAAATCATCCACGAAGCCACCCAGAAGCAAAATTTATTTGTTTGTTTGTGCTTTTTTCTTTTTTCCATTTAATTTTTTGATCTTTTCAATTCCATGCACACAACCTTCCACAACCGCCGGACTTATCCTATGATGAGGTCTTGTAGGACGACTTAATATGGGTCTTCTTAGCAAATGCCTAATTTTTAAGGACCCCAAATGCCTCGTGAAAGAAGAAAATCAATTGACTTAGATTATGCGAAAGGCCCACTTGGTGATCAAGTATATCTACTAATAATTAACTAATAGATCCATTTCACAATTATCATATCAATTTTAAAGCCAATAAATTAGATATGTTCGTTACTTTACGCTTACTTTTTCTTTGGTCCAATTTTATAAATAATCATTTTTTGATAGAAGTTTTAAGTGTTTAAAACCTTGGTTGTATCGTGTCGTTACATTACAAATTATCGATTGGAAGTTTCTCAACAGTTAATAACAAAACAACAAATTTTTGACCGATCTAAGTACTTCGTTGGGTAGATAAACTAGTAATCTACCCAATGTAGTAGGCAATGCCATCGACTCACATGTTTGGCCACCACTCCTCTAGCCAGCTAGTTCTAAGGTTTTTTTTTTTAATTTCTAATTTTTTTTCATTATATTATTTATTTAACTATAAAATCATTTATAAAAAATAACTAATTAAAATAAATTATACTAAATGGTTGTGATGAGGGTAGCTTGGTAAATTCTGATTAAGAATTGAGTCATGATTGTGACAAGAAAAGACATGTTTGTATATTGGCATAATACAAGGTATGATCATGCATGGTTAAGTCATAATTGTCTAAGTTATATGCTTTAATGGGATTGATTCTAGGAACTATGATAATCCCTATAGATGAGGTATTTTGTGAAACACGTGTCTGACTCTGTGAAAGAAGACAAAAATCCTAAGAAGTTAGATTTGGGTCGAATTGAAAAAAAGTCAAGAATCACTTATGGGATAGAATACAACTAGGTACAACCATAACTAAGTGCAAAAATGGCATTAATACTAGAAATGATGAAATATACCTTGTGTGTGCAATAATGATAGGAAGTCATATTTGTGTGTGGAAATGGTGATGCTTATGGGTCATGTCATTGTTGTGTGATATTGGCTTAGGTTGTAAGTCATTATTGTGTGATATCTAGCTCATAAACCTAAACGGAAGTGTATAGGTTGTAGTTAGATATTTTTGAATTAATGATATGCCTCATATACGTGCTCATGTTAGGGATTATCCAATGATGGTAATTGTTAGTGATATTTTATGGTAGAACTTAATCCTCTCAATTTGGTCACTAATTTAGGTTCAAAATTCTAGCCAAGTTTTAAACATAAAATCATACAAAATTATGCAATGTCAAGCCAGTATTCAACTCCAACTTAAGGCAAACTCAACTCTAATCTATTACAGCTTCAAACCACACTCAATACTCCAACATCCAACTAATATTCATCATACATCCAACACAAAGATAGGTAGGAAATGAAGTTCAATATCACAACAATAATTGTAATACTTTATAAAAATGCAAGAAAAGTTCACTCAAGTCTAAAAGAAGATTCCTACCAACTTGAGATTAAATCAAACTTAAAGGAATCCTTGAAAGAAGCCTAAAGGATGATCCACCAAGTCGTATTTAAACTCTATTGACTTGATTCTCCACCACCAATCACTTTCTTTCGAAGAAAATGGTAGACACAAAAACACAAAGTTTTAAGTTCAAAGATAAAAGTCAAAGCTTTCAATTTCAATTTAAAAAATATCAAAGTCTTACTTTTACATAAGAGAGGTTTCCTATATATAGACATTACAAACCATACTTATGATTACTAACCCTAGTACTTTTAAAAAAAAATTGCAATTTGCTTAGATAAAAATAAAAATGAAATGATAAAATAACCAAGTAAATAAAATTCATCTACTATTAATTACAATACATAATTAAATATAAAAATGAATAAAATGAAGTTAGCATGTGTGCATGCTCGTTACTCTTCATATCAACTCTTCTTAAATTGGAATGCCTTTGTGTTTGATCTTTACTTTGATGAATTCGTCCTTAAATTGATAGTTACTTGCATCCAAATAACGTTAATGAACTTAAGAAACTCATTAGGCTTCATTGCAAGTTAATTAGAGAAGTTTAGAATCAAAATAACATGCAAGAAGACATGAAATAACAAGGATTTCTATGGCTAGGCAAAATGTGGGCACTGTAGTAGGCTATTACAACACCGAGAAACATGGTCTAGGCAGAAACATGGTGCTGCAATGATATGCATGGTGGTAGAATTTTTTGCCTTAGATTGTTTTTTCCTCTTGGTTTGGAAGGGCATAATGGTGTTCTTTTTCACTATCCTTGAATGAATTAACCCAATTCTTATCCTTTTCTTGTAATTAAAGTGCATCCAATTGATATATCTAAGACCCAAAGATTTCCATGCATTAAGGATGAATGGCATGAGCTTAGACTGCTTTTAAGGGTCTTTGTTTCTTTCTTTGGATTTGATGGACTTAGCTCGAATCAATGCTAGCAAGAACTTACTTGGGCTTCTTAAGTAGGTTTGGATAGAATGAGGGTTCATTGGCTTGCTTGAGTGATCATTTGATAAAACCATAACATGCTTTTGATGAGGTTGTTCCTAAGTCATTTGTTATTACCAAAGCTTGACCAATGTTGGATGCTTGGGAAATGTCTTTTACATCATGCTCTTTCTTATGATTAACACCACTCAGTCCAAGTGTTTCATGACTTGAACGAATGCTTTCAAGGCCAACTAAATTAACAAGCGGGTTAAAACTTGAAATTCTAATTTTCTAATGATCACCAATATTATGTGTGAGTGGTTTAAGACCCATAAACATATCATCCTCCCTAAGTTGGAGAAGGTTTGTCCTCAAATCCAAGTCCTTCACTTTAACTTTTATGCTTTATTAAAATCTTCTATTGGCTCACTACCATGAACCCTTGCATTCTTAACCTTAGAAGTATTTTTCTTATCAACTACGTCTTTAAATTCAAGCAAGATAACTTTCTGGGCTACACTCATTTCCTCAGGCATAACGATAACATCAATGGGTTTACAATTATGCACAACCTTTTTAACTTTGTTTGTACTTAGGGAAAAGTTCTTTGGTAAGGAATTAGGATATGAAGATGTTTGGGATTATGTTTTTGATAGTGGTGGGGGTGATTCTTGGTAAAGTGGTAAGGGTAGGAGGGTAATATTTTCCTTAAGGAACTTGAAAGAGTAGGTGTTCATTTTTCCATTGTCTACACCATTCCTTTCATATTGTCATGACCTCCCAAATAATAAATGACATTTATCAATAGGTATTACATCACAAATCACTGCATCATTATATTTTGCGTCAATAGATAAGGTTAGGATAACTTATTTGTTTATTTGTATTGGATTCCCATTACTTCTCCATCATATTTCATAAGGACTTGCAAGATCAAATGCTAGGAGGTTTAATTTTTCCATAAAGGTTGTGAAAGCCCTATTGGTATGAATTCCTTCATCAATGACAACCTTACATACTTCCTTTTGATTATGCATCTTGTATGGAATGAATTTACACTTGTCATTGGTATGATAAATATTCATGCACTAAGTCACTCAAATATTCACTAAACATTCACCAAACATTTTACCAAACATTCCACCAAACGATAAGGATTCATGTAGAAAAGAACAAAGACGTACAAGAGAATAAAATCAAATTTGTGAATAGTAAATTCAGCTTTGAATAGTAATTTTAGGAATGGAAACAATGTTTTTGGTGGTTAGAAATGAAGGGGCAATGTGTCTTGGCCAAATGGACTTGAGTTGATATGGCTTGAAGGCAATTTGATTTGGGTTTATGTTTAAGCTTAAGTTGGATATTTAAGGGTATTCAGGTAATTTGGATAAAGGTTATTTAAGTAAATACATTGAATGTATAATGGTAATTGATATGTATAGTGGATTAAGGACTAATGGTGTGATTAAGGTTAAAAGATTCATTAATGGCGTTTAAAGAAGTATCAGTGGTAAAGGCGATGAGGTGGCAATGGTTACGAAAGTTGATGATTAGTTTAGGTAAGGTGGTTGTGCTTGTTAGTTTTGATAGTAGAATAATGGTAAGATAGTGATTTAAGGTATTAATAGGATGGATGGTTAGGCAAACAAGCATGATAGCTTGGGAAACTTAAGTTGACTAAATTCCTCCAAAATATATTACACCTCTGAGCTGAAGAGAATTTTGGTAAGGAAAGTTTTGGCTTGATTTGGTTCATTATATTTTTGCAATAAGGCAAATTAGCAGGGAACTTTGTAAGCAAAAATTTAAGGAAATAGTATAAGCACATATTACCTATCTTCTTTCTAAATTTTCAACCAAAATGTCTTCCCTTTTAAGTTTACATCTTTCAACCAAAGGCAACAACAATTTTCTAGCCAATAATTTCTCTACTCCAAGTTCAACTCAACACCAATTCTAAACTTCTAATACTCCAAATAAAATTTGCAACATAAACAATACACTTCTAATGGAATTAATTACACAAAAATCACTCCACGATAACTTGGTTAGCTCTGATAACAGTATGACCCTTAATCCTTTACTAATTTAAGTTCAAAATTCTAGCCAAGATTTAGACACAAAATCCATATAAAATCATGCAATATCAAGCCAATATTTAACTCCAACTCAAGGTAAACTTGACTCCAATCTATTGAAACTATAAACCATACTTAATACTTCAATATCCAACTAATATTTATCACACATCTAACATAAAGAAAGGTTGGAAATGGAGTTCAATCTCACAACACAAATTGTAATACTTACTTGATAAAAATGCAAGAAAAATTCAATTAAGTCTAAAAGAAGATTTCCACCAACTTGAGGTTGAATCAAACTTAAAGGAATCCTTGACATAAGCCTAAAGAATGATCCACCAACTTGTATTTAAGCTCTAACAACTTGATTCTCCATCACCAATCTCTTTTTTGCCAATAAATTGGATAAAGGATAAAAGATGAATGCAAGAACATAAAGTTTTAAGTTCAAAGAGAAAAGCCAAAGCTTTCAATTTCAATTTCAAAAATATCAAAGTCTAACTTTTATCTGAGAGAATTTTCCTTCATATAGGTATTACAAACCATAGTTATGATTACTAACCTTAGTTACTTAAAATATATTACAACTTGTTTAGATAAAAAAAAAAAATGAAATGACAAAATAACCAAGTTACTAAAATTCACCTAATACTAATTATAATAAATAATTAACTATAACAAGTACAAAATGAAGTTTGCTTAAATGCATGCTCCTTAGTCTTCATATCAGCTCTTCCTGAATTAGAATGTCTTTGCACTTGATCTTTACCTTGATGTATTGGTCCTTCAATTAAGAGTTATTTGTATCCAAATAATGTTAATAAACTAAAAAAACTCATTAGGATTCATTACAAGTTGATTTGAGAAGTTTAGAATCAAAATTACATGCAAGTAACATGTAAGAACAAGGATTTCTATGGCTAGGTAGAACTTTGGCATTGCAATGAGTTGTTGTAACGTTAGAAAGTAGGTTCTAGGTAAAAACATGGCACTATAATGCCATACATGGTGGCAGTATTTTCTACCTTAGAAACTTTTTCTTGGTTTTAGATAAGTATGATAACATTCCCTTTTGTTATCTTCGAAAGAATTAACCCAATCTTCATCCTTTTCTTGTAATTAAGAAATCTCCAATTATGAAACCCACTGCTATATATTACTATTTACGATATGTAATTAATTATTATTATTATTATTATTATTTCCATTGTAGGTGATCGTCAATAATATATGTTTAGTAGAGATTCCACTAGAACTTACTAAAAACATGTAAACGAAAGCATTTTTAATGTAAAATACAATAATGAGTAAATACTATATGCAAAAAATATGAAACCTTTATTTTACTAAATATACTGTAAAACATCTGTATAAAAAATGTACATCATATATATATATATATATATATATATAAATACAAAAGCTATATAATAGATACATGAAAAACTATATAAGACATGTGAGCCATGTACATATTATATGACAAAACTAGGTCTCACTCATAACGGCCTCATGTCTCAGCTTAGTGTGTACCTAACTAACCTACAAAGGGAAATGAATTGAAAATGGTGAGTGACAAATCATTTAGTAAGTATTCTTCCATCTCTAACCATAGACACGTTTTTATGCTGTTTTACTTTTATAGTCTACCATGAGTTATTCATTACCTTAACATGTTGTTCTACTTTTATGGTTAACTGACATGTTAATCATGTCAAACATGAAACAAAAATAGATAACAAATGCAACAAAAAAAAAATACTCAAGACATAACAATAAACAACAATAATAAGAACATAAGTATCTATAAACATAATGTCTTGCGAAAAAGTCTCATGGTGATTAGTCTTCTTAGTCTCTTAGTGTCCTTGCTTGTGAAATCAAATTTACGATTCTAACTAAGATACTCGATGAACATGAGCATAAATACCCTATGGTCATCATATCCTAGTTTTTGTTATGGAACATTTTTTTTTTATCCTTTTAGTTGGAATAATTATTGAATAGGTTGGTACGAGAACTCCTTCTAAAAATTGGACTTATTAATTGTTATGTACATATGAGACTATCAAGTCCTCAAAACAATGTTTTGTTTGAAGTATACTTATTAAAGAAGTCACAAATTGTAATATGTCATTTAATAAAATCGATCTTCATGCACATCTAGTATTGGTTCTCAAAATTGATTAGAGGGTAGACTTAACATGAATCAAATGCAATAATTGTCAACATTAAGTTACAAAATTCAAATAATTAAACTTATTAAATGGCCTAATGAAATATACCTTATCTATTAAACTCTAAGCTTGGAAGCATCCACTTGGACCCATAGTTCCTTCAATTGGATCTATTATCATATGAGACCATAGATAATCCATGTGTTTATTGTAATATTCATGGACATTTGACTTAATAAGTTTTGTGAATGTGGAATTGATGATAATCCATGATGTTGTTGGTATCGATCGATATAACAATGCGAGATATGTATCAAACTGTTGTGCACGAATAAAAAATATATTAATAATAAGAAACAAGTTAAACAAGTCAAAGGTAATAAGCGAAGCCTTAAATTATCTTCCAAACAATTTTTTGGTGCCACTAATCTTTCAAAACATCCTCATTTATGCTTGTCTAATGCTAGGGACATAGTCTATCTACTCCCTTGATGTTGAGTAGTACCATACCAAGAAGGCATCCTCTACTATTGTAGGTATGTCTTATGTTGTATCCTCATATTTATTAAGATTATTTGGGTTTATGAATGGGCTCAATAGATATTAACCCTTCTTAATCGTTCGTCTAGAAGTCTACTATTTCTTTGCAACCTTTGTTAAAATACCATTTGTAATGTCTTCAATCAGGGGTAATTCATTGTTGGATGGGATATTGATATCTATATTTTGTCTTACATGTTCAAATCACATTGAAAAAATAAAGAATTAAAACATGCATATAAAATACACCATGAACAATGTGACTAACTAACCTCAACGGTTAAGGAAGAACCAACCTGTCTTATCATATATTCCACAGTCAACTTTATAGTTATAACACAATCTTTTACATCCATGGCCCACTCATTTATGCAACAAAAATAGTTACTAACATTATCAACTTTCCTTTTCATATGTTCTAATCTAGTGTTGATCGTGTCTTATACACACATCATCATGTTAAACATTGACTACTCATGCAAGTGTAACATCTCACAAAGCTAATCAAAATCAAATATAGAACAAAGATTTCGTCTGATGTCTAAAATGTGACATAGGTGATGATGTGGTAACGTAGTATAGTGATTGTCTATTACCATAATCATAAGACATATGAATTGGTGATGAGGCAATATTACAAATAGGCGATTGTATGACAAGAAAAACCATGGAAATTCATGTTAGAGACTAGTACAAAGTAAAAAGTCTAGACCCTCACTTGATAGACAATCCCCGTAAGACCAACTTGACTATTATGCCCAACTTGAAGCTATATGGTATCATAGCATGTCCTATATGAACAAGACACTAAAGGAAGTCGATGAATGTGCCCAATCTTTTCCCCTCAACTATACAACAAATACATACTAGAAGGATTCTCTCTTTTATCTCATTGTACGTAACACATGTCTCATAACATCCTAAAAAGACAATTGATATTTTTGTAACAATTTCCCTAATCTATAAAACAACCATAGATAAAGAACATTTACATATATACAATATACTAGAGTTGCTCCAAATATCAATCATGCATCAACCCAAGTGGGCAGGTTTATCATCCTCCATCATAACATGCAAGGGATAATGTAAGCTCTCAAGTATTAAATGAAATCACTTAAATTCCCTAAGGTCTCATATATTGATAGTTACACAATTAAATGACCAATTCATCTATCATACTTTATACAAGAAATTGAACCTTTATTACATAAGAAGAAGTATGTACATTTTCCTTAACTGAAAAACCAATGTATGCCTTATAAGGTGATAAGTGTCAATTGCATGTATAATTTTGTGGTCAATTTATAGAGTTTTAAGGGTGATTTGACCATTTTACCCTTATTATGTGCATATTTCGGGATCATGGGTTTTCATGTTTGGTTTTGTAGGAAATGTTTATTTTGATGTGATTTTAATGGAAATCAAGCCAAAAAGACACTTATGAAGGACTAGCCGGAGGTTCGAATTTAATCTAAAGAAGAATAAGCAACTAGAGCAAAGACGGGAAAGGAGAGTATTGCGCGCCACAGAAGAAAAACAAGGATTTTAAATATGTTTGAGTTCTGTAATGAAAACGTGGTCTTCACTAAAGTTTTAGTGAACATCTCAAGCTTTTCAAAAAGCTGTTATGGGGAAAAATCCGAGTTTGTTTGGGCCCTCAACCGTTGCTGCAAATTCAAGTCTTCTTGGTGAAATTCTGTGTCTGACCACTGAGCACTAAAATGGTCATAACTTGAGATTCTGAAGTCCAAATGCGGTGATTAAAAATTCATATGAAACTAGACATCCAGGGCTATAACTTTGATGAAGACCGAAATTTCGGATTCCAGAAGCTACAGGCCGCGGCATCATGCCGCAGCATGGACACGGTTTACAGAATTTCAGTTTGACTGAAATTCTTCCCAAACCCTAACTATATATATATCTTTGCAATTTTAGAATAAACCAGAGCCATCCTAGGAGATTTTTTGAGAGATTCTTCACACAATTTTTTGATATTCAATATTTTAATTTGGGGATTCAATCAAAAGCTTTTCGGATTGCAATTGTGAGAATATTTCTTCATCAACTTCAATAGAGATTTAACATTCATCTGGTTTTATTCTCATTTTCTCTATTATGCTTATAATTTTTTTGAATCTTATTGCTTATTTGTTTTTAATGATGAACTAAGTAATTTTTGCTAAGATTAGGGCTAGCTAATTCATGAATATGTAGGGTTTTTCGATTATAATTTACGAACATGTTATTTCATGTGAGTTTGCATTCTGAACTTAATGCCTATTGAAACTTGGCCAATTTTAATAGGATTTTTGTTGTGTGATTGAGACCGAGAGGTGATATTACATAAAAGCATCTAGAATACAAACAGTGGATTAATTAAATATAGAGATATATTTGATAATACATGCAATAGTCATAGGCACAATAGGCTTGTGCTGAAAGCTAGTGGATTCCATAGAACCTAATGCATTTTCACCTAATTAAACCTGGATAGAGATATTTAGGTTATTAGATTGTTAATTAGGATTAATATTGCTTGAGAAAGAATATTGATCAATTTAGGGAATTCCGTTGTCACATGAATAATATGAAATACATAAGCATATGAAAAACCTACATTGTAGTGAATTAGTGAACCCGAAATCTTAGCATTTTCTCACATATTGTTTTTCGATTTACCTAGGCGTGTTTCTTAATTGCTTGATTTTATTTTGATTTTATTTTTCATACTTATTTTAGACTCGAATTCGATAGTTTAGATAAAATTAGGAGTGGTGCCGTCTTGGTACTTGCTTACGCGATCCCATGGATACGACACCCTGAATACTTCCCGTATTACTTTGAACTAGTTCACTTGCTAGGAAGTTAGGGTTTAAACTTTTAACGCATCAAGTTTTTGGCGTCGTTGCCGGGGATTGCGTCTTAGTCAATATCAAGATATACTGTTTTCAATTTTACTCTAGACATTTTATTTCTTTGTTATTTTAGTTTTTGTTTAGTTTTGTTTTTATTATTTTATGCCGCTACTTGGTTTTGTTTGCCTTGCAGATTCTCTTCTAGTGCATGACATGCACTAGAAATCAGACAACTGAGTCTTTCGATCCTAAGATAGAAAGAACATTACATCAGTTGACGAGGCAAAGAAGAGCAATGGCAGAGGATCAGCGAGTAGCACTGCCAGTATTAGAGCAAGCAAATCGAGCCATAAACCAACGATCTTTGATTGATTATGCGACTCCTACAATCGAAGGCACAACTTCAAGCATTAGGCGACCACCAATACAGGCCAACAATTTTGAGATCAAACCAGCATAATCCAGATGATTCAGATGTCCATTCAGTTCAATGGTTTGCCTAGTGATGATCCAAATCAACATATTGCCAATTTTCTGGAGATTTGCGATACTTTCAAGCAGAATGGGGTTATTGACGATGCCATCAGGCTGAGACTATTCCCTTTTTCATTAAGGGATAAAGCAAAGAGTTGGTTAAATTCCTTGCCGGTTGGGTCGATCACTACATGGGATGAGATGACGCAGCGTTTCCTAGCAAAATTTTTTCCTCCATCGAAGACTGCAAAGTTACGTAATGACATCATAACTTTCATGCAATATGACACGGAATCACTATATGAAGCATGAGAGAGATACAAGGAATTACTCCGAAAATACCCACACCATGGATTGCCCATATGGTTTCAGGTACAAACTTTCTATAATGGTTTAATGCCTGCTAATCGTACTTTAGTTGATGCAGCTGTAGGAGGTAACTTTATGAGGAAGACACCAGAGGAAGCATTCGAGGTGTTAGATGAAATGACTTCCAATAGTTACAAATGGCAAACTGATAGAGCACTAATGAGAGCTATGGGAGTTCAAGGACTGGATTCTTTCAATGCATTGGCTGCCCAAATAGAAGTTTTAAATAAGAAAATTGATACAATAGCGGTCATGCAAGTGAAGAGTGTAGTTTGCGACTTATGTGGAGGAGGTCATGCGAGCATTGATTGTCAAGTAGGTAACCCATTCATGTACTCTTCTGAAAATGCTAATTTTGTGGGTAATTTTTGTAGGCCTCAACAGAACAACCCATACTCCAACACATACAATCCTGGGTGGCGAAATCATCCTGATCGTTCGTGGAGTAATCAGAATTCAATGAAGCAACTTCAACCTCAAGAAAAGAAATCTAATCTAGAGGAACTCATGACAAAATTTATCAATAATGCTGAAACGAGATTTCAAAATCAAGAAGCATCCATCAGAAATCTTGAGGTACAAGTAGGACAATTGGCAAACATAGTAGCGAAGAGTAGGGCTAGATTCGAAGCGAACGTATTCGGGCTTGTTTTTGAGCTCGCTTCGTTCGACAACGAAATGACACCATCGCCAGACGAATCGAACGTGAGGACGAACATTCATATCAGAGATTCGACAAAATGAATATGAATCCGAACTGAGGCAGAAAAAGTTTGATGAAAACCAAACTATTCGTTCAGTGGACGATTAGGGTTTCTTCTTCTGATCTCTTGTGTTTCGCCTGCGATTGGGTTGAAATCTGTTGCTTTGCTGGTCTCGACTGCGACTGATACAGGGCTTCTTCTTCTGATCTCTTCCGTTTTACCTGCGATTGGGTTGAAATCTGTTGCTTTGCTGGTCTCGACTGCGATTGATCTCTTCTGTTTCGCTTTTTACCTGTGACTGCCGTTCGGATTCTTCTGAAAATGATCTACAGTGACGAACAAACATTAGCCCTTTTCGTTTACCGAACATGAATCACGATTCTCCACTATATTTGTTCACCGAACATGAACCGAATACGAATAAAGCCCGCCAGCCAACGAAGTGAACCCGAACATACCCATGTTCACGTTCGGTTCGCTTTGTATCCAGCCCTAGCGGGGAGAGCACAAGGCACACTACCAAGTGATACCAAAACAAACCCTAAAGAACATGTGAAAGCCATATCACTTAGGAGTGGGAAAGAACTGAAAGGTCCTGAGGAAGGAAAGCCTAAAGAAGACAAAGAAGTTGAACCGATGGCAAGAGAGGTAGAGCAAAAGCCAATAGAGATCAAGCCTCATTTTCCTCTTGCATACAAGAAGAGGCAATTGGACAAGCAATTTGCAAAATTTTTGGAGATATTCAAGAAACTTCACATTAATATTCCTTTTGCAGATGCCTTGCTCCAAATGCCAAGTTATGCAAGATTTTTAAAAGAGATCTTGTCTAATAAGAGGAAATTAGAAGAGCATGAGACAGTCAAACTCACAGAGGAGTGCTCTGCCATTCTCCAAAATAAATTGCCATCGAAGCTTAAAGATCCAGGGAGTTTTTCTATTCCTTGCACTATAGGTTCAATTTCTTTCTCTAATGTTTTATGTGATTTAGGGGCAAGCATCAACTTAATGCCTTTGTCTATTTTTAGGAAATTAGGACTTGGAGAACCACAACCTACCACAGTGTCCTTACAATTGGCGGATAGATCGATCACGTATCCAAGAGGTATTGTGGAAGATATGTTGGTAAAGGTTGATAAATTTATATTTCCTGTGGATTTTCTTATATTGGATATGGAAGAAGATATTGAAATGCCTTTGATTTTTGGAAGACCATTCTTGGCCACTGGAGGGGCATTAATTGATGTGAGAGAAAGGACCATGAAATTAAGAGTTGATAATGAAATAGTGACCTTTAAAGTGTATAAAGCCACAAGTCCCTCTAGTGAAAAAGAGACATGTCATAGTGTGGAAGTGAGTAAGGGAAGAATAAATCCTACGAATGACAAAGCTCACATTGATCAAGAAAAACCTAAAAAATGGCGAGACCAACAACCTATAAAGAACAAACTTGATAGTGGTCAAAAAGGATTCTTCTCAAACTTCCAATATCAACCCTTTCCTCAAAAGTTGAGAGCTCGAGGTACTGGTCCATTCATTGTCACAAAAGCCTATTCTAAAGGAGCTATGAAGGTAAATCACAAGGATAAAGGCATATACACGGTCAAAGGGCAACGATTAAAGTACTATAAAGAAAGTGGATGGAGAAAAGGCAAAGTCTCTATCCTGTTGAATGATCCGGCCTAAGAAGACCAATATCAAGTCAAGCTAAAGACTATAAACAAGCGCTTCTTGGGAGGCAACCCAAGTTGTATCCTTTATATTTCTTTATTCTTTGTTTTTCTTGTTTTAATTTTTTTTTTGTCCACTTGATGTAATCTAACAATATTGCTCGAGGTAGTTTTGTTTGTAGCATTGGTTGTGGAGAATTTTTCTGAGTTTTAAATCCCGATGCATAAGCAAGCAAGGACACCTCACGGAAAATAAGGGAAGTAGTTCTAACTTTTTTACTTTTCTCATTTGCCATTAAGGAAAATGTCAATGCTAGGTTGGGGGTGAGGAAAAGTTAGAACTAGATTGCATAAATGGCAACATCAGTGACAAATTTTTGATATCTTCTAAAATTTTTTTTTTTTGTTTTAGTGTGTGTGTTGAATTAGCTCGTATGTCTATGATTATACATAACTATGATGAATAATTGGTATATGATAAGCTAGCTTTGTTTGTTTTAGAAGTATGAAGAAACACATGCTACGAAATTGAAATTTTCAGGTTCGAGGTATGTATGGTTGATGACTAAACTAAAGGAGTTGTTTGTGTGTTGTGTTCATATATGCAAGTGACAAATTTAAAAACCCTTAGATGGACTTGAAGATTGTTTGAACTATGGTTGAAAATGCACATTGCTTAGATCCTTAGATATAATACATATATGGATGAAGAAAACATCAAAGGCATGAATTAAAATTTCAACTACTCCAATGTCTTAGTTGCTGAGTAGGTTGGGGGTTAGCATGTCCACCGTGAGTGACCCTCGAGTGGAAAGAGACTAGAGATAAGAGTATGCAAAGCACCTTAAGTATGTGATTAGTTAAGTAACCGGGCAATGGTATTACAAGTATCGATTGCTCGCGTAAAAAGACTAGTTCACAATCTAAGGATACCAAATAAAGCCCTGAAAAATTATGTAAAAAAGAAAATACCAACAAAAAAAAATATTATTAAGCATGATACATAATGAGCATAAAAGTCATAACATCTAGGGTCGAAGCATTGTCACTAATAGATCAAGGGAAGACAATTGATTGGTTTGTCTGGGGAACTTGTTTATAAAATTTGTTTTCAGTCACTTGTATATGTGGATGCACGCATAGATATATTCTGAAAGTTTGGTTGATGGTTTGTGAATGAAATGGATGTGAAAGTTGATAAAGTAGTGGTGTGTTGTTTTGAAATACTTTTAAGGAGAATGAGGTTAGTACATTGTGTATTGATTAATTGTTGTAGTTCATGAGACAATTGTACGAATTAAATATTATGTTGTTGTAATATTATGTGCTTGCTATATTTTTTTGGGATAGGGTAAATGATGTTTGTGGGTAGCATCTCTGGAAACCCTCACGAGACTATAACTCGTCCATTAGGGCCACCTAGGGGTTTAAAAGCTTGTTGCATACGCTAAATGCAACCGTGACAACCTACGAAAGTGGTTTAGATAGTTAGCGAATGTGTTAGTTTTAATTGTATTTTCATTTCGGTTTTGATTCTCTTTTGTTCTAGTAATTCGCTTATTTTGCTAGGGACTAGCAAAATGCTGGTTGGGGGTTGTGATAAGTGTCAATTGCATGTATAATTTCGTGGTCAATTTATAGAGTTTTAAGGGTGATTTGACAATTTTACCCTTATTATGTGCATATTTCGGGATCATGGGTTCTCATGTTTGGTTTTGTAGGAAATGTTTATTTTGATGTGATTTTAATGGAAATCAAGCCAAAAAGACACTTATGAAGGACTAATCGGAGGTTCGAATTTAATCTAAAGAAGAATAAGCAACTAGAGCAAAGACGGGAAAGGAGAGTATTGCGCGCCATAGAAGAGAAACAAGGATTTTAAATATGTTTGAGTTCTGTAATGAAAACGTGGTCTTCACTAAAGTTTTAGTGGACATCTCAAGCTTTTCAAAAAGCTATTATGGGGAAAAATCTGAGTTCGTTTGGGCCCTCAACCGTTGCTGCAAATTCAGGTCTTCTTGGTGAAATTCTGTGTCAGACCACTGAGCACTAAAATGGTCATAACTTGAGATTCTGAAGTCCAAATGTGGTGATTCAAAATTCATAGGAAACTAGACATCCAGGGCTACAACTTTGGTGAAGACCAAAATTTCGGATTCCAGAAGCTACAGGCCGCGGCATCATGCCGCAGCATGAATACTGTTTACAGAATTTCAGTTTGACTGAAATTCTTCCCAAACCCTAACTATATATATATATCTTTGTAATTTTAGAATAAACCAGAGCCGTCCTAGGAGATTTTTTTAGAGATTCTTCACACAATTTTCTGAGATTCAATATTTTAATTTGGGGATTCAATCAAAAGCTCTTCGGATTGCAATTGTGAGAATATTTCTCAATCAACTTCAATAAGAGATTCAACATTCATCTGGTTTTATTCTTATTTTCTCCATTATGCTTATAATTTGCTTGAATCTTATTGCTTATTTTTTTTTAATGATGAACTAAATAATTTTTGCTAAGATTAGGGCTAGCTAATTCATGAATATATAGGGTTTTTCAATTATAATTTACGAACATATTATTTCATGTGAGTTTGCATTCTGAACTTAATGCCTATTGAAACTTGGCCACTTTTAATAGGATTTCTGTTGTGTGATTGAGACTGAGAGGTGATATTGCATAAAAGCAGCTAGAATACGAATTGTGGATTAATTAAATATAGAGATATATTTGATAATACATGCAATAGTCATAGGCACAATAGGCTTGTGCTGAAAGCTAGTGGATTCTATATAACTTAATGCATGTTCATCTAATTAAACCTAAATAGAGATAGTTAGGTTATTAGATTGTTAATTAGGATTAATATTGCTTGAGAAAGAATGTTAATCAAATTAGGGAATTCTGTTGTCACATAAATAATATGAAATACATAAGCATATGAAAAACCTATATTGTACTGAATTAGTGAACCCGAAATCTTAGCATTTTCTCACATATTGTTATTCGATTTACCAGACGTGTTTCTTAATTGCTTAATTTTATTTTTATTTTATTTTTCATATTTATTTTAGACTCGAATTCGATAGTTTAGATAAAATTAAGAGTGGTGCCATCTTGGTACTTGCTTACGCGATTCCGTGGATACGACACCCTGAATACTTCCCGTATTACTTTGAACTAGTACACTTGCTAGGAAGTTAGGGTTTAAACTTTTAACGCATCACATCCTAAGGTTAGAATGGTATTTTTAGGCCTTGAATCAGGGTCAGAAGAGAGATTTCTCAATTAGAAATTAACTTCAATGAGTTAGGAGGGTAGAACAATCTTTTTGGAGACTTTATATATAGCTTGCAGAAAGAGCACGATCGTGTGTCTCTAAACACATGCCCGTGCGTTCTTTTCTCTTTATGCATGCTTGTGCATCTTGTTGCACACCCATGCATGCCTATTGA
Source organism: Anacardium occidentale (assembly GCA_026122585.1). NCBI lineage: Eukaryota > Viridiplantae > Streptophyta > Magnoliopsida > Sapindales > Anacardiaceae > Anacardium > Anacardium occidentale. Next base: position 2,286 of record JAJEJH010000736.1, on the reverse strand, counting down.
TATATATAAAGCCAGATTTTCCCTCCATTAGTTTCAGTCAGCTTCTTATTTATATTTCCTTCCTTTCTTTCCAGCTACCCCTAACCATTTGAGAGAGAGATTAGTTAGTTTTTAGTAGTCAATCCAGCTAAGATTCAGTCAGAGGTAAAGAGATTGAAGTCATTAGTAGCTCCAAGTAAGTATCTCTTTACCTTTTTTCCTATTTCTATAGTTTATATTTCCTTGGTTGGGTGATTCAGCTATAGAAGCATGTTTTCAATTTATTAGCATGTTTATGAAATGATGATAATGGAATAGATGAGAGATTTGGAGTTAGAAGCATGCTTAGTTGCCTTAATGCATGTGTGTGTGTGTATTTAAGAGTTTAGAGAGATATTAGTTTGATTTAGCTGTGAATGATGGGAAAAATATGTAAATAGTAGTATGTGTTGCTTGTTTATATGTTATAGTATGTTTAATTGAAGTTTGATAAAAATTCGAGTTAAGATTGATGGTGAGCTTACGTGTTTCAGTCATGGTCACTGAGACAGAGTAGGATGCACGCTCGTGCGCTTGAGAATACACCATTGTGCAGTCTTGTTTTAGAAGGATCATGGTCGTATATGCGAGCCATACACGACTGGATTATAGTAGGATCACGACCGTGTGCCTGAGGGTCACGACCATACGTTAGTAGAAGAAAAGAGAATAAGCAGAATTTTCAAAAGCTAGTATAGTTATATTGCACGACTGGCACACAACTTATGCACTTTCATGCACTTTTGTACGTATGATAGTGTACGCTTGTGCATCTAATGAAAATAAAAGATTTTCCTTCCCTTTTAGCAGAATATCACTATTAAGAGAATATACCATATATTCTAAGTGAAATAAGAACAAAAACAACAGATTATGAATAAGAATGCATTTAAAGCAAGAAAAGGCACGACTAAGAGAACCTTAACGAGGGTTCAAAAATAGTTTAATAACGAATATGAATAGAAAACAAATGAAAATAGGAAAACAATGACAGATATAGTAAACATATATGTATGCATATATATACAAATATCGAAACAGAAACATTATGAAGATATATACAAAAACAAAAACTGTTATGAACCTTATAAGATGTGTTACTTACAAATACAGAGACGGAATACAATATACATAATAGTATATGCAGGACTTATTAATATACTTAATAAGTTATCTAAATAGTAAGAATGAAAGAAACATAACTATAATAGATGTACATCTAACCAGAATGTAGTCAGCAGGAAATAAATAATAAATTATCATGCATGATATACATTACATGACATGATTGCTATACAGTGTTTTTAGAAAGGGATCAAAGGATCCAAATACACGTTTTTAATAAAAAAACACAATGATCCAGACATCAATTTCAAGGGTGAATATGAAGAGACACTTGTGAGTTTCAGCATACTCAATATGGGAGTTAGCATTAGGGTCTATGACCATACTATCCATTATATATAGACATATACTAGTGTAGTTTAGGGATTGATGATCAGTATATAGTACGGTGCACTCAGATTCAGTTATTAGTATTTTGTACACAGATCATCATTCAAATTTTAGATTCAATGGCAGCATGTGTCTTAGACAGTTTTTAGCACGTGTTTGCATAGGAAACTCATATGGCCAATGTGTCGAATCTCTGTATTTATCAGTCTATACAGCACAACAGGTATTTTTAGATACATAATTTTTAGATACATTTTTCAATATTTTAACAACTTTTATATCAATTTATAGATGATTTTAGGATCTTCAGATCCAACAGTAGTATTTTAGTAAATTAGTTTTCAGAAAGATGTTTTTAATAAACAGTCTCAAATGCACAGTTATGATTTTCAGCATCATTAGACATGATTTTAGCATACTTTATATCATGTTATAAATGACATATAAGCCATAACAGAATAGTAAATGAGAAACAGAACAGTTATACATTAGAATACCGATAGTTAGATAAGAGAGAAGTAAATCATGTTTTATAAACAGAGAATAACAGAATCTAGCTACACGATATACGTCGTAAGCTTAAGCCTAATAGAATTCAATTAAGATTCTCAAAAAACAAGATAATGAATATCAAAAAAAGAACTCAGTGAGTTAGCTATACCGCTCAGATTCCTCTTCATACTGGTTATCTACGTATACTCATATACGTATTTACAACACAACATGAGGTAATATTCAAACAGTAAGTTAAGCTAGAGAAGAATACACCATAAGATCAAAAATGAACTCAGTTGAGGTTATCAAATGAGCAAT
>JAJEJH010000735.1:0-99565 GCA_026122585.1 Anacardium occidentale | reverse complement strand
ACGTATAGGTGCCAAAATGGAAAAGGTATAGAGAACAAGCAAACACCATATCATTAAGAAGTGGGAAGGAAGTCAATGGTAAAAAAGAATACATAGCACTAGAATAGCAACAAGATGAACTAGGTGCAAAGAAAGTTGAGTTAAAGCCTATTGAAATCCAACCTTATTTTCCTTTTACAATTAAAAAAAGTAGTTGGACAAATAATTTGCTAAATTTTCTTATATTATTAAAAATTTGTAAATTAGCATACTTTTTGTAGATGTTTTACTCAAGATGCCAAGTTATGTTAATTTTTTACAAGAAATTTTGGCAAATAAGCGAAGGCTAAAAGAGCATGAAACAATTGAGCTTATAGAGGAATGTTTAGCCATCTTGCCAAAAAAAATTACCTCTAAAGTTTAAATACTTACGGAGTTTTTTGATTTCTTGCACAATTGGTTTTATTTCATTTTTGAAAGTTTTATGTGATTTAAGAGCCGACATTAGCTTAATGCCTTTGTTTATTTAGAAAATTGGGACTTGGAAAATTATAACCTACTGTAATATGTCTATATTAACGGATAGATCAATTAAGTACCCAAGAGGTATTATAAAAGATGTATTAGTGAAGGTTGATGAATTTATACTTCTTATGGACTTCCTCATGTTGAACATAGAAAAAGATATTGAAATGCTTTTAATTTTTGGAAGATAGTTCTTGGACACTAGAAGAGTGTTAATTGATATATGAGAAAGGATAGTGAAATTAAGAGTTGACGACATTATAATGACCTTCAAAGTGTATGAAGCTATAAATCCCTGTAGTGAAAAAAAGACATAATATAGAATGGAAGTGATCGAGGGAATAATAGATCTTAAGAATGAAAAAACTCAAATTGACAAGGATAAGACAAAAATTGGCAAGACCGATAACCAACAAAGAACAAACTTGATGTTGGCTAAAAGAATTCCTTTCCAATGCCTGACATCAACCTTTCCCTTGGAAGCTAAGAACTTAAAGGACTGGTCATTTCATAGCCACCAAAGATGATCCTAAAAGATCTATAAAGGTAAATAATGAGGACAAAGACATGTATACTGTCAAAGGTCAGTGATTGAAATATTATAAACATAGTGGATGGAGAAAAGGCAAAGCTTTCATCCCATTGAATGATTCATCGTACGAGGACTAATACTAAATCAAGTTACAGACTATAAACAAGTGTTTATTGGGAGGCAACCAAATTTTATCCTTTAAATTTCTTTGTTTTTAATTTTTTTTTTTGGTTATTTTCAATTTTTTTTGTCAAACTCATATAATCTAACAATATTGTTTGAGGTTTTTTTTTTTTTTATAATTTTAAATCCTGATACGTGAGTAAGCAAAGATACCTTTCACAAAATAAAGGAAGGAAAAATTAGAACTAGGATTGCATGAATGTCAATATTAATGACAAATTTTTTAAATTTTTTAAATTTTTTTTGTTTTTTTTGGTATGTGTGTTTTTAATTACCTTGTATGTCTATGATTATACTTAACTATGATGAATGATGGATGTATAATGATCTAGATTTCTTTGATTTAGAAGTAAGAAGAAATATACACTATAAAATTAAAGCTTTCCGGTTTGAAGTATATATGGTTGATGACTTAACTTAAAGAGTTGTTTGTGTGTTGTATTTATGTATGTAAGTGACAAATTTAAAAAACGTCAAGATACAGGGGTCATCCAAAGTAGTGGCTAGGATTTAAGTTGTAGTGAAGCCAATAATCATTGATTTAACTATTCTATGGTTAGGGTTTAAGTGGTCACAAACCTTTAGATTTAACTTGCCCGAGTAGTTGAGATTGACCGACCAGTATGAGTAAGGGTTTCTAAGTCATAAAAAAAAAAAAAAAAAACCCAAGATAGACTTGACAATTTTTTAAACTACAGTTGAAAATATATATTACTTAGGCTCTTAGATAGAATGAATATATAGATGAAGAAAATATAAAAAGAAGGGCATGAACTAAAATTTCACCTACTATAATATCTTAGTTACTAAGCAGGTTGAGGTTGGCATGCCTATCATGAATAACCTTCAAGTGAAAAGTGACTAGAGATAAGAGTATACAAAACACCATAGGCTTGTGACTAGTTGAGTAATTGGGTAGTGGTGTTACATGTAGCATCTCAGGATTAGAAAAGCCCTTAGGGGTAGAGTTTGGTGGTTAGATGTGAGATTCAGAGATAGATTAGGAGTCTAGAAGAGTCTAGGGGTGAGATGGTAAGTTTCTAGAGCTTGTGTGGCCTTCGCTTGATTTCTTTAGAGAGGTTTCAATCATGCAAAGTGCGGGAAATGAATTACCTTCATTTTCCTTTGTGCACTCTCGTGCACAGTGCCCTGCATGTTCATGTAGATGGGTTTAATGAGAGAGAGACGGGAGATTAAGTATTCTCACCCAGCTTTTATCTCATTTTTCAGCTGAGTTTCTTTTTGTTTCAGTAGCTTTCAGCCCTAGACAAGAAATCCAGCTTCCAACAACTCCCAATCCAACGAGAGAAGCAAAAGAATAGATAGAAAGAGAGATTCTTGCAGCCATGGAAAGAGGTAAGTGTTTTCTTACTTCTTCCTTGAGTTTCCCAGTATGTTTGTGATGATTGTGGATGCTTGAAAATATTGGGTTGCGTTTCCAGCATGTTATGAGATGTGTATATGTTAATATGTTGATGAATGATGCATGAGATGATGATTTCCACCCAGGAACCATGCTTGCTTTGCTTGTGTGTGTGTGTATATGAGAGAAGTGAGACATTTCCATGGTAGAATGAGTTGAAATGGATGAATGATGAAATTGATGCTTGTAATGTGCATTTTTAAGTGCCTATGATGAGTGTTATGAATTAATTTGAGATTGGTTGTGTGTGGAATGGTTTCTTGCATATTTCAGGCATTTGCTGTTGTTGCAGAATAAGACACAGGCCCGTGTGCCCGCATGAGCATGCCCGTGTACGTTTGTTTCTGCAAGGACATGCCCATGTGCACAAAGTGTGCATAGCCTGGGTTGCAAACACACGCCCGTGTGTCCTGAGGGACACAACCGTGTGCTAGTGATTTCAGTGAAATGGCCAGACTTTTCAGAAGCGAGCACGACCGGCTGTACGGCCAGCGTACGACCTCATGCGTCTGGGCACACACCCGTGTGCCTTTGCCATGCATACCTGTGTGTGTCTCCAATACGCCCGTGTGCCTTGCTCACACGCCCGTGCGTCAGCATATTTTTCCAAAAAAGGCTTAAAATGACTAATAAAGAATGGGAAACCAAAGATAATGGATAATAAGCATCAAGTAATCAGAAATACAAATAATTAATGCTACATGAGCATCTCATAACATGACATGTAGCGTAAGAGGATCAAGGGATCTGAATTCAGTGACATTCAACATTCAGAACCCGATATACGAGTTAGAGTTTTAGGTGAACTCGAGGGGACATATGTGGGATTTAGCTTTCTGACACCAGTCAGATTGTCCAACATTATATATTCAGCTTTCTAGCTTATCGCTAGACTGTTCAGCTCACATAGCCAAAATGCCGAATCTCTGTGTTCATCAACTTGATTAGCACAGTAGGTACCTTGGGGTACATATAGAGATATTCAGATGCATGCATCATCAGTTATTTTCAGTTAGTATGACATGACATACAAATTATGGCATGAATGAATTAATAATCAGATAATCAGTAAAACAGTTTCCAGATTCCAGTAAGCGACTAGATGAATGATTAGGGTCAAGGCCAGGTATGTATGTTATTGTGTGTTACTTGCTTGGGTTGAGGGAAGTAAGGAATGCTTACTGGGTGATCTTTATCACTCATCCCTTTCCTTCTTCCTTTCTTTTTCTGGTTTTCATGCTGTTGGCGAGGAGTGGTAGACCAAGGCTAATGGGAGAGGGGCCCATACCAGTTTTCAGTATGTAAATTTCAGTTTTGGACCTGTTGGGTCTTGTATTGTAAATGTTTTCATTTACCCATATGTAAGAACAGTGTATAGAAACAGTTGTAAATATATGAAAAAGTCAGTTTGGGCTTATTGTATATATATATTTCAGTTTTAGTTTTCAGCTTCCGCATTGCGATGTATTTAGCAGTAGATTTCTTTTTCGTATGATTCTCGTCGCGTGTACCCAGAAAATAAATGAAAGAAAAAAAAATATTATTCAGCAGTAGGGGTACGTGTGGCAGCGGGGTCCTACATTACAAGTATCGACTATTCATGTAAAAAGACAAGTTTAAGACCTAAGAAAACAAAATAAAGGCCTAAAAGAGTTTATGTAAAAGTAAGGAGTAACAAAGAAAAATATTCTTAAACATGATACATATTGAGCATAAAAGTCATTACATCTAGAGTTAAGGCATTGTCACTAATATTTATCAAGGTAAGATAATTGAATGATTTGTTTGAAGGAACTTATTTATAAAAGTTTTTTCAGTCACTTATACATGTAGACACATTCATGGATATATTTTGAAAGTTTGTTAACAGTTTGTGAACATTTATATGAGTTAACTATTGTGATATTGTAACATTATACATATATGTTATTTTTTATGGATTAGGTAAATGATGTTTGTAGGTAGCATCAATACTATAACTCATCCATTAAGGCTGTCTAAGAGTTCAAAGGTGTGTTACATATGTTAAATACAATTGCGGCAACCTATAGAAGTGGTTAGATAATTAATAAGTGTGTTAGTTTAATTTTATTTTTGTTTAGTTTTTGTTCATTCTTTTTTCTAATAGATTACTTATTTTGCTAGGGACTACGATAAGAATTCAAGTTTGTACTTATATATAAGATCAAAAGTGACTTCATCAATCAAATTTTTGATGCCTTCAACTTGTATTTCAAGCTCTTAAAATTGCATTCCAACCTTCCATGCTTAATAAAGAAGACCAAATATGTCTTTGAAAGTTATGATTCCAACAATGCACAACAATGCTAACGCCACCAAGACTAGCTTTATTACCTCTCATAGTACATTTGGATCATGCTAGAGCCTCGCAATTATAAAAAAAAGGCATACTAAAGAGTCAAATTTCATCATGTAACTTTATACGAAGCCAAATAAAAAAAATCAATTTGAGTGAGTAACAGGTCAAAAACAAACAAGACAAAAAAACTACCTTACATGGCATTGTAGCATAGCACCTCAACATATTGCTACTATTTACACATACACCCATATGTATGTACTTATATGCTATGACGTGGTGCCACAATGCCTTTCTTTTGCTTTGTTGTACATATTTGTGTGCACCCGCATTGTGGCCCAGTGTTGCAACACCTAAGTTCTATCTCAAACATGGATTTCAGGCCTTTTTAAGGCATTCTTACATGTTTCGGCCTCCAAAGCTTCTACAAGGCACCACCCTTGAGACCTCTGAGTTTTTAATGATTTTTAATAATGTTAAAGTGCATTAAATTTCAAATTCAAGATGAAGCAATCAAGTTAAAGATCAAATTTAAAACAATTCAAGATTATGAAGGACTTAAGCAAAGACAAAGTATGCATACAAGAAAATTCCATTTGCGTACTTGTTATATTTTATTTTGTAATATGATTAGTAATGGGTGAATTATTTAATTTGTCTTGTAAGTTTTTCTTTTATTCGCACATATACTTGTAAGCTAATTAGGTAAACTAAGGTTTAGCTTAATTGTAACTATGGTTTGTATTATGCCTATAAAAGGCAACATTATTATTGTAAATAAATATTTTATTAAAATGAAATCTTGAAAGTTTTGTGCTTTGTTTATTCCAGATGCTTTGGTAGCTCATATGAATTTATTCATTCCCTTATCTAATCATTAAGTAAGAAAAAGTTAATGGTGAAGAATCAAAATGGTGGAAGTAAGATTCAAGTGGGTGGACAAGTTCCTTTAAATTTGATTCAAGCATCCTTTATCTTTGTTTCACCCTTAAGATGGTGGATAATCATCCTTTAAGCTTTAGGATTTCTATCTTGCTATTCATTAACAAGTAAATTGAATTGTATTCAAATTGGTGGTTAGTCCTTTAGGTTTGAATTAATTACTTACAAATTATTTCAATTTTGTGCTGTTGAAACTTTATCTTTCTACTTTCTCTTGGAGGATTATTGAATATTATAATGGATTTGGAGAATGTTTGCTTAGGAATGATTTTTAGCATGAAAACTTTCATGAATTTGAATGGTTTTGATGCTTGTTGAAGGCTAGACTTTTAAATTTGAAGTTGTGAGACCTTAGCATCAATTTTGAGAGCCTTCCAAGCCTCTCATTATTAATCAAATTAGTAAAAAGTTTATTAGGGTTGTGATAAATGTCAACTACATGTATAATTTCATGGTTATTTTATAAAGCTTTCAAATGTAATTTGACTATTTTACTCTCATTATGTGGATGTTTTGGGATCACAGATTTTCATGCTTGTTTTTGCTAGAAAGAAGGAATTAAATATGAATTAAATAGAAATCAAATTAAAAAGACACTTATGAAAGACTAGTAGGTGATTCAAATTTAGCCCAGGGAAGAATGAACAACTAAAGCACTTAAGGAAAAGGAAAGTATTACATGTCACAATAGGAAAACAATGATTGTTACTAATTTAAAGCTTTATAATAGAAAGGTAGTCTTTAGTAAAGTTGCAGTAAGCATCTCAACCTTTCCAGAAAGCTATTGTGGAAAAAAAAAAAATCAAAGTTTGTTCAAGCCTTCAACCATTACTACAAATTCAGGTTATCTCAGTGAAATTTTGTGTCTAACCACTAAGGACTAAAATAATCATAACATAATAGTCAAAAGTTCAAATTAGGTTATTTAAAAGGCAAATTAAACTAGACATCTAGGGTTACAACATTTATTAATACTGAATTCAAATTTTGGAAGCTATAGGCTGTGATGTAATACAACAACACCCGAACATGCAAAAATCTAGCAAATTATAAATCCATGTTAGGCCATAGCCTAATGTTATTTAGAAGCAAACCACATTTTTAGCACCTAACCCTACACACTTGCTTGGGAAAAAAGGAGCCATCTTAGGGCTATCTTAGAGAGCTTTTTTGCATTCTTTTAAGAGATTTCCCATATTCTTTTGGATTCAGTTTAATTTAACACTGAGTATTATAACATTTGAACAATTCAAGAATATTGCAATACACAAGATTTTCATACCTGGTTTTATTTTTTATCTTTCTTATGTTTCTCTTAAATTTATGCGTTAATTTTTTGATATGATAAACTAATTCTTCTTGGCCAAGACTAGAGCTAGCTAATTCATGAATTAGTAATATTCTTGATTTGTGATTGTTAAACATGATATTTCATGATGAGTATCTATTAAGAACTTAATGTTTGTTATGAATCTATCTAACTTTTAATAGGATCTATATTGTGTGATTAAGAATGACAAGTGACTTGTAAAAAGCCTAAATAATACATGTCATGGATTGATTAGATATAGAGATTTATTAATTGATACAAGCAATAGTCACAAGCATGAATAATTTGTATTGAAAGCTAATGGATTTCATAAAACAGTAATGCAATTTCATTTAATTAAATTTATATAGAGATATAATTCGTTATTAGATTGTGAAGTATAATTAATAGTGCTTGAGAAATAGTATTGATTGGATTAGGGAATTCTGTTGTCACATAAATAGCATGATTTCTTCAGTCATATAAAGGATTTACTTTGAAGTGGATTTGTGAATCCAAAGTCTTAGCATATTCTTGTATATTATTCTTTTGCATTGAATTGACTGTGTTAGTTACCATTTGCTTTGCATTTAATTTTTACCTTAGTTTAATTTAGCTTTGTTTCAACTAAAATCTGATTATTTAGATAAAGTTAGGACCAGTATTGTGTTGGCATTTGCTTACTCAATCCTAAGGATATGATCACTTAGAATATTTCCCTTTATTACTTAGATTTAGTGCAATTGCTAAGAAGTTAGTTTCAAATCTCACATCATATGTAGGAGAACTTACCCTTCTTTTTGACAACCTAAAATATGAATCCAAGTACCAATCATATGTAGGCATCCTTAGTTAGACTGCCTAGTAGATTTAGAGAAGAATTGAAGGGTAGTCTATCTCCTACATAAGGAATCTCAGTGATATAAGTAAAGTTCATAAGGCCGATAGTAAACTCTTTAATCGATAGATGAAAGGTATAGGTCAAGTCTCACCTTTTTCTATATAAAGCATGGTAGAGGCAGATATCAATGTTAACCTTGACTGAGGGAATGACTAAGATTACAAGACCAAAACCAATGTCACCTACCATGTCTCACGCGATAGAAAGAAGAAGATCATGCCATTTATGAGTCTCATGGAATAAACCATAACCTTTCCATTTCAAAGCATCGAGATAAAATAATAATAAAAGAATAATTCATGCCCAAACATTTCAAACATTAGGAAAAATAATAAAGGAAGGGTATTTTGAGGATTACATGACTCTTAAGGGGAAAAAACAAGAAGATAAAGAAAGAAAACAAGAAAAAAGCAAAAAAATAAAATAAAATAAAGGTCATTTATGGAAACCAAAAACAAAGTCTTTCTACTCATAATGTCATAAACAGAATGCAACATACTTAGAAGTCCACCCATATGGTACTAGTGTTTATGGACAACAAGCAAAATCAATAGAAGATTTATGGAAAAACCAAAAAGTCTATCGAAGGCATGTGAAGTGATCATAAAATTATGGATAAATATAAGTCCATTAATAAAGGGTTAAGTTTTAAGGATAGGTATAACATCCCAATGGTCTATGAAGTATACGAACAGTCTATGCAAAAAGGAACCAAGTACCCAACATAAAAGAGAAAACAGATTGAACAGCAGAAAAACTACAAATGTGAAGAATCAATATGATGCAGAAAAGAAAATAGTACAATTGAGGCCATTTGACCATGCAAAAAGTGTAGTAGTCAATATTAAATAGCTCAAAGAAATGGGCTATCTGCATTTAATTATCACCAATTCAAAATCATCCATGCACAATAAAGCAATCCAGCCAATCTATAGGGGAGTACAGTCATCAATCTTCCATGCAATTAGAGAAAGTTTATGGAATAGCTTTACAATCCAAATAAGAATTATAATAAATACTATGGATTCCCTGGTGAAAGACTACATAGTGTTACTCACCAACTCTTTGTCCCCCTAAAGCATACAAAACAATGTAACAAGTGTGCTCATTGATGAGCATTTTAATGATCCTAACCCTCCTTAGTGCAACAGTACCTCAGGTTCCATGATGTTGAGAAATACAAATTTTCTTTTATTTAGGAAGCTGTAGATTGCTACTATTTCTTTTGGGATTTAGTTCCAATTTTAGTATCCGTTTTATTTTCTGTTATTTCGTTTCCTATTTTTTATAGTAAAATTAATCGAATTAGTTTTTAGTTTCCACAAGTAATTCGTAATTTCCATTTCTATGTTTCTATCATCAATTGTATATAAACCAAGATCAATCCTGAAGAATAACAAGATTCTATTCATTTCTATCATGGTATCAAACTATAGGTTCATTGCTCCTAGACTAAGCATTTTTTTTTCTCTTGATCTTCAACGTACACCCTTTCTAATATCACCCATAAGATTGCAAAACCATGGCAAATGCAAACGTGAGAAGTAGCATATCAAAAACAATGATGACAACTACATTTGTTAGATGAGTTGCTTAACATCTAGGCAATGTATAGGTTGAGCAGGAAGAACTATTTGAAAAGTGGCCTCAATTGGTTCACACATTCTTATAGGAAAGAGCCAAAATGAGTATATACTCAGAACTGGGCCTCAAGAAGAGGATCCAAAAATTTTTGCTTGGGATAAAGAAGACTATAGTGATGTTTTGGCTATGGAATTCAATGGTACTGGAGATAAGTGATACCTTTGTGTTTCTGGGTACCGCCCAAGATTTATGAGGCCTTCAAGATTACGTACTCAAAAGTTACAAGATCAAAACTAACATAATAACTATCAAACAACGAGCTCACTCGATCATTAAGTACTTCCAATCCCTTGCAAACATTATGGCAACTAGGTAAAAACTAAAATAACGACTATCAGACGATGATTTCATTCGATCATTAAATACTTCCAATCCCTTGCAAACATTATGGCAAGAGATGGGTTATTATTAGTGTATCCACATAAAGTGTACTGATGCAGCCTTCAAAAAGTTTCTTGCTAGTCTAAATTCTGAATTTGATGTAGTTTAAATACAGATTCTCAAGAAAGAGGATTTACCCTCAAATGAAGTCATTGCCATTGTTCGTGCTAAAGAAAGGAGTAATGCTAGAGTCACCTATTGTGGAAGGATCAACCTTGGTATTTAAGGTACCAAACGCAAAGGATTTTGGTAAAGGTTGATATTATAATGAATCCAAGAAGCAATTTGACTCATTGAAGGCAAACAATAAGGACTCCCTAAAGACCCTTCACACATAGACAAGTGTTGAAAATAACCTCCTAGGAATGGATAATCAAAGAGGCAAGGACAAGCATACATGCCAAATACTCGACAAGCAATGAAGAGAGTCTTCAAGCACAATCAAAAACAGTTGAGTTCAATAGAAAAGAGATTGAAAAATTGAGAAGTTTGTTAGAGTCACTAGAAAAACCAGTAGGGATAGGCAGTTATATTCAGGTCTTCACAAGTATTTCTTTCTCTTCTCATACACTTAATGCACCAGATATAATCTATCCAAATTTATAGATAGTGGACTTAGGAGCTACAAACCATATGACCTATTTTTTCCACAAATTTGTTTCATATACACCCTTAGTAAGTAATATGAAAATAACCATTATTGATGGCTCAGTAACGATCATTGCTAGTTCAATAACTGTTTGTATAAATAATTATCCCACTCTAAAAGATGTACTTCATGTGCCTGCACTATTTAATGATCTTGTGTCAATCCAAAAACTCAACAAAGATTCTAATTGCATTGTTGTTCTTCATCAATCTCATTGTGAATTCAAGAAAAAAGCACAAGGAGGATTGTTGGACAAGCTAGAGAGAAAGATGGGCTTTACTTACAACCTTGAAGAATCTAGTAGCCAGGTTAATCTAACAATTACTACACCCTTATCATTTCATGTCGAGTCATCCAAATCCAATAAAGACAAAATTTGGCTATACCACCTTCATCTTGGTCATTTCTCTTTTAGTATTTCCAAAACAAACTTTGCTTTATTGTTTAAAGGATTAGTTATTGATGATTTTCATTGTGATACCTATAAACTTGCAAAACATAAGCTAGTTTATCTCCCAATTAGTAATAGAAAGTCTTTGTGCTTTTACAATTGTTCGTAGTGACATTTAGGGGTATTCCACAATTCTTAATGTATTTGAGGCTCAATGTTTTGTTTCCTTTTTTTATGATTGTACCCATATGACGTGGTTATTTCTTTTGAAATAAAAATCTAAAGTAAGCTCACTTTTTCTAGCCCTTTACAATATGATCCAAACATACTTTATTTCCAAAAGAATGGTATAATTCATGAGTTCACCTCTAGAAAATAGGATTGCTGAAAGGAAAAATGAACATCTTCTAGCCTTCACAATAATGTTCCAAAACAATATTGGGGGAAAGCAATTTTCATATTTTCCCATCTTATAAACAAATTAACCTGGAAAAGTCTTGATTCCCAAAGTCCAATACAACTCCTCACAAAATTCTTTCCCACCTTTAGGGTCTGTAATGGTTTAATCCCTATATCTTCAGTTTTGTGTCCTTTGCACATGTCTATTCTCAAACCAAATGCAAACTTGAGCCATAGGCTTTCAAATGCATCTTTGTTGGTTACTCTCCCACTTAACAAGTTTATAAGTGTTATCACCCTTAAGCAAAGAAAAGTCACATTTGTTAAAAATTACCTTTTTTGCTAGTCCTTCTCTTCAGGGATGGACAATTCATGTTCCTTGCCTAAATTTCCTAAGTCTTCGATTCCTATCTCTATGCCATTGTGTCTTACACTCTTACTCCATTGTGCCCAAATCTCATACTCTACCCGAATCCAAGTGTCTTAATGTTTCGACTCTCTCTAAGTCAACTTCTCACATCAAGTCACAAGAGTTGATAAAGGAAAAGAAATCAAATGTGACTCGTCCACTATAGGTATGTTTAAGGAGAAAGGCATCAGCTACTGAATCTAGGATGGTTTAATTGTCTTAATTAAATCCTAATTTTGAAACAATCATGATAAAATTTGTTCTAAAATCTGATGACATTTATTTCAATCCAAAAGATTTAGATGTCTCTATTGTCATTATAAAAGGTACTTGAACATCCACCAAACATCCTTTACACTTATTCGTCACCTACTAACACATGTACCCTAACCACAAAGCTTTTCTCGCCAACCTAAACACAATTTTGATATCCAAGGCACTAGGTGACAAGAAAAATTGTCATGAAGGTAGAGATGATGGGTAAGGAGAAAAATAAGGGTGAAGTTGTTGAGTGAAAAAAATTTGTAGGGTGCAAATGGACGTTCACCATGAAGCAAGAGTCAAATAGCTCACTAGAACAATATAAGACAAAGCTAGTGGGTTACACTCAGAGATATGGACTAGATCATTTTGAAACATTTTTTTCAATGGCTAAAATAAATACTATAAGAGTGTTATTGTCTTTAGCTCCCAACCTAGGATGGAAACTACGATAATTTAATGTGAAAAATGCATTATTAAATGGTGATGTAGAGAAGGAAATTTACATAAAACTGTGACCAGGTATTGAGTAAAAAAAAAAAAAGCAAATAAGGATGTAGTGTGCAAATTGAAAAAAACTTGCATAGGCTAAAGTAATCTCCTAGAGCTTGGTTTGGGAGATTTACTAAACTCATGCTTGGTAAGGGACATAGTAAGACTCAGGGTGATTATAGCCTATTTGTGAAACACTCGACTTTAAGGGCAGTAAAAAGATTATTGGCTTGTATAGATGATATTATAGTGACATGAAATGATGAAGATGGAATGGAGAACTTACAGAAGTGTTTGGTGAACGAGTTCAAAGTCAATGAACCAAGAAGATCAAAGTATTTTTTAAGGATTGAAATTGCACATTCTTGACTGGAGATTTTTATCTTCCTACAAAAAAACGTCTTATATCTGTTGACCAAAATTGGAAGGCTTGGAAGCAAGGCAGTTGATACACCAATAAGCCTAATCTTCAACTTGGAGATACCCCATATGACATTATAGAAAATAAAGGCTCCTACTAGAGACTTGTTGGAACTCTTTTTGTCCCATGCCAAACTAAATATAGATTATGTTATGAGCGTTGTAAGTTAGTTCATTCATAATCCTAAGGAACCACATCTTAAGGCAATTCATCAAATTTTACAATATCTAAAAGGATCACCGAGCAGGGGAATTTTATTCAAAAAACAATAAGAATTATCACTTGAAGCCTATACTAATGAAGACTATGCAAGATCCATTATTGATAGCAAATCAACCTACGATTACCTTTTTGGGATAGAAGAGTAAAAAGCAAAACATTGTCGCTTGGTCAAGCATAGAAACCTAGTTCAGATTAATGGTTTTGGGAATATATGAACTATTGTGGCTTAAAATGATATTAAAAGATTAACAAATTGAATGGAGGGACCCAATGAGGCTTTATTGTGATAGTAAATCAGTTACAAACATTACTCATAATCCTGAACAAAATGACAAACAAAGCATGTTGAAGTTGATAGACATTTTATGGAGAAGATGGATAGTGACCTAATATATACTCTATTTGTGCCTATTGGTGGTCAAATTGCAGATATTATCACAAAAAGGCTGCCTAGTGCAGTTTGTCAAGGATAACAAGCAAGCTTGGAATGGAAGACATCCACTCACCAGCTTGAGGGAGAGTATTGAGAAATATAATTTGTCCTCTTATATAGAAAACCATAGATTGTTAAATTTTGTTCCAGTTTTACTTTTCAGTTTATTTTCCTTTACTTTGTTCCCTATTTTCAATAGGAAAGTTAATCAAATTAGTTACTAGTTTCCACAACTAGCCTTTAGTTTGCAATCTATGTTTTTAGCATCAATTGTATATAAATTAGGATTATTCTTGAAAAGATTAATCTACCATTTAAATTATATCACATGACATGTTTAAACATTTTTATATTAATTTAAAATATACAGAAAAAATTAATGGTCAAACAACTCACTATAGAAGCTATATTTGTATTTCTAATATTAGCTATTTAATACAGATGTGTATTTGTGTTAAAAGTTTACACAACTTAAATGAAATGGTGGTTGACTTAAACATAAATTTGAAAGCCCACATCCTGAATCTAGAAATTGAAAACCCAAATTTATAGACCTTAGTTGCCAAAAGGCACATACACGGCCTTAGAAGAACCATAATAGTTAATAACTAACTTACCCAAAAGTATAAAAACAAATTTGATACAAATCAACCACAACAGTTGCCAACATCTCCTTTGCTTAAGTTTTAACATTGCCCGTCAAGTTTAGACCTCCCATGTGGGATGCAGAGAGGCGTTTATTACTACAATACCAACCGTAGCTATAGGCAAAGTGATCTGTTATTTTGTGATAGATTATCTAGCTTTTATTAAACCAATGAACTCTTAAATTTGATACCACATTAAACAATTGAAAAAGTGTCATCTCCAATCATAAATGCTAATGCAAACTAACAGCAATCATCCAACGACAATGCAACTAAAACATCTTCACTTTCAAGAAACTTGACAATAAATCCATTAGCGTTATATGAATATTCTAATGGAACTTTACAACAAACTAAACAAACAAACAGGAAATTAAACATAGAATAGTAGGCCACAAGCTTTACATCCGTTTCATATAAACAAAAACTAAATACAAAGTTTTCCTATCAAAAATTTCTTTTGGAAACCAGAAATAAATCATTGAAGTAATACAATTTCAAATTAGTTGCTGTGTATTTTGTTTCTGATTTCTAAGTTGTTCCTGATTTCAAATCTTTTGGAAACCAGAAATAAATCATCTTAGTTTAGTCTATTTTGTTCCTGATTTCTAAGACCTAATTTGCTGTAAACTATGTATATATTTACCTAGGGCCGGATTCGAACTGAACCAAAATGAACTGAACTCGAACTCAGCTCAACTAATAAGGAATCGAGCTCGAGCTCTAACTTGAGGAACTTGGTGGATATGAACTTGCACTTAAAGTTTAACAAGCTGAGCCAAGTTTTTTTAGGGAGCCTCTTAACGAGTTCACTAACAAGTTGTTTAAATAAGTAACCAAAACGATATCATTTTAATACGTTTTAGTAGAAAAATGACATCATTTTAATCAATTTGAACGAATTTTCCAAACTCACAAACTTGATGAACGGAACCCCCCTAAATCTCAAGCTCGAGCCAAGCTAGTTTTGAAAAACTTTTTTTTTTTTTTTTTTGTTAATACTCTTAGAGGAGGAGAAAACGGTGAAACTTGTCGGTGAAGATTGAACTCACTAAAATCTTGTCAGAACCCTCCTAGAAACCTCTTAGATCTCAAAAACTACCAGAAAACCACAAACACCACCTAAGCTCTTCTCAAACATCTGAAAAACTGTCGAATGACGCACCAAGTACATGAAAAGCAAAGACGTTGCCAAAGCTCTTCTCAAACATCACAAAAGCCATCGAAAACTTCAAATGTCATTAGAAGTGGTCTCACAAGAAGCTCCACCTAGATCTGTCAAAAAACTTGACCAACTATTTCACTGGTTTCTACCAAAGGTCCCTCTCAATTTATTTTGACTAGTTTCTTCTTCCTCCATGGCTATGAGTGCCCCAGACTCGACAACCTCCGCTGGCTCCTCTTTCATCACCCTATGTTCCTTTTTCACCCTCTATTGTTGATAATCATTCTCTTAAAATTATTGAGCACCATTTCAATGGTGCCAACTTGTGTGAGTGGTTTCAATCTATTCTATTGTTTGCATTTTACTATTGTTGCATATAGTCAATGAATAGATGAGAATTCAATTGTATGTCTTAGTTTATCCCATAGAGCACAAACTGAAATGACTCATCTCTAATAAAAGATTGCAAAAGATATTTAGGAAGGAGTTCAAAAAGTATTCTAAAGTGGAGAACACGACCAAATGCTTTGAAATCTAGTCTATTACACATACCACAAGGCAGGGAATGATGATAGTTACAAAATTTTTATTTGTCTTACATAACTTTGCCAAGAGATTGATTTATATTATGAGACAAATTTGAATTGTTCGGAAGATAGTGCTAAATACAATCAAAGACTTGAAAAAGAACTTCTTTGGTTTCTTTGAAGGCCTAACCCTAACCTAGATGAGGGTCCGGGACATATCCTAGCAACTAAACGTTTCCCTTCAACTCATGATGCCTTTACTGAAGTTTGCTGGAAAATGGACAATTGGAAGATAGAAACAAAGGCACATGTTTTACATGCACAACAACTTTTGCAGCTAAGCCTACTTATACTCAAAAACTTCAACTTTGTGCCTCACAAGTTGAACTATTGCAAGCTATTTTAAATCAAACTAAGCTCCCTACATCATCCAATCCTCATATTGCCAAAACCTCAGTTGCTCAAGAAAAGAATTCTTAACTTTGGCTGTGTCTTACACATTACCACAATAAGCATGGATCGTTGATACTAGCGCCTCAATATTATTATGAATTTCAAGACTAGTCTTTAGGAATGATATGTAAGGAGTGCAATGACCTATATTAGCCCAAGAGTGCTATATCTTCTTTAGGTTCCAAAACATTTCATCTTCCTTTTTCGTTTCTACTCTTTCTAATAATGAGGTGCTTATTTGGCATCAACACCCTAAACACCATAGTTTCAGTTATTCAAAACATTTGTACTCATATCTTTTTCAGTGAGAAAATTGTATTCATGCTAAACAATCTAGACATTTTTATCCTTTGCACCCATATCAATCATCACAATTATTTCATCTTTTTCATAGTGATATTAGGGGAACTTGCTCGTTCTGTAAATTTAACTCATATTAGTTGGTTTATTATATTTATAGATGATCACGCCCAGGTTTCTTTGGGTGAACCACATCAAAGAAAGATTTCAAGACAGTTTTATATTCAATAATTCCACAAATTTATACATTTATTTTCAAAAATCAATTAAAATTCTCTATACTAATAAAGGTAAGGAATAATATGTCTAACGACTTTCAAAAATATCACTTCAATCATGGCATATTTCATCAAACAACTTATGCACACACTCCCCAATAAAACAATTTAGTTGAAATAAAAAATAGATACCTTTTAGAGGTCAGTAGGTCACTCAAGTTTGCCTTTAATGTTCCTAATTCATTTTGGCATGAGGCCACACTCCAAATTTGTAAATACGGAAACAGGGAAAAAAGAGCACAAAAATTATATAGATATGATATGGTAAATGATGAAAAATGCGTTCGTAAAAAAAAGGTGATGCGAGAACCATCAAAAATATTTGAATCCTATATTATAGGAAGAAATTCAAAATGTAATTATATTTAGGGTTGCTTATTTTATTTAGAAAGATTTTCATATTATTTTATTTAGGTATTTTAATTAAATAAATATCTTATTTTATTTAGAATATCTTGTTTAGGGATATTTTAGGATTTTAGTTAGATACTGATTTCTTATGGAATAAGGATTAAAGGCCTATATAAAGGGCTCAAACATTTATTGTAAAATAATTTATTCAAATATTATTTCAAATACAAAATTAAGATTAATTCTCTTTTCAATCGTTAGTCGATTGTCCTTTGGATCGAGTGTCGATCCTAATCATTCGTCAATCTCTAATTGTTCATCGATTGTTTCTTTGGGTCATGTGTCAATCCTGATCGTGTGTCAATCAAAATTTGTTCTTCAATTTGTTCTACATCAATTTAGTATCAGAGCTAGTTCTATATCTGTTAGGTATCAGAGCCTAAAATCGATCATCGCTCTCCTACTCAACTTTAAAGCTTTAATTCGATCTTCATTTTCGTTGTTCTCTACAATCATTAGTCGATTATTTCTCTTTGATCTTTAGTTGATTTTTAATTGTTAGTCGATGGAGGATTATTTGTAGTTCAACTCTTCGGAGCTGAGTTCTTTTCAACCAAGGGAGAATGATACTTGACCCATCAAAAATATTTGAATCCCATATTATAGGAAGAAATTCAAAATGTAATTATATTTGGGGTTGCTTTTTTTATTTAGATTATTTTATTTAGGAAGATTTTCATATTATTTTATTTAGGTATTTTAATTAGATAAATATCTTATTTTATTTAGATTATCTTGTTTAATAGGATTTTAGTTAAATATTGATTCCTTATAGAATAAGGATTAAGGGCCTATATAAAGGGCTCAAACATTTATTGTAAGACAATTTATTTAGATATTATCTCAAATATAAAATTAAGATTAGTTCTCTTTCCAATCGTTAGTTGATTACCCTTTGAATCATGTGTCGATCTTGATCGTTCGTCAATTTCTAATTATTCGTTGATTGTTTCTTTAGGTCGTGTGTCGATCATGATCGTGCGTTGACCGAAATCTATTCTTCAATTTGTTCTAAATCAATTTAGTATCAAAGCTAGTTCTACATTAATTTGGTATCAGATCTAATTCTACATCAAAGGGTCATAAAATTTAAGTATAAAAAAGAAAATAATACATGTGTATACGAATTTAATGCAACACATAATCGATAATATGTTTATGAAAATACAACAATAGCAATCACAAAATTTTAGAACTATTTATGGAATACCTAATTAAAATCAATATAACAATTCATATATAAATATTTAATTGCCTATTAAATCTAATACAACACAATACATAATTAAAATTCAAACTATAGTCTCAAAATTATCAAACACAATATATGTATTATAGTTTCAAACACACATAGACAAGATTCAATTCAAACTCAAATTATAAACACATAACATAGAATTAAAAACGAATAATTCATGTTTTTACTAACTAGGAAGCAAATAACTAAAACTATAATCTTATAAACTAATTGATTGTCTCATATATGGTTTCTCTACTCTCTTAAACATATAAACATATTTTTGTGGTGATGATTATATTATTGGAGCAAAGAATGATACAAATTTGCAGGCATGCAGTAACCAAAAAAAAAATTAGAAAAGATAAAAAATTGACAAAGTTCATGTGCAACAACCAAAAAAAAAAAAAAACTAGATAACAAAAGGTTAAGAGAATGGCAAAGTAAAAGATGATTACCGTTGATGTTGGGTGAGTAGTGTATACTGCACAAAATATTGAGTTAATGTTGTGCTTGTATAATATGTGAAAATTAAAAAGGATGAAACGAAACAATTTCTAAAGCAAAAATCTTCAAACAGGCAGGTGAACAGACAAAAAGAAAGGGAGTGACTTAGACAAATCGTTTTTGTTGATAACCTCAAACCAGTCAATCAAGAATATTGACTAATACATAATCGATCAAGCACTAGAAGTTGTTGGTTGTGGTTTTTGGCTAAAATTATGAGTTGCGACTACAAAAAGTTAAGGATTTTGTGCAAGGGCAGATTTGAGCCAAACCAGGTCCGAAGTTCAACTCAAATAAAAAATGGTATGACTCGAATTCGTCAAGTCAAAATTAAGTGATGTGAATGTAGGTTCAAAGCCATCAGCATACTTGAAGGCAAATCGCACACTCATGAGCTCAAGAGGCTACTTTGGGGTGTTCTTGCTAACATCCTTGTGTTGATAAGCTCCTCAGCAGTCATCAATGCCATCTTTTGAGTATTTGGATGCTTAAGATTGTTCCTCGGACAAGGTTGGAAAGTGAAGCAAACTTCGAAAGGCTGCAAATGGCATAAGAATTGTATGAAGAAATGAAGCAAGTCAACACACAAGACCATGTGCTCGACTGTGTGTCCCAGCCATGCTAGCTTCTGCCCTTCGCACACGCCCACACGTACGTTCGTGTATCCAACCGTGTCTTGCAATTAATGCATACGATCATGCGCTCATCTGTGCCTTTCGTCCGTGCTAGCTTTTGATTTTCGCACACATCCGAACACACACCCGTGTGGCTGCTTGTGACCTTTCAAGCCTTTTGCACACAACTCTCTGCACGTCCAGGCACACAACCGTGCTTTCTCCCGTGCATAGCATTAGCTTTTGTGAACTTTCTAAGTGCAATGCCCCTTGTAATTTTCTTGTCTAGCTTATAATGAAAGGGTATTTTTGTCAATCCATTGAGCTTGTAAGGCACATATATAAGTGTCAAATTTCATCATGTAAAAGACTTTTACTTGAATATTGGAAAAACTTTACTTCAAAGCTTTGTGTGTGGATGTTCCTAGGTATTTATTGGTACTAGGTTTATCCTATCTCTTTATCCAATCTTGTTGCAAGGAAAGATTGGTGGTGAGTAGCAAAGCTAGTGGAATTCTTCCTTTAGGTTGGTTTTTCTTCCTTGCCTTGGTCAAACTTAAGTATTGT
Source organism: Anacardium occidentale (assembly GCA_026122585.1). Taxonomy (NCBI): domain Eukaryota; kingdom Viridiplantae; phylum Streptophyta; class Magnoliopsida; order Sapindales; family Anacardiaceae; genus Anacardium; species Anacardium occidentale. Next base: position 79,043 of record JAJEJH010000735.1, on the reverse strand, counting down.
GTTATGTGTGAATTGATCTCATTTGCCTACATTTCTTCCTTGGAAAATCTGCTTGTAGACTCTGTGTTGAGGCTGCTGGTCTGGATGGATGGGTATGGATCATTTCTAGTATCAGAGCCTAGGTTGGCATGTGTAGAGGTGTGTTAACCTACTAGGTTTGGGGAATACTTTGGTTAAAAAAATTTCTAAAATTTTCCTTGGGTTAGAATAAGGTTCGAAGGATGAAGATGATGAACATGGCAACCATCCCTTCTTGATCACTGTTCCATTAGACACCATCCCTAAACTTTAGACACACACCTTACCTTTCTTAAGAAAATCCCATACCTTTCCTTACCAAAAGCCATACCACATTTAATGCTCAACTACCCTATTTGCCTTAAACCTAAGACCACATTTGCTAATCACTTGCTAAACCACCGCCAACATTATCAACTCATTTAATCCTTCATCATTTACTATCACCCAAAAAAACCTCATTATCCTTTAATCTCAATCCTACCTCATAAATTACCTTATTACCCCTCACCAAAACTACCATAATACCCTTACCACTTAAATCCTACACTCATCCACCCAACCCCATATAGGCCAAACCTTATATTTTTTTTCCATTCCTCATCCCTGAAGATACTATTCACTTTCCCGGAATCACTGTTCATAGAATTTCATTTCCACCTTAATTCCATCCTAAACATTTACCTAATCCATTATAACCTTGACCAATTCACTTCATGGCTAGTAGGGAGAGTTCTCAATCCCCTCCACCACCTTAGAGCATTGATGATATAGGGTTAGAGGGCCAAAGACAATATTTGAAGGAAGAGTTAAGTGATAAATTTGAAACCCTTACTATGGTGATACAAGGCATGTCACAAGACTTGGCTAAATTGATACAAGGTCAAGGTTCAAGTAATCAAAACTAAGCTAGAACACCCTCATGCCCAAGAGATGACCCTTCCATTATTTACCATAGAGTCCAAACCACAAGAGACACCCATGATAGAACCACTCATAATACTGTATGTACACCCCCACAAGATGAGAGAGTGTCCTTGTCTAGTGATTCAAACGATAAATCCAAGCTTCATAAGAGAGAAGAGGACAATGATGATCGTGGGTTGAAAGTAGATATCCCTGAATTTGATGGTAGTTTGAACCTGAATATATTCATTAATCAGCTATATAGCATCGAAAGAGTTTTTGACTACAAAAGATATGATAATGAGAAGAATTATAGGGTGGCTACATTAAAGTTCAAGGGGTACACTTCATTATGGTGGGAGAACATAAAGAGGGAAGGAAAAAGGAAGGTTTGATCATGGGATAAGTTGAAACGAATGTTGAAGAAGAGGTTTCTTCCCGAAAAACACAAAATGGACATTTACTTCAACCTACACAATTTGAAGCAAGAGGACAAGAAGGTGAAAGAATATGTGAGGGAGTTTGAAGACTTGAAAATGGGGAGCGATATACCGAAGGAGAGGGAGCATATGATAGCTAGATTTGTGGGAGGATTGAATAGGGAAATAGCTCACAAGGTGGAGTTACAACCCTACCATTCCTTCCATAATGTTTGCAATCTCGCTATGAAGGTTGAGAGGCAACTTAAGGCCTTAAAAGTTACTACCCCTAAGAAAGTTTTCCAAGGAGAGTAGCTATTACAAGGGGTCCCTATCATATACCAAACCTTACGTCCCATTTAAGGATTTTGGTAAATTGAAGATTGTTGAACCTAGTACAGAAAAACCTAAAGTGCATGATGAAGCTAGTAAAAATGCACTTAGGAATAAGAAATGTTTCAAGTGTCAAGGCTATGGTCACTTCCAAGCCAATTGTCCTAACCATAGAGCCATGACCTTAATGGAGATTGCAGTTATTGAAGAGGCTTTTCAAGATAAAGGGATTGAGGAAAAGGTTAAGAAAGTGAGTGATGGGGAAGTGCAAGCTAACCCCAATCAACGGGAATTATTGGTTCTTAAGATGTTGTTGCATACTCAAGTCAACTTTAAAGATAATCAAAGGAAATAATTTGTTTCAAACTCAGTGCACTATCAAAGGAAAGGTTTGCTTGGTGATAGTTGATAGTGGGAGTTGCACAAATGTCATTTCCACCACCTTTGTGGAAAAGTTGAGTCTACCAACCCTTGATAATGCTAGGCCTTCTAAATTACAATGGTTGAGTAATAGAGACATCATCCAAGCCACTAAACAAGTTGTGGTAACATTCTGCATCGACAAAAGGTATGTTGATGAAGTGGTATGTGATGTGATTCCCATGAATACTTGTAATTTACTACTTGAAAGACTATGGCAATATGATAGAGAAGTTATGCACAATGGAAGACTAAACACCTACTCCTTCAAGTTCCACAAGAAAACCATAACTCTCACCCCACTCTTATCTAGCCAAACCATACCACAAACACCACCCAAAACCACTACATCTACTAAAAGCCTTTTCCTCAATGCCCACCAACTGGATAAAGCCTTCCTATAGCACAAGTCCATCCTTGCTTTGTTGGTGGCTGAAAGAAATATGCCATCTAACCCACCCCCTATCCTTACGTCCAACCATTGATCAAGGAATTCCATGATGTCTTCCCCGATGAACTACCCCATGGACTACCACCCTTGAGAGGGATTGAGCACTAAATTGACCCAGAACCTGATGCCTTACTACCTAATAGACCCACATATAGGTGCAACCCCTAAGAGTCCAATTAAGAATTGATTGCTAAGGGGTTTGTAAGAGAAAGTATGAGTCCATGTTCGATGTCGGCTCTCCTTGTGCCAAAGAAAAACGAAACCTATAAAATGTGTGTGGATAGTAAAGCCATCAACCAGATCACAATCAAATATAGGATCTTATTCCCCAGTTGGATGATATGCTTGATAAACTTCATGGTGCTAAAGTTTTTTCAAAGATTGATTTGAGGAGTGGGTACCACCAAATTCAGATGAAGGAAGGGGATGAATGGAAGACCACATTCAAGACCAAAAAAGGATTATATGAATGGTTAGCGCTTTGGGGCTTTTCAATGCTCCAAGCACCTTTATGAGGTTGATGAATGAGGCACTCAAGTCTTTTATTGGCAAATTTGTTGTCATTTATTTTGATGACATACTAGTATATAATAAGAATGAGGAGTAGCATGTAGACCATCTTAGACAAGTGTTTGGGGTGTTGAAGGAACAAAAAATTTTTGCCAAGATGGGAAAATGTGAGTTCTTTGTAAAAGAGGCTTCCTTGTCTATGTTGTGGCAGAGAGGGGAATCCAAGTGGACTAGTCCAAGGTGGAATCCATTCGTAGTTGGCCTATCCCAACCAACATCATCGAAGTTAGGAGTTTCCATGGGCTAACATCCTTCTATAGGAGTTTTGTGCCAAACTTTAGTTCATTGATGTCACCTATAATTGAGTGCATGAAAAAAGGAAGTTTTGAATGGTCTAAAGCCACCAATGAAGCCTTTGAGTTGATCAAGCAAAAGTAATGTGAAGCCCCCATCCTTGCTTTCCCATATTTCTCTCAAGTTTTTAAGTGGAATGTGATACAAGTGGAGTTGGCATTGGTGCGGTTTTGACACAAAACAAAAGGCCTATTGCCTACTTTAGTGAGAAGCTCAATGAAGTTAGGAGGAAGTATAGCACATATGACAAAGAATTCTATGCCATTGTGAGAGCTCTAAATCATTGGAGTCACTATCTTAGGCCAAAGCAGTTTGTACTCCATTCTGATCATCAAGCCTTGAAGTTTGTAAATGGACAACACAAGTTCTTACCTAGGTATGCGAAATGGATAGAGTTCTTGCAATCATTATCTTTTGTCTCTAACTACAAGCAAGGATCCAATAATATGGTAGCCGACGCCCTTTTTAGAAGGTATGCCTTGCTCACCCTCCTTGGCTCCAAAATATTAGGTTTTGAGTTGATGAGTTATGCTATGAGGAGGATGCAGAAATGAAGCCTTGTATGCAAAAATGTGGGGAGAGTGGCCATGAAGATTATATGGTGCATGATGGTTACCTATTCAAGGGTACTAAATTGTATGTTCCTAAAGGAAGTTTTAGGGAGTTAATATTAAGGGAGACTTGGTGCGGATCCATTTGAGGAAGGAAAGGATTCCTAACAAAAGAAAAAGCAAGCTTGCACCAAGGGCTGATGGACCCTTTGAAGTTCTTGAAAGGATTAATGATAATGCTTATAAAGTAGACCTTCCGAATGAGTATGGCAGTTTTCAGCCACTTTCAATATGAAAGATCTTAGCCCCTACTTGGAAGATGACTTGGATTTGAAGGCAAATCCTCACCAACCTGGGCAGGATGATATGAATGTAGGTTCTAAGCCATCAACATACTTGAAGGAAGATCGCACACCTATGGGCTCAAGAGGTTACTTTGGGGTGTTTTTGCTAACATCCTTGGGTTGTCAAGCTCCTCATTAGTCATTGGTGTTGTCTTTCGAGTATTTGGATGCTCAAAATTGTTCCCCGAACACAGTAAGAAAGTTGGAAAGTGAAGCAAACTTCAAAAGGTTGCAAATGGCACAAGAATTGTATGAGGAAATGAAGCAAGTCAATACACATAGTTGTGTGCTTAGCCGTGCATCCCAACCATGCTAACTTCTGCCCTTCGCTTGCACACGCATCCGTGTGTCCAGCCATGTCTTGTAGTCCATGCACACAATTGTGCACTCACTCGTGCATTTCATCTGTGCTAGCTTTTGCCTTCAACACACATCCTAACACACGCCCGTATGGCCGCTTGTGACCCTTCCACCTTTTTGCACACAACGCCCACACACGCCCGTATGTCTAACCGTGTAGTTACCCAACTTCTTTGCACGCCCAGGCACACGACCGTGCTTTCTCTCATGCACAACATTAGCTTTTGTGAACTTTCTAAGTGCAGTGCCCCTTATAATTTTCTTGTCTAGCTTATAATGAAAGAGTATTTTTGTCAATCACTTGAGCTTGTAAGACACATATATAAGTGTCAAATTTCATCATGTAAAAGGACTTTTACTTGAATATTGGAAAAACTTACTTCAAAGCTTTGCATGCTTTGTGTGTGGATGTTCCTAGGTACTTGTCGGTGCTAGGTTTATCTTATCTCTTTATACAATCTTGTTGTAAGGAAAGATTTGTGGTGAGTAGCAAAGCTAGTGGAATTCTTCCTTTAGGCTAGTTTTTCTTCGTTGCCTTAGTCAAGTTCAAGTATTGTGTTATGTGAGAATTGATCTCATTTGCCTACATTTCTCCCTTGGAAAATCTGCTTGTAGATTGTGTTGAGGCTGTTGACTATGAAATGCATGGTTTGGATGGATGGGTATGGATCATTAAGGGTGGTTTGAATTTGAGACAAACCAGAACCAATGATCCAAACCGAATTCAAATGGAGTCAACTCCCTCTAGCTTGAATTTGTCTCTATTTTAAAAATGACCCGAATTCCCATATTAAAAATCTATTCGAATTTGAATTAAATGAATTAGAGTTAAGCTGATTTGAGCTAGTTCAGTCCATATCCAAGCTTAATCTGGAGTACCAAAAAATAGAATTTTTGTTTTATATAATTTGGCATTAAGGTAATTTATTGAAAAAGCAAGGGATACTTTTATACTTATTCTATTTGTAAAAAAGTGCAATAAAACGGTTATCTAATACACATTTTACATATTTGAGGCTCAAATTTTGTAAAGACATATTTAAAACGAAAAAAAAAATATGACAAAAGTGAATTAAATGCAAATAATTCATGTTTTTACTAAGTAGAGTCACACTAACTCCATCATATCTCATAAACCGTATTCCTTCTAAGAGCATAAAATTTCGAATAGCGATTAACTTATTAAAAGATATTTGTTCCCATGTTCGCCTTATTGCTTTTTTACCTCCAAAGGTATTCAAATATACTACTTATGCCTGCAACCATTCCCCCACTCAAAAGGGGTACCAATATTACTATCCTATGTCCAAACATTTCTTTGTTTCAACTAATGTCCCTTTTCTTGAGAGTCAATTGTTCGATCCTAATGCTTCTTTTAAGGGAAAGAAATAAAGTAAAGCTCCATATTTGGATCCTTCCATTTCTCCATTTCTCTCCCTTTTTACTACAATAACAATGATTCTTATTCATAACACCTAGTTTAAAAGGAAAAACTAATGACAAGATAAATACCCAAACTTCAAAATATAAAGATATTATTTACTCCAAATGCCAAAAGCTTTTTCTCCTTGCCAATCATTAAACTTGGAGTCAAGTTTTGTGGTGGAAGCTTCAAAGATAGGTAATGAATAGCAAAATAACCTTAATATTCCTATCCTTGTCTAAAAAGGAGTAAGAGCTTGCACTCTATAGCCAATCATGTTACATATTCTAAATTGCTTGACCAATATGGGGAATCTACTAAAAAAATAGATCGGGGTTGAAAATCCTAAAGATATTCAATGCCATATGGGTTCTAGAGTGGAGGACTGTAATTACAAAAGGAACGAAGGCATAAACAAATAATAATAATTGGGAGACTGTAGATTTACCCAAAGAAAAAAAATATTGTAAACTTAATTCAATCAAAGTACTGATTTCATTAACTTTGCTAATCTTAACTGGCAACTACATCAGAGGGTTATTAAAAAAGATTTTTTGAATGAAGAACTTAATGAAAAGATTTCTATGAAGATTCAAATAGGACTCCAAAATCAAATTACAGATAATTGAGATTGTTAAACAATGGGAAATAAAGTTTATTAATACTAAAATTACAATAGATTGGTATTTATTTCCCCAGATGTTTCACCTGATTAAGAGGAAGGTGCTACACCTTCAGCAACCAACCTCCTCAATTGATACTGCCAAGGATCACCATCACTACCTTTTCATCTAAACCATCCTAGTTTAAATAAATGACCTCCATCCCTAATTCTTCTAAAACTAATTTGATTTGGTCATGCAAATTTTATTCTCATCGTATCCTAATCACAATCGAATTGATAGTTTAATCTTAATCTAATTTCAATCCTAATTGGATAATTCATAACCTTAATCTAATTTCAATCCTAATAGGATAATTCCTAAATAACTCTCATTCACATTGCTACAATGGGAGCCTAAAAGATTCCACTTGATTTTGAGAATGAAGAACAAGGAAGCAAGATGTGTAAACTAAATAAGTCGTTGTATGGATTAAAACAATCTTCTAGACTTGGTTCATAGGTTTAGCTCAACTATGAAAGGTCTCAAGTAACATCAAGGGAGAGTCGACAATATAATGTACCAAACATTCTCATGATAGTAAAAATCTATGTTGATGACATTATCATAACACGGGATGATACACAAGAGATTGGAAATTTAAAGAAATACTTGTTGAAAACCTTTAACACTTTTTTGGTATAGAGGTGGCACAGAACAAACAAGAAAAGTATATCTCTTAAAATATACTCTTGACTTATTGACAATATCTGGAAAATTAGGCTGCAAATGGGCTTGTGTAATTGGAAGTGCAAAAGAAATCCCAAATGTTTGTAGGTAAACTCACTAGACCGAATATTGCTTTTGCAATAAGTGTTATGAGTCAATTCATGCATGCACCATTCCAAATGTTGTTAATCATATCCTAAAGTATCTTAAAAGGACTCCATTAAAGGGCTACTATTTTGGAAGACCAATCAAAGAGGAAATGAGAGTTATGCAAATGCTAACCAGGTAAGGTCTGTTGAAAATAATAAGTCTCTACTTGTTAAGTCCCCAATCACAAATGTTTTACAAGAAAAGGCACAGGGACTCAAGTAAAGGAGTATTTTCCTTGCAATGAGTTGGCAAAATAGTTTTTGTAGCAAAAGAAGCCATGCATATGGAGAGTAAAAAAGGAATTGATGAGAATGGACGAAGAGTCAATGATATAAAAAGGGCTGATGAAAGGGAATTGTTGTTTTATCTCAATCAATTTCTTGCTTGATTGTGTGAAGTATGGGAGATCAGTTTGGTTGATTGCACAGATAGCTATCATGCAGTATCATAACCCAAAACTCAATTGAGTTAACTGGAGTACTGCACCAACCCAAAACAACATATTTCCCAATCCTTCCTAATAACTCTACTCAAGCCTAAATATAACTTATCCACCAACCCAACCACTTATCACTCCAACAAGATATAAAGAAGACTCCATAACTACATAATAAAGTAGGCCCTTTGAATGCTTATACATAACCCAAAAGTAATAAGGATCATTAAACACACTTGAAAAAAATTCTCTGATTCTCTTTTGAAAACCAAAAATACAAAAAAATGAAATAATGTAAAGTGATCGTTATTTTAGCAAATGATGGATCCTTCACATTGCAAAAATAGCACAAGTGTGTCATTTATATTCAATAAATTGGTACTAAACCTTATAGCATCAAAGCAAAACCAACGTTATTCTTGCAACTGATGAAGTTATTACAGTAACTAAAAATGATTTTCCTCTCAATACACTAATACAGAACTTTCACGTAAAACAAAATAATGTATTGTAGCATGCTCAAACCACAACAGACATGTATGTGCTCCTTTTACAAGGTTTTCGATACACACACACACATGATTTGTAATAATACAAGTATTGATACTGAACTGAAAAACATTATCAACCGTCAATCCTTTCAGTCAGACCCTCATGTTCATATTTAATACTTCTACATACTATGAAACCTCTATGGCAAGTTGCATCAAAATGTTGGTCCAGGAGACTGTGTTACTTAGAGGTCCATATATTTATATAATACACATTTCTTGCAGAGATAATGGAGCACAAGATTTCCACAAAAATGCATGAGCAACTCACTACATCTATTAAAGAATTATTGAAAAGAGAAGATATGATAGCATATTTTCTCACTGATAAGAAGGCAATAACTTATATCTGCAATAAAACACCAGCACCAAATTGCTGAACCTAGTATGTATGGAATTTAGCAGGCCAGTACACTAGCAAATTTGTGTCTCCATCATGGTTTGATGACATATTAAAAATAACTTCAAATTAAGTACTTGATGTGAATCCATCAAATTGGCTAAAATTACATTCAAAAGCTTAAGCATGCAAATTAGGCTCTAATCACTTCCAATACTTAACACATCACTTCCAACCATCATCAAACATCCCAATCTATTGATTTTCATCACCAAATCAACACCACATCAAGATTAACAAAACCAAAGGCAAGCACTATAAGTTCTACAAGTTCAAGTAGATAAATTTTCCATGCAACACATATAATACTTACTAGATTAGCCAAATGATACTCCAAGCATAAAGGCAAAGCCACCAACTTGGAAATCCACCACCAAACCTTTGGCTAAAGTTTGGATAAAGGAAGAACAAATCAATTCAAGAGACAAAACTCAAGAACCAAAATGAGAGAGATTTTCATATTCATAAAAACTAGTTTTTACAATATTTTCATGCCTTTATATATGGTCTTCCTAAAGGCATGGTCAAAGCCCTAATATTAAATATAAATACAACAAAATGAAATTACAAAATATTACAAAATTTCTAAGCCATTGAAATGAGAAATGAGCCCATGCTTCATTAATTACAAGCCATGCCACTTTTCCTTAAATAAAGGAATCATGTCCCCTTGACTTTGCAACTTGCATATCTTCCATTCTTTGAATCAAATTGAAGCCAAATTTGGTAAGTGGGCCTAATTCTCCTTGATGAACATGGGTTGGGCTAGGATAGCCCAATGTGAGCTCTTCTTGGACCTCCTTGTTGCCTTGGGCCATTTGCTTGCATGTTTGATTGGCTTGGACCATAGACTTCATATCTTGGACTCCTTTGGCTTTTGATTTCATTCCATAAACATGAAGAAGTGTAGGGCTGCTGGAATGGGTTGGGATCACATCATCCTCCCTAGGTTGAAGAGGATTTGCCCTCAAATCCAAGAAATTGTTATCTTCAAAATATAGAGACAAGTCACCTACATTAAAGGTTGCTGAAACTCCACCAAATTCACTTGGAATGTCCACCTTGTATGCATTGTCCCCAATCTTCTCAATAACCTCAAATGGTCCATCAACCCTTGGAGAAAGTTTACTTTTCCTCTTGGATGGAAATCTCTCCTTTCTTAAATGAACCCAAACCAAGTCACCTGGCTGGAAGGTGGAAGCCTTTCTATGCTTGTTTGCCCTTCTCTTGTATGCTTCATTGGACTTTTCAATTTGAACTCTTATGGACTCATGCAATTTCTTCATAGCCTTGGCTTTCTCGTTAGCACCTACACTAACTTGAGTATCAGTAGGCAAAGAAGATAAATCAAGTGGGATAAGGGGATTTATACCATAAACAATTTCAAATGGGGAATGGCCGGTTGTCACATTTGGTGCCCGATTGTATGCAAATTCAGCATGTGCAAGCTTGATGTCCCAATCCTTCAAACTTTTGCTTACCAACGTCCTCAAAAGTACTCCCAATGTGCGGTTAGTAACTTCGGTTTGCCCATCAGTTTGAGGATGATGAGAGGTACTAAAAAGAAGCCTTGTTCCTAACTTCCCCCACAAAGTTCTCCAAAAATGACTAAGAAACCTTGTGTCTCGATCAGATACAATACTCCTTGGAACTCCATGTAGTCGAATGATCTCTTTAAAGAATAAATCAGCTACCTTAGATGTATCATCCGTCTTGTGGCATGGTGTGAAATGTGCCATCTTGGAAAACCGATCCACCACTACCATAATGGAGTCTTTCCCCCTTTGAGTTCTAGGCAAAGCAACTATAAAATCCATGCTTAGGTCCTCCCATGGCTGTTCTGGTGTTGGTAAAGGAGTATATAGACCTGGTTTGAAATGGCTCTTTGCCCTTTGACATGTACCACATCTTGCAATTATGGCTTGAACATCCCCATGCATCTTAGGCCAATAAAAATGCTCCTTGATGATTTCTAAAGTCTTGGTAACCCCAAAATGACCAGCAAGTCCTCCCCCATGTGTCTCCCTCACAATTAATTCCCTAAAACTCCCTTTTGGAACACAAATTCTGTTGCCCTTAAACAGAAAGCCATCTTGCATCATATAATCTTCACAATTCCCTTTCTTACATTCAGCAATAATATCACTCATATATTCATCATTGGCATAGCATTCCTTCATCATATGAAAGCCAAGAATTCTAGCATCTAAAATGGCAAGTAAAGAGTACCTTCTTGATAAAGCATCAGCCACCACATTATTGACTCCTTGCTTGTAATTAGACACAAAGGAGAATGATTGAAGGAATTCCACCCATTTAGCATGCCTAGGACTCAATTTGTGTTGCCCATTGATGAACTTTAATGCTTGGTGATCTGAGTGTAACACAAATTGTTTAGGCCTTAGATAATGACTCCAATAATCCAAAGCCCTTACAATTGCATAGAATTCCTTGTCATAAGTGCTGTAGTTCCTCCTTGAGTCATTTAACTTCTCACTAAAGTAAGCAATAGGGCGTTTGGATTGAGTAAGGACTGCACCGATTCTGACACCACTTGCATCACATTCAACTTCAAAAACTTGGGAGAAATCAGGCAAGATAAGGATTGGTGCCTCACAAAGTTTCTTCTTAATCATTTCAAAGGCTTCATTGGCTGTCAAAGACCACTCAAAACTTCCTTTCTTCAAACATTCAGTGATAGGGGTCATGATAGTGCTAAAATTAGGTACAAATCTTCTATAGAAGGATGCCAACCCATGAAAGCTCCTAACTTCAGTTATGGACTTAGGTTGGGGCCAACTTTTAATTGCTTCTACCTTAGATTGATCCACCATGATGCCATCTTTTGATACCACATAACCAAGGAAGACAATGCTAGGTGTAAGGAAGTCACATTTCTCTAGCTTGGCATACAACTTCTTTTCCCTCAACACATCAAAAACTTGCTTTAGGTGCTGCAAATGATCTTCTTCTCCCTTACTATACACCAATATATCATCAAAATATACTACCACAAATCTTACCAAGAATGGCTTCAACACTTCATTCATCAATCTTATGAATGTGCTAGGTGCATTAGATAGCCCAAATGGCATAACCATCCACTCATACAACCCTCCTTTGGTTTTAAAGGTTGTCTTCCACTCATCCCCCTCTCTCATTCTTATTTGATGATAGCCACTCCTAAGATCTATCTTTGAAAATATGGTAGAGCCATGTAACTCATCCAACATGTCATCAAGTCTAGGAATGGGATACCTATACTTGATGGTGATATTATTGATAGCTCTACTATCAACACACATCCTATATGAGCCATCCTTCTTAGGAACCAATAAAGCCGGCACCGAGCAAGGACTCATGCTCTCCCTCACATATTCACGGGCAACCAACTCATCCACTTGCCTTTGTAATTCTTTGGCCTCTTCCGGATTGCATCTATAGGCTGGTCTATAAGGTAATGGGGAGCCAGGTATGAGGTCTATGTGGTGCTCTATTCCTCTCAAAGGTGGCAAGCCAGGTGGTAGTTCATGTGGGAAAACATCTTGGTATTCAAGGAGCAATGGTTGGATTAGAGGGTGAGGTTCTTTTATTTCAAGGTTTCTCCTCTCAGTGATAAGCAATGCAAGGATAGGTTGGTTCTTCACTATGGCTTGTTCCACTTTGGTTCCACTCAAGAAAAGGTTTCCTTTGTGGTTTTCAGGTTTAGGAATGGGTTGATGTATTTGGGATGGCTTGAGGGGTGCAAGGGTGATGGTTTTCTTCTCTATTTTAAAGGTGTAAGTATTCCTTTTCCCATCATGCAAAACCTCCCTATCAAATTGCCAAGGCCTTCCCAACAACAAGTGACATGCATCCATAGGTATAACATCACAAATAACCTCAACAACATATCTCTTTCCAATAGAAAATGGCACAACAACCTGTTTGGCGACTTGAAGTGTGCTTCCATTGCTTAGCCACTGCAATTTGTAAGGTTGTGAATGTGTAAGGGTTGGTAAGCTCAACTTCTCCACAAGGGTGGTGGATGCAACATTGGTACAGCTCCCACCATCAACAATGAGTGTACACACCTTGCCCTTGATGGTGCACCTTGTTTGGAAGAGGTTCTCCCTTTGTTCTTCACCTTGGCCAACTTGTGCATGCAATACCCTCCTAATTACAAGCATGTTTCCACTATCAGCTTCTTCTACAATCTCTTCCTCACTTTCCTCTTTGTCATCATCACTTTCCTCTCCTTGTACTGCCTTCTCAATCTCTTCAATTTCTTTCAAGGTCATTACCCTTTTATTTGGGCAATTGGCATGGAGATGGCCATAACCATGGCACTTGAAGTATTTCCTCTCCTTAAGATTGTTATTGTGCTTGGGAGTGATGGCCCTCTCCTTGGGAGTCTCTACTACTATCTCTTTACCCTTTTCCTTGGATGGGAATTCAGTTTTAGAGTAAGAAGTGGAGCCTTTGTATTGAGTACTACCTTTATAAAAGGTTTTGGGGGCTGAAATTTTCAATGACTTCCTTTGCCTCTCCACTTTGATAGCTAGCTTACAAACATCTTCAAAATTGCAATAGGTTTGCAATTCCACCATATGAGCAATGTTATTATCCAACCCTCCCAAAAATCTTGCAATTGTTTGTTCTTTAACTTCAGGTAGATCACTTCTCATCATGAGCTTTTCAAATTCTCTAATATACTCTTCCACACTCTTGTCCCCTTGCTTAAGTGTATGCAATTTTAGGTAGAGGTCTGCTTATGGTTGTCGGGTAAGAACCTCCTTTTCATGAGTTTCTTCAATTTCTCCCATGATTTCACCCTTTCTTTACCTTCTCTTTCCCTCTTCTTTTTCAAGTTTTTCCACCATAAAGAAGCATAATCTTTGAACTTCAATATGGCAATCTTGCATTTCTTTTCATCGGAATATCCTTTAAACTCAAACACTCTCTCAATCTCACTTAACCAATCTAGAAAATCATCTGAATTTAGTCCTCCCTCAAATTCAAGTATATCAATTTTCAGCCCTCTATCATCATCTTCATCCCTCTTTTTTCTCCTTCTATGGTCCCCCGTATCACTAGAGTCACTTGACAAATGCATTTCTTCCTCAAGGTGTGGCCTTGGAGGTGGTCTAGGATGGGGTTGATTTCTTCTATGGTTTGTGTTTGGTTCATGGTAAGGAGGAGTATGTGTTTGGTTTTGGTTTTGGTTTCCAAGAAGTTGTATGATTTCAGTGAATTGGGTTCTAAGCTCATTGATTTCATTTTCTAATCTTTGGCTAACAAGTTGCCATGGACGAGGTGGTGAAGAAGAAGGTGATCTTTGTGACATTTTGGTGTTATAATGGTAAGGTAAGTGTTTAGAATGTGTTTTGGGTGAAAAGGAATGGTTGGGATTAAGTAGTTTAGGTATTGTCCAAAGTTTTGGGTCTTGGCTTTTAAATGAATTGGGTTTGTATTTGGGCTAGGTAAAAATGTGTGGGGAATGGTAAATTTGTGTACTTTTGTTTGAGGTAGGGCAAAGGAAAGATGGAGGATAGTTTTTAAGTGTTTTGGGCTGGAAAATGGCAAGTTCACATTCTGTGAACAGTAAATTCGTGAGGGAACAATAACTTCCGGCTGTAAATAGTTTTTCCGGCCAAGAAATAAGATGAAGAAGAAATGGATCCACAATCAACACAACCAAACAACCTAAGCTCTGATACCAAATTGATGTGAATCCATCAAATTGGCTAAAATTACATTCAAAAGCTTAAGCATGCAAATTAGGCTCTAATCACTTCCAATACTTAACACATCACTTCCAACCATCATCAAACATCCCAATCTACTGATTTTCATCACCAAATCAACACCACATCAAGATTAACAAAGCCAAAGGCAAGCACTATAAGTTCTACAAGTTCAAGTAGATAAATTTTCCATGCAACACATATAATACTTACTAGATTAGCCAAATAATACTCCAAGCATAAAGGCAAAGCCACCAACTTGGAAATCCACCACCAAACCTTTGGCTAAAGTTTGGATAAAGGAAGAACAAATCAATTCAAGAGACAAAAGTCAAGAACCAAAATGAGAGAGATTTTCATATTCATAAAAACTAGTTTTTACAATATTTTCATGCCTTTATATATGGTCTTCCTAAAGGCATGGTCAAAGCCCTAATATTAAATATAAATACAACAAAATGAAATTGCAAAATATTACAAAATTTCTAAGCCATTGAAATGAGAAATGAGCCCATGCTTCATTAATTACAAGCCATGCCACTTTTCCTTAAATAAAGGAATCATGTCCCCTTGACTTTGCAACTTGCATATCTTCCATTCTTTGAATCAAATTGAAGCCAAATTTGGTAAGTGGGCCCAATTCTCCTTGATGAACATGGGTTGGGCTAGGATAGCCCAATGTGAGCTCTTCTTGGACCTCCTTGTTGCCTTGGGCCATTTGCTTACATATTTGATTGGCTTGGACCATAGACTTCATATCTTGGACTCCTTTGGCTTTTGATTTCATTCCATAAACATGAAGAAGTTTAGGGCTGCTGGAATGGGCTGGGATCACATCAGTACTTCTTTGCAGAATCAACTTCTTGAGCAATCACTTTTAAGTAGATTCAGAGATATCACTATTAAGAGGCAGATAGAGAGATGTGTTTCTTACTTGCAATTGAGCACGAATGAACTCTAGCTTTGATTCCTGAAAAAATTAAAATCAGTAAAGAGCCAATACTGCTAAAGATGCACTATAATTGCATACTTGAGAACATAGATTTGCTACAACACATTACTTGGTCCTGAAGTGCCTCTTTAAGCTGGAAAATCAGGGCAGCTCTTGAAGTTTCAGCACTTTCAAGATGTCCAAGGCATTGCTGAAGGACGTTTTCCTGTTCTTGCAGCTGATCAACCACTGCAAACCCATGCTGATTTCCTAATAAAATATAAACAGAAATACCAAAATTTGAAAAAATCTTTTAATCCTTAAAATGGTAATTTAGTTCCAGAGAAATACAAAGTAATGATACACAGGGCTAAAAGAAAAGTGAGAATTTGTGCATAACATGCAACTAAGCTCAGTAATTAAAAATTAAGCTAAAATAAATAAATAAAGATCCTATCTTTGGCCAATTTAATTTATTGGATCAAGAGTGAAACTAATTATGTAAAATGAATTTCTGTTATATATTTCATTATATTTGAGATTACAATAAATATAAAATTCCTATAAGCTATACAAAGAAGAAATGATACACATAAAATAAGAGATAATATAGTAAGAATACAATAATATACATTAAAGAAGAAATATTTAATTTCCATAGGATTAAAATATGAATAATGATGTGCCAAAACTCCCCCTCAAGTTGGAGAATAGATGTTTCTCATTCCCAACTTGTGCGTTGCAAATTCAAAGGCAAGTTTGACCATAGCTTTAGTCAAAATATCTACTTCTTATGACAAGCATGGAATATAAGATAGCTTGATCTCACCTTCTTCCATTTCTCCTTTGATAAAGTTTCTCTAAATTCTTACATACTTCATTCGATCGTGTTGGATTATAAACTATACTAATAGCAGATTCACTATCAATATAGAGAATTATAGGTTTACTCATAGACAACTTCAAATCTTCAATAATTCGTTCTAATCAGATCATCTCACATATTCCTTGAGCAATTGCCCTAAACTCAACTTCATCACCACTTCATGTAACAACTGACTGTTTCTTGCTCCACCATATTACCAAATTACCCCACAGTTTAGTACAAAATCCTGAGGTTGAACGAATGTCATCCAAAGACCTTGCCCAATCTACATCAACAAAGCCAACTATCATCCAGTTCTCATTTTTTCAAAACAATAATCCCTTTCCACGAGTTCTTTGTAAGTATTTCAAGATATGCATTACTACATGAAGACGAACCTGCATAGGAGAATGCATATACTAACTCAACACACTTACTGCATAGGTAATATCTGGTCAAGTGAGAGCTAAGTAGATTAACCTCCCAACCAATCTCTGATATCTTCCTATATCTACCAAGATTCTATCATTTTTACTCTTCTAGTTCTTGTCTAATGGCGTGGTCATTGGTTTACATCCCAATATCCTAATTCTTTTGAGAGGTCAAGAGTACATTTCCATTGAAAATACAAGTCCCATTCTTACTCGTTGTTATCTCCATACCAAGAAAATATCTCATGGCTCCCAAATTCTTAACTTCAAATTGTATTACTAATTGATATTTGAGATTCATCATTTTAGTGTTATCATCATCAGTAATAATTATATCATCAACATAAACAATTAAGATTGATTTCTTACCACTAGGATTAGATTTTAAGAACAACATATGCTCTGTCTAACTTTGCTGATATCCTAGTCTTGTAAGCATAGAATTGAAGATGGTAAACCATGCCTTGGGTGATTGCTTCAGCACATACAAAGACTTCCTCAACCTACAAGCCTTTTCAAATTCACCCTTCTTGTCAAATCTAATAGGCATTTTCATGTATATCTCTCTCTTTAAATCCCCATTTAGAAATGCATACTTTATATCAGGTTGAATGAGTTGCCAATCAAGATTCACAGCTAGATAACAACACTTGGATGGAATTTAATTTAGCAACAGGAGCAAAGGTCTCTTCATAGTCAATTCCATACGCCTGTGTAAATCCTTGTGCTACTAACCTTGCCTTGTCCTTTCAATGCTTCTATCAACATTATACTTGACAGTAAACACCTATTTGCACCCTACTGTCTTTTAATGTTTTAGCAAATCCACTACTTCCCATATACCATTGTTAACCAGAGCTCTCATCTCATTATGAACAACTAAGCTCTACTTTTGATCTTTTAAAGCTTTTTAAATATTTCTAGGAATCCTCACTTCATCCACTGCAATAGTAAAAGCTCTAAAGCTTATTGACAGCTCGGAATGTCATAAAGCTAAAGAGAGGATGTTTAATGCAAGATTTTACCCTTATTCTAAGAGCAATAAAAAGGTCTAGTTCATTTTTTTCTTCATTTTCAAGACATTCATCTAGTATAGGCATCTGACAATGTTGAGGAGTTGGTTTTGGAATCCTGGAGTATACTATTACAGGCTTGTCTCCCCCTACATTAGGTACAAGCTGAGGAGTAGGAATAGCAATAGAATTTTCAGAAACAGACTCTTTTTCAATAACAAGCTGATTAGCAATAAGTTCTGTCTCAAGTAATGATTCAGGTAGGATAGTGATAGGTAAAAATATACTGGGATCCCAATGTTGCTCTTCACTTGAGTTCTCCCCCTAAAGAGGAACATTAGAATAATAAAATTGATCCTCTGAAAAAAAGACATTCAGATAGCAATAGGATTTTAAGAAACTTTTTTGCCTTCAATTATGTGAGCCTGATTGAGTATCTGTTGAAGCATTTTTATTTGTTTAGAAGACAAGTTCAAAGAGGAACTAGCATCAAGTTTGGAAGTGTTGGCCTCTGGTTTGGATGATGAGTCAACTGTGTATCCACTTCGGTTCTATTTCTTTTTATTACGAGGCTTCCAATTTGATAGCTTATCATGAATCTTCTAGCAAGTAGCTCTTATATGATATGGTTTATTAGAATGATCACACCATTATCTATCTCTAAATACATTATCCTTAGGAGAATTATCTTGCTTCGCTCCAACTAGAGCAAATATTGTGTTATTATAAAGACCAATAGGAGGACAAAGCATAACACGTTTTTGACTTCTTCTCTTCGAACCTCAACAAAGACATCCCACAGGGACATAAGGGGCTTGGTTCCCAGAATACGACCCTAGACTTCATCTAAATCAGCATTAATACCTTTAAGAAAATCAAAGATTCTCTTTTGTTCAACCATTTTCTTATATTTCATACCATCAATAGTTGTATCCCACTCGATCTTGTAAAAAAGATACATCTCCCACCATAGTTCAATTAAAACATTGAAATAATTTGTTACATTCAAATTTCCGTAATGAGTCATTTGAATTTTAGATCTTACTTCAAAACATTGAGAAGTATTTTCTAAATCAGAGTAAATTTTCTACATAGCCTTCCAAATATCATAGATAGTGTTTTAAAACAAGCAAGTCCTTCCAATTTTGGGTTCCATAGAATTTATAAACCACAACATTATCATTGAATTTTCTGCTTCTCATATATCATGTTTCGAATTAATGGATACAGGTTCTTTTACAACACCAATAAGGTATTCCATTTTTCCCTTTTTCTTTGATAACAGGTTTGATAGATTGAGACTATTCTCTAATGTTAATTCCATTCAACCAATATTAAGTTATCTATACATTGGGACTATCCATTCCTTATACGTTTGATCCCTTAACAGCACGCATATTTACAACTGAGGATTCTCTAGAGGTTTGGGAATCTTCCATTTTATTACTGATGGAAGATACTCAACAAGAAAGAACTTATATTGCAATATCACCAAATAAAAAGTTATGACATTCTATAAGAAAGAAGACATACCCGAGTGGCAATTTGTCGAGCACAATAGAAGTTTAAATACCTCAGGAATAAAGGTTGACAACTTGAGCACTGCAATTAATGTTTGAGAGAGATTTGGCTGCCAAAGATGGAAGTTGATAGTCTCTGGACCTTGATCAGCTAGATCTTACTAGAATTGAGCAGCTAGTAAATTTTTGATAAGGTTTTGACAATCTCTGATGAGTAGATTTCACAATCACCATTGAGTTTTTCTGATCAGGCTTCTATAGAAAGTGCTAATCTTGTGATTTCCAACACACCTAGGAAAGTTCGACAGTCACACAGTTTGGTAGGTTCTGGCAACAAATTTTGTCTATCTTCGATGTGATTTTCCAATTCTTCACAGAGAAAGTTGATCGTGCTATTTCTAACACACTACAAGAGCCTCGATGGATGGAGATGGTTTTTCAGTAAGCTTTTTTAGAAATCCAATGAATCAGGTCTTCATTGATTTCTAGCATTTCAAGCTTAGGGTTTTAGCTAGTCACTCCTAAGATTAATAGATCTTTATCGATCTTCAAACCAGCAATCCCGAAGCCTTTCAGGTAAGATTCCAACAAAGAATGATGGCTAATAGAAAATTTCAAAAACAGTGCTCTGATACCATGAAACTAGTTATATAGAATGAAATTCTATCATACATTTCATTATGTTTGAGATTATAATAAATAAAAAAACTCCTATAAGTTGTACAAGGAAGAAATAATACACACATGGTAAGAGATAATACAGTAGGACATACAATAATATACATTAAAGAAGAAATATTCAATTTCCTTACAATGAAATTATGAATAACTGACTTTCCAATAAAGAGTGTGTCTAGTTAGGTCTAGCTCACTACTGGTATACTATGTAACTAGTCAAAAACATTATTGACTCTAAAAAGCTCGCTAGCATGAGTACAATTAATGAAAAATTCTACTATAACCTGAGAAGAGAAAGTCCTCTAATAGAGCCTAAGATATTAGCACAGGATTACAAGCTGTTATATCTCTTTCTGACACATTGGTAACAAAGAACTGGAGAAAAAGAAAGAGAAGGAAAAGTAAGAGCAAGAAAGATTTTCTTGCTAGTAACAAAATATACAAGAAAATAAATTGTATACTCATAACTATGGTCGTACAGAATTTGTCAAAGAGCATGGAAAACCATTTGAAACCTTCTTTTACCATTTTTTTTTAAGGAGAAGAATCTAAAACAATGTCATTGCTTGAAAATATTAGAAGAGTGTGAGCAAGATGTCCACTGTAGAAA
Source organism: Anacardium occidentale (assembly GCA_026122585.1). Classification (NCBI taxonomy): domain Eukaryota; kingdom Viridiplantae; phylum Streptophyta; class Magnoliopsida; order Sapindales; family Anacardiaceae; genus Anacardium; species Anacardium occidentale. The sequence continues at coordinate 58,312 of JAJEJH010000735.1, read as the reverse complement.
TAGTAAACAAGTTGTGTATGTTTCATATTAGGATTGTCTATATTTAGATCTTTATAGATTAGGAATGTACATATATTAGAACTGATTTAGTTCCATTGATACTTGGTTGTAAATCCTATATATTGTAATATTTGTTTCCATCAAATACAACAAGAAATTATTGCAATCCATATCCACAAAAGTTAAGATCCATCTAATAGATCAAAAAAGATCAATACAATATAAGTTGATCAACTCAAACAGAAGCTAGACAACTCAATAATCAAAAACAATGACACAACAATAACCTAAAACTCATCCCTAGTCTTACATGAATAAAGAAGAAAGGACATATCTTGAAAAGCTTTAGTGACTAAAGACTAAAGAGAAGCAAATAATAATAACTTTGTCCAAGAAACTATGAATATATTCCTCACATTTACCTTTGAAAATTCTTATCTCTTTCCTTCCAAATCACATAGAAGTAACTAAATAGCAAGACTCCACAAGATTTTGGCCTAATTACCTCTATCCAAACAAAAATTGTATTCTGAAAGAAAATCACAACAAGAAGCTAATTTAACCCACATGGAGACATACGTGGCCATAATTTTAAATAGGAACTTCAAATGTAAGAAGATGTGATTCATAGTATACATGTTATTTGCACAAGACAAAACATGGAGGCGATAGATGCCACTTTGGAAACCTTCTTAAAAAGCATTGTTGATACTGATTTTACTAAAAGAGATGGTCCAAGAAAAATCTCAACTTTAAAAGGCACTTTGGCTTACCAAATTATAGGTTGTTTAAAAAAAGGTGGTTAATAGAGTGATTATCAATTAATTAACTGAAGAAGGATTTGCATGAAATGGCCAAAAAAAATGCAGCTTCCAAACTCTTCCGTCTTCTCTCATCTCATCAAGGGAAATTATTTCCAAATTTTTTAAAAAGTTAAAGTTCCAAAGCCGGTTTTTGTTGCGCCAAGGGAGGACAGACTTACCACTCTTGTTTAACCACCCTAAATATGGTCAAGAGGAGCGCATAATAGGTTTGTGACCCGCTACGGAGTCCATGGAGTTGCAACCCGGGAGTAACCCCAGGAAAATATACATCGGTAAGGATGGACGATTTATGGATCCCTTGCAAAGGACCCAACCACTCCTTACCTGCCTAATGAGTCGGGTCCGGAGAGTCAGGTACGGCGATCGGAAGGTGTTAGGCACCCATGTCGCCCAACGTGAAAGCCAACCTCCACTTTTGTGGTTCGTTCGTTTAGTGCATTACTAAGTTTAATTAAGTTCTGTATTATCACACGATGCAATATTAATCATACACATATAATAAATTACATTCATCCACGAACATAATAAAATACGAAAAAGAAAATAATTAAAAATTACAACCCTTTTCCATACACCCCTATACATTTCCTCTAACCCTAAATAAGCCTAGGAATAATAAATAAGTAAATCTTGCAAAATAAAATAAAATAAAATGGATATATAAAATAAAGGTAAAAATAAAGAGAATGTAATAAAAAAAAAGAAAAAACAACAATAATAAAAAAAAGATAACAAAACAAAAAAACAAATGAGCAGCTTTGCCCAGCACGATTCGTACCTGGAGGGGGGCATAACATAACCACCTTTTGCCATCAAGGCAGCCAGTTGCATCCGTCAAATACACTCGCAAAAAATGTATATATGTAATAGACACGAATGCACACAAAATATATGCAGGATACATAATATACTCTTACAGAAAGATTATTATACATGTACATACAATACAATATAATACACATGCAAACAGAATGTAAAATGCAGAATACTTAATACAGTAAAATACATAATGCATATAAAAAGTATCAACATACAAAACAAATCGAGTACGAAATATGAACAAGATTACAACACAAAAAAAGTATAAAATATATAAAATATAAATACAGAATAAAGAAAATGAAATATACATACAGAATATTTACATACGTACGAAAAACATAACAAAGAAAAAGATTAATACAAAATATTAACATATCTATTTACAAAATAAAAATACAATGCACAAATTATTCCTACGGATTATGCGAATAACATTTGCATATAATATAGTATTATATATATATGAAATAATAAAAAAAAAATTATTTACAAACAAATCCCCCTCAAGGGCGTACCTGAAAATTGTTGATTCGAAGTTTATCAATGCTGAAATGAGGATTGTAGAGCACACAAATTAATTTTCAAATATGTTAAATTTTTCTTTCAGAAATTTTTTCTCTCTTTTATTCTCTTTTTCTCTATTTTTTGGTTTCTGGAAAATCCCCTCATTTGCTCTCAATTTTCTCTCTCCATCTCTCCCCCCTTTCTGGTATTTTTCTTTCTCATTTTTATATCCCTTTGGAAGTTGAGATCCTGAGAATTAAACTCATTTCAATTCCCCTCAATCCGCCCAAAAAAAACAGTAACAATTAAATCTTATGCGCAGAAGAAGGGATAAGCCGCTGACGAAAGTAAATCAAAAAGCTGGATAAGGATTTGTAGGAAATAAAACTGGCAGGTGGGAAAAAGGTGAGCTGACACAAAAGAAGGAAAATAAGAGGCTGGCACGGACTGGATAAACTCAAATGTAATGGAAAGAAAGGTTGACGCACAGGAGATAAGTAGGCGGGAATAAATGCATTGCACAAAGGAAGGAAATCTTTGCGCACGTGTACTGCACGCGCGAGGAGAGGCGGACGCTGATCGCCAGCTTTGCCTCAGCTCATGCATGGAAGTACGCGTTCCTGGGCCTTCTTCCTAGACATGGGCCACACGCTTTCATTCTTCTTTCTCCTTAAGCGGGCTCCATTTTTCTCTTGGGTGCTAGGCTTCTTCCCTTCTTATTTATTTCTTCACATGCTCTCTCTCTCTCTCTCTCTCTCTCTCTCTCTCTTTTGGATTAGCTACTTGGGTTTTTTTTTAATAAAATAAAATAAACACTTTTTTTTTTCTTTTTTAACTCATCCATCCTCCGCTCAACATCCCAAAAATTCAAAATCAACATCCAGGTTTTTCATCATTGGGGGTGACCCTGTTGGGTCCAAAATAGGGTGTCTACAGATATCCCTTACTTTGTAAATTTTGTGTGTTGTGAATTCAATGAAAATACATGCAAAATGCATCAAAGTACAGAAAAAAGACACTTAATTTTGGACCAACAAAAGTCAATAAACAACGTGGCAAAGACAACTCTTCTAACTCCCTAAGCCTATGGATTAGCCACTTCTAGGCATCTCCAACAAAAAGAACTATCCCTTCTAGACAGAACTCGAAAGTAAATTACCCCTTCTAGACAAATTTACCGAACTAGGATGTCTTTTCTAGACAAATCTAAGGTGGATTAGCCCCTTCTAGGTGATGTGAATCCGTCAAATTGGCTAAAATTACATTCAAAAGCTTAAGCATGCAAATTAGGCTCCAATCACTTCCAACCATCATCAAACATCCCAATCTACTGATTTTCATCACCAAATCATTCAATAAGGCAACACCACATCAAGATTAACAACACCAAAGGGAAGCACTCTAAGTTCTACAAGTTCAAGTTAGATAAATTTCCATGCAACACATATAATACTTACTAGATTAGCCAAATGATACTCCAAGCATAAAGGCAAAACCACCAACTTAGAAATCCACCACCAAACCTTTGGCTAAAGTCTGGATAAAGGAAGAACAAATCAATTAAAGAGATAAACTCAAGAACCAAAATGAGAGAGATTTTCATATTGATAAAAACTAGTTTTTACAATATTTTCATGCCTTTATATATGGTCTTCCTAAAGGCATGGTCAAAGCCCTAATATTAAATATAAATACAACAAAATGAAATTACAAAATATTACAAAATTTCTAAGCCATTGAAATGAGAAATGAGCCCATGCTTCATTAATTACAAGTCATGCCACTTTTCCTTAAATAAAGGAATCATGTCCCCTTGACTTTGCAACTTGCATATCTTCTATTCTTTGAATCAAATTGAAGCCAAATTTGGTAAGTCGGCCTAATTCTCCTTTATGAACATGGGTTGGGCTAGGATAGCCCAATGTGAGCTCTTCTTGGACCTCCTTGTTGCCTTGGGCCATTTGCTTGCATGTTTGATTGGCTTGGACCATAGACTTCATATCTTGGACTCCTTTGGCTTTTGATTTCATTCCATAAACATGAAGAAGTGTAGGGCTGCTGGAATGGGCTGGGATCACATCATCCTCCCTAGGTTGAAGAGGATTTGCCCTTAAATCCAAGAAATTGTTATCTTCAAAATATGGAGACAAGTCACCTATATTAAAGGTTGCTGAAACTCCACCAAATTCACTTGGAATGTCCACCTTGTATGCATTGTGCCCAATCTTCTCAATAACCTCAAATGGTCCATCAGCCCTTGGAGAAAGTTTACTTTTCCTCTTGGATGGAAATCTCTCCTTTCTTAAATGAACCCAAACCAAGTCACCTGGCTGGAAGGTGGAAGCCTTTCTATGCTTGTTTGCCCTCCTCTTGTATGCTTCATTGGACTTTTCAATTTGAACTCTTATGGACTCATGCAATTTCTTCATAGCCTTGGCTTTCTCTTTAGCATCTACACTAACTTGAGTATCAGTAGGCAAAGAAGATAAATCAAGTGGGATAAGGGGATTTATACCATAAACAATTTCAAATGGGGAATGGCCGGTTGTCACATTTGGTGCCCGATTGTATGCAAATTCAGCATGTGCAAGCTTGATGTCCCAATCCTTCAAACTTTTGCTTACCAATGTCCTCAAAAGTGCTCCCAATGTGTGGTTAGTAACTTCGGTTTGCCCATCAGTTTGAGGATGATGAGAGGTACTAAAAAGAAGCCTTGTTTCTAATTTCCCCCACAAAGTTCTCCAAAAATGACTAAGAAACTTTGTGTCTCGATCAGATACAATACTCCTTGGAACTCCATGTAGTCGAATGATCTCTTTAAAGAATAAATCAGCTACCTTAGATGCATCATCCGTCTTGTGGCATGGTGTGAAATGTGCCATCTTGGAAAACCGATCCACCACTACCATAATGGAGTCTTTCCCCCTTTGAGTTCTAGGCAAAGCAACTATAAAATCCATGCTTAGGTCCTCCCATGGCTGTTCTGGTGTTGGTAGAGGAGTATTGTTAGACACAAAATATTCGAACAGGCGCTCGTGTGGGATTTCGAAGACACGAGCCTTCGAAAGCGCTATGCCGAGTCGGGAGGCATAGGCGATATTCTGTTGGCAAAAGACATTCTTCAAACTCTATTGTGCTGTGGGCTAGCACTAACATGTTGATGGGCTGGGCATCAACATTGGCAATCTGAGCAAGTGGATCAAGCATGCTAGTGGGTGGACAGGCCTGATGGTGCAGATTCAGTAAAGGCATGGACGCGAGCTCCTTGCCAAGTCCAATTCCAAAAACGGGCTCAAGTGTGTGGGAAGGCTTCTTTGATGTGGGCTGAATATTGTGCTGGAAACCTCCATGTGCGGGCTGGATTACTTGGAGGCGGACTTGACCCAATTGAAGGACTTTGCTTGGGCGGAATTATAGGCATGTTGGCAGGCTAGGTGGCTACTTGCATGTTGGCTGGAAGGCTATGTGGCCGCTTGCATGTTGGTTGGAAGGCCAGATGGCTGCTTGCGTGTTGGAAGGAAGGCTAGGTGGCTGCTTGCATGTTGGAAGGCAGGATGGCTGCTCTGCATGAAGACCACCTAAGACTGTCCTGGCTGGATTTACGCACCAAGTGGCAATGAAACTCTACCCAAGGCTTGTATCCAATGCTATATAAGCTGCTGACTTGTCTAGTTAGCAAGCTAAGGAAGAGTGTGCGTGAGCAATTGTTCTCTGATTGTAAATTGGGGTTTGAGGGAATTTCTGTAAACAGGGCAGGTTGTGCATTCTTGCTCTGTGGGTTGGGAAAAGTTGAGCGAAACACAGTGAGTGCTAAGGCAGGTTGTGTAAGCTCTTCACGCAGACCCTTGTATTCCTTTTTCGGTAATAAAAAGGTTGGGACTATTCTCCCGTAACTGTTGTGTGTGTGTGTGTTTGAATTACGCTTGTTATTTTTCCGCTGCTGGATTTCGAACTTGGCTGGCTAGGTTTCGATGGACTTAGCGCCATCACAGGACCCTTTTCGAGAAAAATTTGTGGCACGAAATTGACCCTGTGACAGTGTGGTATCAGAGCTCGAAAGATGGTGACATTGTCGGAAAGAGTTGGCGTTCTTGAGGAGTTGGTGGGCGTTCAAGCCCCTGAAGCTGCTTCACTGGCAGAGCAGACTTCCCTTCATGCTCAACAAATTTCAGAGCTGAAACAGAGCATTTCGAGTACAGAAAAGGATTTGCTGGAACGGTGCAATGAGATGGTGAAGCAAATTCTTGACTTGGCAGACCGGATGGAAGACCGATTTTCCAATATTGAGGATCGATTTTCCAAACTCGAAGGTGACATGACTTTACTTAAAAGGGTGTCGATCGGTGCAGGTTTTGTTGGTGAAACCTCCTCTGGTTCTTCGAAACATAAAGTTCCAGAACCCAAACAATTCGCGGGTGCTCGGAACGCGAAGGAATTGGAAAATTTTCTGTGGGATATGGAACAATATTTCCGTGCTGCGAGGGTGGCGGAAGAGGACCAGGTCACGATCACAAGCATGTACCTTACGGGTGATGCGAAGTTATGGTGGCGGACCCGGATTGACGATGATGCTAGTGCTGGGAGGCCGCGAATTGAAACATGGGATGCTCTGAAAAAAGAATTGAAGGATCAATTCTTGCCGCTCAATGCCGCGTGGGTGGCTCGGGAAGCCCTCAGGAAGCTAAGACACACAGGCTCGGTGCGGGATTACGTCAAGGAATTCTCATCCTTGATGCTTGATATCAAAACGATGGCAGAGGATGACAAGCTATTTAATTTCTTTGCCGGGTTACAGCCTTGGGCTCAGGCAGAGCTTCGAAGGCAGAACATCAAAGACTTACCTATGGCTATAGCTGCAGCGGATAGTTTGGTGGACTATCAATTGGCTCGTTCTTCTACCAATACAGACAAGAAGAAGGGCAAAAAGGAGTGGAAAAAGAATTCGAAAGGCTTTAAACAAAAGGGGCCGAAGGACAACAGAAAGACAGAAGGAGAGAGCTCGAACAGGGGACAGGATCCACCCCAAAATAGGTTCGCATCTGGCTGTTTTCTGTGCAAAGGTCCGCATGCTGCGCGGAACTGTCTGAAACGTGAGAAATTGGCCGCCTTAATCACACAGGAGGAATCACATGAGGGGACTGAAGTTGCTGCGAATCCTAGACTGAACCCCATCCAACTGCTCAATGCTTTGACAAGCGAGGGGCCGAAAGCTTGCAAGGGATTAATGTATGTTGCGGTGGGAATAAACGGGCATCAGGCATGTGCTATGTTGGACTCTGGTGCTACGAATAATTTCATGTCTGAAAGGGTTGTGGCTGCTCTCGGGTTGTCGGTTAGCAGAAGCACGAGTCGAATCAAGGCTGTGAATTTGAGTGCTCAACCTGTGCAAGGTACTACCGCAACCAAACTCAAAATTGGTGAGTGGGAGCAAGATTGCAATTTCATGGTTGTTCCTTTAGATGATTTCGAGTTGATATTGGGGATTGAATTCTTTGTTGCTGCGAAAGCTATGGTTATTCCTTTTATGAGGGGGATGTTTGTAACCGATGAGAACGATACGCACTTTGGAAAGGCAGAAATGGGAAGGCAGATTCGGGATAAGCCGATGTTGCAATCGGCTAAGCAGGTCGAGACAGGGCTCAAACGGGGTGAGGTGACTTTGCTTGCTGCCTTGGTGGAAATTGAGGCAGATTCGATGATCAGGGTTCCCGATGAAATTGCTGCGGTGTTGGAAAAATACGCAGACGTGATGCCTTCGGAATTGCCTAAAACTCTTCCTCCACGCAGACCTGTTGATCACAGAATTGAGTTAATTCCAAGGACGAAACCCCCTGCGTTTGCTCCTTATCGCATGTCTCCTTTGGAATTGGCTGAGTTACGAAAACAGTTGGATGAGCTGCTGGATGCTGGGTTCTTGCAGCCCTCGAAGGCTCCATATGGTGCCCCTGTTTTGTTCCAGAAGAAGCAGGATGGTAGTCTTCGACTTTGCGTGGATTATCGGGCACTTAACAAGATTACAATCAAAAATAAATACCCTATCCCTAATGTTGCTGATTTGTTCGATCGGTTGGCTAAGGCTTCATATTTTACGAAGCTGGATTTGCGTTCGGGTTACTGGCAAGTTCGGATTGCTGAAGGGGATGAACCGAAGACGGCTATGGTGACTCGCTATGGTTCATTCGAATTCAAGGTGATGCCTTTTGGTCTTACGAATGCTCCTGCAACATTTTGTAATCTTATGAATGATGTACTTTATGAATTTCTGGACTGCTTTTGTGTTGTCTATTTGGATGATATCGTGATTTACAGTGAAACTCTTGCTGATCACGTAATCCATTTGGACAAAGTCATGAGACGTCTGAGGGACTGTTCTCTGTATGTGAAGTCGAAAAAATGCGTGTTTTGTGCTGAGGAAATTCTGTTTTTGGGACATAGAATCAGTCGGGGGAAAATTCAGATGGATGATCGCAAGGTCCAAGCCATTTTCGAATGGCCTATTCCTACTACTGTGACCGAATTAAGGTCATTCCTCGGGTTGGCAAACTATTACCGACGGTTCATTCGGGACTATTCGAAGAAGGCTGCCCCGCTCACGGATCTACTGAAGAAGAGTTCGAAGTGGGTTTGGGATGATAGGTGTCAAATGGCCTTCGACAGTTTGAAGGAAGCTGTTACTTCGGAACCTGTTTTGAGACTGCCGGATTTCACAAAACCATTTGAGGTGCATACGGATGCTTCAGACAGAGCCATTGGTGGGGTGTTGGTACAGGAAGGACATCCCGTGGCTTACGAAAGCAGGAAATTGAAGGATGCCGAGCAGCGGTATTCTGTCCACGAAAAAGAGATGGTATCGGTAATTCACTGTTTAACTGTTTGGAAACATTACTTGCTTGGTTCACATTTTGCAGTGATTACGGATAATGTGGTGAATACGTATTTTAAGTCACAGAAGAAGTTGTCTCCGAAGCAGGCTAGATGGCAGGAATTTCTAGCTGAATTTGATTTCGTGTGGGTGCATCGTCCAGGCAAGGAAAACAAGGTCGCGGACGCCTTGAGCCGAAAACTGATACACGAATACGTTTCTTCTTTATCAATTGTTTGTGCTGACATGATAGAGAAGATTAAAATCCAAGCAGAACAAGATTCAACATATGGCCAGATTCGACAGCAAGTTAAAGATGGGTTGGTTCGAAAGTACTGGCTTGAGGATGGGATGCTGTATGCAAAAGGGGGTCGGTTATTTGTTCCGAAAGCAGGGGGCTTGCGAAAGGAACTGCTGCGGGAGACGCATGATCCTCAATGGGCAAGCCATCCCGGAACCGAACGAATGTTGGCGTTGCTGTCTCGGAATTTCTATTGGCCCAAAATGAGTGAGGATGTTGAATTGTTCGTAAAGACATGTTTGGTATGTCAACAAGACAAGACGGAGAAGAAGAAGCAGGCTGGACTTCTTCAACCTCTCCCGATTCCAGAGAAGCCTTGGGTGTCGGTTTCGATGGATTTTATTAGCGGCTTACCTACGGTGGATGGCATGGGTTCCATTCTGGTTGTGGTAGACAGGTTTTCGAAATATGCTGTTTTTGTTGCTGCTCCCCTAGCTTGTACAGCAGCAATCGCAGCTGAATTGTTTTTCAAAAATGTGGTGAAAATCTTTGGGCTGCCGGGAGACATAGTGAGTGATCGGGATGCTCGCTTTACAGGGAAATTTTGGACTGTCTTGTTCAAGCTGTTGGGTTCGGATTTGAAATTCTCAACAGCGAATCATCCGTAGACGGACGGGCAAACAGAGCGGATTAATGCATTGCTTGAGGAGTACTTGAGGCATTACGTATCTGCCAGCCAAAGGAATTGGGTTAGTTTGCTTGATGTTGCTCAATTCTCTTATAATCTTCATAAATCTTCGGCTACAACTTTAAGTCCATGCGAGTTGGCTTTCGGATTTTATCCCTTGACGCCATTGGAAGTGGCGAAACAGAAGTCGCAAGGGTTGAGTCCTGCAGCATATCGGTTTGCGCGGGATAAGCAGGAACTTATCGAATTGGCGCGAGACAGTTTGGCCAAAGCACAGCGCCGAATGAAGAAATATGCCGATGAAAAACGAAGACCTCTGGAATTTCAGGAAGGTGATTTGGTACTCTTGAAATTGACTCCTCAAATCTGGAAGAAAGTCACTGATAAAAGATACCATAAGGGCCTAATTCAGAAATACGATGGGCCTTTTCGGGTGTTGAAACGAGTCGGGAACGTTGCCTACCGACTTGAGCTGCCAGAGAGGATGAAGATACATCCCACATTTCATGTAAGCTTCTTAAAGCCCTACCATTCTGATGAGTTGCGGCAACAGATTCGAAGGGCTCCTCCTACAGTCCGGGTACAATATAGCCGAAAATTGAAACAAATCCTTGATCATCGGGTGCTTGGTGAGTCAAAACAGAATCGGCGTACGGATTATCTTATCCTTTGGGAAGGGGATGAGCAGGCTGTATGGGAAAGAGATGTGAATTTATGGCAATTTGAGAAGGAAATCAGTGACTATCTACAAAATCTTCCGACGAGGGCGTCGAAAAGCTCCCGTCAGGGGAGGGTCTGTTAGACACAAAATATTCGAACAGGCGCTCGTGTGGGATTTCGAAGACACGAGCCTTCGAAAGCGCTATACCGAGTCGGGAGGCATAGGTGATATTCTGTTGGCAAAAGACATTCTTCAAACTCTATTGTGCTGTGGGCTAGCACTAACATGTTGATGGGCTGGGCATCAACATTGGCAATCTGAGCAAGTGGATCAAGCATGCTAGTGGGTGGACAGGCCTGATGGTGCAGATTCAGTAAAGGCATGGACGCGAGCTCCTTGCCAAGTCCAATTCCAAAAACGGGCTCAAGTGTGTGGGAAGGCTTCTTTGATGTGGGCTGAATATTGTGCTGGAAACCTCCATGTGCGGGCTGGATTACTTGGAGGCGGACTTGACCCAATTGAAGGACTTTGCTTGGGCGGAATTATAGGCATGTTGGCAGGCTAGGTGGCTGCTTGCATGTTGGCTGGAAGGCTATGTGGCCGCTTGCATGTTGGTTGGAAGGCCAGATGGCTGCTTGCGTGTTGGAAGGAAGGCTAGGTGGCTGCTTGCATGTTGGAAGGCAGGATGGCTGCTCTGCATGAAGACCACCTAAGACTGTCTTGGCTGGATTTACGCACCAAGTGGCAATGAAACTCTACCCAAGGCTTGTATCCAATGCTATATAAGCTGCTGACTTGTCTAGTTAGCAAGCTAAGGAAGAGTGTGCGTGAGCAATTGTTCTCTGATTGTAAATTGGGGTTTGAGGGAATTTCTGTAAACAGGGCAGGTTGTGCATTCTTGCTCTGTGGGTTGGGAAAAGTTGAGCGAAACACAGTGAGTGCTAAGGCAGGTTGTGTAAGCTCTTCACGCAGACCCTTGTATTCCTTTTTCGGTAATAAAAAGGTTGGGACTATTCTCCCGTAACTGTTGTGTGTGTGTGTGTTTGAATTACGCTTGTTATTTTTCCGCTGCTGGATTTCGAACTTGGCTGGCTAGGTTTCAGTGGACTTAGCGCCATCACAGGACCCTTTTCAAGAAAAATTTGTGGCACGAAATTGACCCTGTGACAAGTATATAGACCTGGTTTGAAATGGCTCTTTGCCCTTTGACATGTACCACGTCTTGCAATTATGGCTTGAACATCCCCATGCATCTTAGGCCAATAAAAATACTCCTTGATAATTTCTAAAGTCTTGGTAACCCCAAAATGACCAGTAAGTCCTCCCCCATGTGTCTCCCTCACAATTAATTCCCTAAAACTCCCTTTTGGAACACAAATTCTGTTGCCCTTAAAAAGAAAGCCATATTGCATCATATAATCTTCACAATTCCCTTTCTTACATTCAGCAATAATATCACTCATATATTCATCATTGGCATAGCATTCCTTCAGCATATGAAAGCCAAGAATTCTAGCATCTAAAATGGCAAGTAAAGAGTACCTTCTTGATAAAGCATCAGCCACCACATTATTGACACCTTGCTTGTAATTAGACACAAAGGAGAATGATTGAAGGAATTCCACCCATTTGGCATGCCTAGGACTCAATTTGTGTTGCCCATTGATGAACTTTAATGCTTGGTGATCTAAGTGTAACACAAATTGTTTAGGCCTTAGATAATGACTCCAATAATCCAAAGCCCTTACAATTGCATAGAATTCCTTGTCATAAGTGTTGTAGTTCCTCCTTGAGTCATTTAACTTCTCACTAAAGTAAGCAATAGGACATTTGGATTGAGTAAGGACTGCACTGATTCCGACACCACTTGCATCACATTCAACTTCAAAAACTTGGGAGAAATCAGGCAAGACAATGATTGGTGCCTCACAAAGTTTCCTCTTAATCATTTCAAAGGCTTCATTGGCTGTCAAAGACCACTCAAAACTTCCTTTCTTCAAACATTCAGTGATAGGGGTCATGATAGTGCTAAAATTAGGTACAAATCTTCTATAGAAGGATACCAACCCATGAAAGCTCCTAACTTCAGTTATGGACTTAGGTTGGGGCCAACTTTTAATTGCTTCTACCTTAGATTGATCCACCATGATGCCATCTTTTGATACCACGTAACTAAGGAAGACAATGCTAGGTGTAAGGAAGTCACATTTCTCTAGCTTGGCATACAACTTCTTTTCCCTCAACACATCAAAAACTTGCTTTAGGTGCTGCAAATGATCTTCTTCTCCCTTACTATACACCAATATATCATCAAAATATACTACCACAAATCTTCCCAAGAATGGCTTCAACACTTCATTCATCAATCTCATGAATGTGCTAGGTGCATTAGATAGCCCAAATGGCATAACCATCCACTCATACAACCCTCCTTTGGTTTTAAAGGTTGTCTTCCACTCATCCCCCTCTCTCATTCTTATTTGATGATAGCCACTCCTAAGATCTATCTTTGAAAATATGGCAGAGCCATGTAACTCATCTAACATGTCATCAAGTCTAGGAATGGGATACCTATACTTGATGGTGATATTATTGATAGCTCTACTATCAACACACATCCTATATGAGTCATCCTTCTTAGGAACCAATAAAGCCGGCACTGAGCAATGACTCATGCTCTCCCTCACATGTCCACAAGCAACCAACTCATCCACTTGCCTTTGTAATTCTTTGGCCTCTTCCGGATTGCATCTATAGGCTGGTCTATTGGGCAATGGGGAGCCAGGTATGAGGTCTATGTGGTGCTCTATTCCTCTCAAAGGTGGCAAGCCAGGTGGTAGTTCATGTGGGAAAACATCTTGGTATTCATGGAGCAATGGTTGGATTAGAGGGTGAGGTTCTTTTATGGGTTCAAGGTTTCTCCTCTCAGTGATAAGCAAAGCAAAGACATGTTGGTTCTTCACTATGGCTTGTTCCACTTTGGTTCCACTTAAGAAAAGGTTTCCTCTGTGGTTTTCAGGTTTAGGAATGGGTTGATGTATTTGGGATGGCTTGAGGGGTGCAAGGGTGATGGTTTTCTTCTCTATTTTAAAGGTGTAAGTATTCTTTTTCCCATCATGCAAAACCTCCCTATCAAATTGCCAAGGCCTTCCCAACAACAAGTGATATGCATCCATAGGTATAACATCACAAATAACCTCATCAACATATCTCTTTCCAATAGAAAATGGCATAACAACCTGTTTGGCGACTTGAAGTGTGCTTCCATTGCTTAGCCACTGCAATTTGTAAGGTTGTGCATGTGTAAGGGTTGGTAAGCTCAACTTCTCCACAAGGGTGGTGGATGCAACATTGGTACAGCTCCCACCATCAACAATGAGTGTACACACCTTGCCCTTGATGGTGCACCTTGTTTGGAAGAGGTTCTCCCTTTGTTCTTCACCTTGGCCAACTTGTGCATGCAATACCCTCCTAATTACAAGCATGTTTCCACTATCAGCTTCTTCTACAATCTCTTCAATTTCTTTCAAGGTCATTACCCTTTTATTTGGGCAATTGGCATGGAGATGGCCATAACCATGGCACTTGAAGCATTTCCTCTCCTTAAGATTGTTATTGTGCTTGGGAGTGATGGCCCTCTCCTTGGGAGTCTCTACTACTATCTCTTTACCCTTATCCTTGGATGGGAATTCAGTTTTAGAGTAAGAAGTGGAGCCTTTGTACTGAGTACTACCTTTATAAAAGGTTTTAGGGGCTGAAATTTTCAATGACTTCCTTTGCCTCTCCACTTTGATAGCTAGCTTACAACCATCCTCAAAATTGCAATAGGTTTGCAATTCCACCATATAAGCAATGTTATTATCCAACCCTCCCAAAAATCTTGCAATTGTTTGTTCTTTAACTTCAGGTAGATCACTTCTCATCATGAGCTTTTCAAATTCTCTAATATACTCTTCCACCCTTTTGTCCCCTTGCTTAAGTGTATGCAATTTTAGGTAGAGGTCTTGCTTATGATTGTCGGGTAAGAACCTCCTTTTCATGAGTTTCTTCAATTTCTCCCATGATTTCACCCTTTCTTTACCTTTTCTTTCCCTCTTTTTTTTCAAGTTTTCCCACCATAAAGAAGCATAATCTTTGAACTTCAATATGGCAATCTTGCATTTCTTTTCATCGGAATATCCTTTAAACTCAAACACTCTCTCAATCTCACTTAACCAATCTAGAAAATCATCTGAATTTAGTCCTCCCTCAAATTCAGGTATATCAATTTTCAGCCCTCTATCATCATTTTCATCCCTCCTTATTCTCCTTCTGTGGTCCCCTGTATCACTAGAGTCACTTGACAAATGCATTTCTTCCTCATGGTGGGGCTTCAGAGGTTGTCTAGGATGGGGTTGATTTCTTCTATGGTTTGTGTTTGGTTCATGGTAAGGAGGAGTATGTGTTTGGTTTCGGTTTTGGTTTCTAAGAAGTTGTACGATTTCAGTGAATTAGGTTCTAAGCTCATTGATTTCATTTTCTAGTCTTTGGCTAACAAGTTGCCATGGATGAGGTGGTGAAGAAGAAGGTGATCTTTGTGACATTTTGGTGTTTTAATGGTAAGGTAAGTGTTTAGAATGTGTTTTGGGTGAAAAGGAATGGTTGGGATTAAGTAGTTTAGGTGTTGTCCAAAGTTTTGGGTCTTGGCTTTTAAATGAATTGGGTTTGTATTTGGGCTAGGTAAAAATGTGTGGGGAATGGTAAATTTGTGTAACTTTGTTTGAGGTAGGGCAAAGGAAAGATGTAGGATACTTTTTAAGTGTTTTGGGTTGGAAAATTGCCAGTTCACATTCTGTGAACAGTAAATTCGTGAGGGAACAGTAACTTCCGACTGTAAATAGTTTTTCAGGCCAAGAAATAAGATGAAGAAGAAATGGATCCACAATCAACACAACCAAACAACCTAAGCTCTGATACCAAATTGATGTGAATCCGTCAAATTGGCTAAAATTACATTCAAAAGCTTAAGCATGCAAATTAGGCTCCAATCACTTCCAACCGTCATCAAACATCCCAATCTACTGATTTTCATCACCAAATCATTCAACAAGGCAACACCACATCAAGATTAACAACACCAAAGGGAAGCACTCTAAGTTCTACAAGTTCAAGTTAGATAAATTTCCATAAAACACATATAATACTTACTAGATTAGCCAAATGATACTCCAAGCATAACGGCAAAGCCACCAACTTGGAAATCCACCACCAAACCTTTGGCTAAAGTCTGGATAAAGGAAGAACAAATCAATTAAAGAGACAAACTCAAGAACCAAAATGAGAGAGATTTCCATATTCATAAAAACTAGTTTTTACAATATTTTCATGCCTTTATATATGGTCTTCCTAAAGGCATGGTCAAAGCCCTAATATTAAATATAAATACAACAAAATGAAATTACAAAATATTACAAAATTTCTAAGCCATTGAAATGAGAAATGAGCCCATGCTTCATTAATTACAAGCCATGCCACTTTTCCTTAAATAAAGGAATCATGTCCCCTTGACTTTGCAACTTGCATATCTTCTATTCTTTGAATCAAATTGAAGCCAAATTTGGTAAGTCGGCCTAATTCTCCTTTATGAACATGGGTTGGGCTAGGATAGCCCAATGTGAGCTCTTCTTGGACCTCCTTGTTGCCTTGGGCCATTTGCTTGCATGTTTGATTGGCTTGGACCATAGACTTCATATCTTGGACTCCTTTGGCTTTTGATTTCATTCCATAAACATGAAGAAGTGTAGGGCTGCTGGAATGGGCTGGGATCACATCACTAGGCGTCTTCGACAAAAAGGAACTTCCCCTTCTAGATAGAACTCGAAAGTAAATTGCCCTTTCTAAACAAATTTACCAAACTAAGATGTCCCTTCTAGACAAACCTAAGGTGGATTATCCCCTTCTAGGTGTCTCCGACAAAAAAGAACTGCCTCTTCTGGACAGAACTCGAAAGTAAATAGCCCCTTCTAGACAAATTTACCAAAATAGGATGTCTCTTCTAGACAAACCTAAGGTGGATTAGCCTCTTCTAGGCGTCTCCAAAAAATAGAACTACCTCTTCTAGATAGAACTCGAAAGAGTAAATTTCCCATTCTAAGCAAATTTACCAAACTAGGATGCCTCTTCTAGACGAATCTATGATGGATTAGCCTCTTCTAAGAGTCTCCAATAATTGGTTGATTTAATCTATGGTGAAGCTAAAGAAACTTCATAACGGTCAAATTCTTTTCTCAATTGATTGGTGGAATGCCCCTGGTTAGGTAAACTCGACAAGATTGGATATGCCCTTGCTTGGGTAAGTTCTACGAAAATTGGATTTGCCCTTGATTGGGGTAAGCTCGACAAGATTGGATTTGCCCCTGGTTGGGTAAGCTTGACAAAATTGGATATGCCCCTACAGAAGGATAAAGACGTCTCTGCAAGATGAATCATAAAATTAGTATAATGGTGGATCGAAACAACAGGCTATTTTGAGTATTCTAACCATGTGATGCATGATGATATGTGTATGTTGACTTTGCTGACTCGTATGCAATGCTTTATGTCATAACCATATCAATAGGAGGTAGGAGACCTAGAGCAAGGGAACACGCCCTGATTTTCTCTATTCTTTTTTTTTTTCTTTGTTTCTTTCCTTTTATCCTGATGGGATTTGACATCTCAGCTTCAACTCACAATTCGATGTAACAAGATTTTTATCCGAAAAAGAAGTTACTTAGCTTGGTAGATACTCGCATGTCACTCAATTCACTCAAGTGTTTGAAAGGGTAAAAATTTTACGCTCAGGTTCAACTCATGAAGGGTGTCTACCATAAGCTTGCTTATTCATCTGATCTCCACCACTTAAGTCATATGCAGACACAAATTTGATAGTTTTGTAGGGGCTGTCATGGGGTTGGGGTGAGGGTAAGATTATCTTGGATAATGGTAGCTTAGACCGAAGGGACTGATAGGGTCATCGATTCACATTCATTTCTCTTTTTAACTTTTTGAGTGTTTGCGCTTTGTTGCACAAAGATTTTTCTCTTCTTTTTTTTGTCTTTTCATCTTTTTTTTTTCTTTCTATCTTTTCTCTATTGCTTTCATCATCATTTTTGTTTTTTTTATTGACTATTTGTCCCTCTCTTCTTTTTTTTTGTTTGTGCAAGTGTCATCGCTTTCCATTTGCTTTGCCTTAATAGTCTTAAATGCTCTACCAGCCCCCACGATTAGGTAAGGATAAAAGGAGTTGTGGTATAGGGTTTGCTAAAAAGGTGTTTTAGGCTCAACAGGATTCTCTAGAGTCAACTTGTATCATGGTTGACTTCTTCTTGAAGGCATACTTCTTCCCCTCTTGTGCAACCAAGGCATCTTCAATTTGTATCCCAACATCATATAATTGCTCAAATGTGGTCAATGGAAAGAAACAAATCTTTTCATAAAAAGCAAGGAGAAGGTTTCTCATTATCATTTTTACTTGATCCTTCTCAGGAGGTCTGCTTGTCATCTTAGAGGCTTTCTCTCTCCATCTTGCTATAAATTCAGTGAATGACTCATTGTGTCTTTGTCTGGTCGTTTTCAAGTCCTTGATTGTCACGTCTAAAGTAGTGTTGTAGGAATATTGTTACAAGAATTTTTCAACCAATCCATACCAGTCTATTTTATCTGTTTTACTGAGACTGTAATACCAAACACTAGCAACCTCTTCTAATGACAAAGGAAACAATTCCACCATTTGTTCTTTTGGTAACCCAGTTGTTCCCATTACAGTGACATAATGCCTTAAGTGCGTTTTTGGATCACCAATCCCACCAAATTTGGATAAATCAGACACTTTAAACTTTGGTGGTAACCTCTTTTCTTCAGGTATGTCTAAGTCATCCTAGTCTGATGAGAAATATGCTTTTTGCTTCATTATGGCCTTCTTTAATTGTTCCAACTTTTCAGTTATTACTCTGTCCCTCGAGGTGGACATGGGTACCTCTGTCGTCTTCTTTGAACCTCTTTCTCTCTTTTCTCGGGCTTTCAAATAATCTTCCAAATCAAAGAAGTCATCCCTTGAATCATTTTGTTGCTCTTGAGCTAAGCCCCTCACCTCGCTAGTTTCTCCTACTTTATGTTTTCCTTCCATTTTTGTTATCATTTGGGCCATTTTATTCATCAAGTCATCCATTCTAGTAGCAAGTCTTTCCTTTATCATATTCTCAAGTTTCTCTATCATTTCCTCCATCATGTTTCTCTCGGTCATATTTCTCTTCTCCCACTGAAATGGTTGCAAAATTACATGTTAGTGCATGATATGCATGATGTGTTTATGTATGATATGTATGCAAGGATTAACAAAGTGACATGTTAGTGCATGATATGGATGATGTGTTCATAACATATATACAAGGATTAACAAAGTGACATGTTAGTGCATGATATGGATGTCATGTATGCAAGATTAAATGGGTATATTTATTTCAAGCAAAGACTTTTTTTTTTTTTTTTGGACACAAAAATGGTGGCAAAAGATGGGTCTAATAAATAGATAGACAAAAGAATTGTGGACCTAACGTCTAAGTAGAGTGAAGACTTAAAGGAGTCTTAATGACAACACATTTAGCCCTAAAGATGAGATTTCAAATTCAATGATGGGACGACCTAAACCTAAAGTTATACAACATGTGGACAAGACAAATGAGGGGTAAGTCTATTACTCCTAAATGATTTTACCTTGTGGGACGACTCGAATCAAAATTACTTATTTCGAAAGACCAAAGACAAAAATGCCCCTATAAGGTAATTCAGATCAAATTAGTCAATTCAGATGACACTTGACGATTTTAACCTTACAAGAATGATTCATATTGGAATTGCATACTTAGGACGACATTTAACAATTTTACCCCTATCAGATGACTCGAGTTGAAAATATCTACTTAGACTGACCAAAGATGAAAATGCCCTTTGGAGGCGATTCGAAAAGGAAGTCCTTTTAAGTTTAAGTTTCGCCCCCTTATTACTTCAGTCAATGAAAAGTTAGAAAAGTCAATTCTACCCTATGTGGTTAGTATCCATTGAGTCACCAGAAGACCCAATGGTCCTAGACCTAATGAATCCCTACATATGAAATTTCGAGTTTTATGTGCTTATTTAGGAGTATGTCGAGTCATGTCACAAAGATTTCTACAAAACGATGTTTCAAAAAGTTTTTCCCTAGTGAAGGGCCACTTAAAGAAACAATTGGTGATATCTTGATGTCATGGATCAAGGCATATTTCAGAATGGGCAGTAAAACTCAAGACTTTTTGCATAAAGATTCGACTCGATCAATCACATGCAAAAAGGTCCTAAGGTTGACATCTATGGGCCACTATATGGGTTTGACATAGGTAAAGGTCAAAGGTTACCTTAGGCGAGAACCAGAGGTTCTTTTTATATACACAAGGGTACGTTGTCTAAGGCTGATGTATAAGACAGACCACCCCTAGGCTGAGTGGGCTTTCGGGCGAAGTCTGGATTGCCATCGGGGTTGATAGGGACAAGGAGTGTACAGTGGGTGTGAGTGTTGTGCAATGCAAGGAACTTGATTAAACTTAGAAGCGCTTTACAAACTTACCACATCGGAATCGACTCTTTGCATTTTCTCCAGTGGAGTCGCCAAAGCTGTGGCGCCGGTTTTTACCGCGCCAAGTGAGGACAGACTTACCACTCTTGTTTAACCACCCTAAACGTGGTCAAAAGGAGTGCATAACGGGTTTGTGACCCCCTATGGAGTCTATAGAGTCGTCACACGAAAGTAATCCCTGGAAAAATACATATCGGTGAGAATGGGCGATTTATGGATCCCTTGCAAAGGACCCAACCACTCCTCACTTGCCCAATAAGTCAAGTTCGGAGAGTCAGGTACGACAATGGGAAGGTGTTAGGCACCCATGCCGCCCGACATGAAAGTCGACCTCCACTTTTGTGGTTCGTTCGTTAAGCGCCTTACCAAGTTTAATTAAGTTCTGTATTATCACACAATGCAATATTAATCATACACATATAATAAATTACATTCATCCACGAACATAATAAAATATGAAAAAGAAAATAATTAAAAATTAGAACCCTTTTCCATACACCCCTGTACATTTCCTCTAACCCTAAACAAGCCTAGGAATAATAAATAAGTAAATCCTGCAAAAACA
Organism: Anacardium occidentale; assembly: GCA_026122585.1. Taxonomy (NCBI): domain Eukaryota; kingdom Viridiplantae; phylum Streptophyta; class Magnoliopsida; order Sapindales; family Anacardiaceae; genus Anacardium; species Anacardium occidentale. Next base: position 37,517 of record JAJEJH010000735.1, on the reverse strand, counting down.
ATTTTATCAGTTAATCCAATAAAATAAAAAAATATATTAAATAAATAAATCTTGCAAAACAAAATTTGGTTAGAGTAAATTACATTTATAAAATAAAGAAGAGACAATACTTAAAAAAAACCTAATCTAAATGAAAGCAGCCCGCCCAAGGAAATAAACAAAACGCGGCCCAGGCGGCTGCAGCAAATGGGCCAATAATAGATGAAATTAAAATGATGCAGCTTCTCGCTAATGAGATTCGAACCCGGGTGCCAAGGGAGATAAGTCTCCCGCCTCTCGCCAGCAACGCAACAGCCACATTTAATGGAATTGTATGCAAGAAAATTATATATACAATATGGCAGATGCACACAGAATACAAAATTTGCATTTACAGAATATTTACACATTTTATACCAGGTGTAATACTTTTATATAGATAGCACAATATACATACAAAAATATATACAGTAATACAAACACTCAATATATACAATATGTACAATTCAATAATTACACAATACATATAACATATACATGTACAGTAATATAAACACTCAATATATACAATTAATATATAATAAAAATAGATATACAACATGCACAATTCAAATAATTACATTATATATGTAACTTATTCATATAAAATATATACAAAATAATATATGCACAATATGCAATAAAATAATAATAATAATATTATGTACAGTAGCCAGCAAAATAAAATAAAATAAAATAGATATATAAAATAAAGGTAAAAATAAAGAGAATGTAATAAAAAAAAAGAAAAAACAACAATAATAAAAAAAAAGATAACAAAACAAAAAAACAACAATAATAAAAAAAAGATAGCAAAACAAAAAAACAAATGAGCAACTTTGCCCAACGCGATTCGAACCTAGGAGGGGGGCATAACATAACCACCTTTTGCCATCAAGGCAGCCAGTCGCATCCGTCAAACACGCTCGCAAACAATGTATATATGTAATAGACACGAATGCACACAGAATATATGCAGGATCCATAATATACTCTTACAGAAAGATTATTATACATGTACATACAATACAATATAATACACATGCAAACAGAATGTAAAATACAGAATACTTAATATAGTAAAATACATAATACATATAAAAAGTATCAACATACAAAACAAATCGAGTACGAAATATGAACAAGATTACAACACAAAAAAAGTATAAAATATATAAAATATAAATACAGAATAAAGAAAATGAAATATACATACAGAATATTTACATACGTACGAAAAACATAACAAAGAAAATGATTAATACAAAATATTAACATATCTATTTACAAAATAAAAATACAATGCACAAATTATTCCTACGGATTATGCGAATAACATTTGCATGTAATATAGTATTATATATATATATGAAATAATAAAAAAAATTTATTTACAAACAAATCCCCCTTAAGGGTGTACCTAAAAATTATTGATTCGAAGTTTATCAATGCTGAACCGAGGATTGCAGAGCACACAAATTAATTTTCAAATATGTTAAATTTTTCTTTCAGAATTTTTTCTCTCTTTTATTCTCTTTTTCCGAAATCTTTTTCTCTATTTTTTGGTTTCTGGAAAATCCCCTCTCCTGCTCTCAATTTTCTCTCTCCATCTCTCCCCCCTTTCTAGTATTTTTCTTTCTCATTTTTATATCCCTCTGGAAGCTGAGATCCCGGGAATTAAATTCATTTCAATTCCCCTCAATCCGCCTAAAAAAAACAATAACGATTAAATCTTATACGCAGAAGAAGGGATAAGCCGCTGACAAAAGTAAATCAAAAAGCTGGATAAGGATTTGTAGGAAATAAAACTGGCAGGCGGGAAAAAGGTAAGCTGACGCAAAAGAAGGAAAATGAGAGGTTGGCACGAGCTGGATAAACTCAAATATAATGGAAAGAAAGGTTGACGCACAGGAGATAAGCAAGCGGGAATAAATGCATTGCACAAAGGAAGGAAATCTTCGCACGCGTGTACTGCACGCGTGAAGAGAGGTGGACGCTGATTGCTACCTTTGCCTCAGCTCACGTGTGGAGGTACGTGCTCCTGGGCCTTCTTCCTGGACATAGGCCGCGCGCTTTCATTCTTCTTTCTCCTTGAGTGGGCTCCATTTTTCTCTTGGGTGCTAGGCTTCTTCCCTTCTTATTTATTTCTTCACATGCTCTCTCTCTCTCTCTTTTGGATTAGCTACTTGGGTTTTTTTTTTAATAAAATAAAATACACTTTTTTTTCTTTTTTAACTCATCCATTCTCGACTCAATATCTCAAAAATTCGAAATCAACATCCAAGTTTTTCATCATCGGGGGTGACCCTGCTGGGTTCAAAATGGGGGTGTCTACAGTAGGACATACAATAATATACATTAAAGAAGAAATATTCAATTTCCTTGCCATGAAATTATGAATAACTGACTTTCCAACAAAGAGTGTGTCTAGTTAGGTCTAGCTCACTACTGGTATATTATGTAACTAGTCAAAAACATTATTGACTCTAAAAAGCTCGTTAGCATGAGTACAATTAATGAAAAATTCTACTATAACCTGAGAAGAGAAAGTCCTCTAATAGAGCCTAAGATATTAGCACATGATTACAAGCTGTTATATCTCTTTCTGACACATTGGTAATAAAGAACTGGAGAAAAAGAAAAAGAATCTTTGTATCGGGCTTGCCCGTTTTCTTTTATAAATTTTTTTAATTACCAAAAAAAAAAAAAAAGAAAGAGAAGAAAAAGTAAGAGCAAGAAAGGTTTTCTTGCTAGTAACAAAATATACAAGAAAATAAATTGTATACTCATAACTATGGCCGTATAGAGTTTGTCAAAGAGCATGGAAAACCATTTAAAACCTTCTTTTACCATTTTTTTTAAGGAAAAGAATCTAAAACAATGTCATTGCTTGAAACTATTAGAAGAGTGTGAGCAAGATGTCCATTGTAGAAATAGTAAATAAGTTGTGAATGTTTCATATTAGGATTGTCTATATTTAGATCTTTATAGATTAGGAATGTACATATATTAGAACTGATTTAGCTCCATTGATACTTGGCTGTAAATCCTATATATTGTAATATTTGTTTCCATCAAATACAAGAACAAATTATTACAATCCATATCCACAAAAGTTAAGATCCATCTAACTGATCAAAAAATATCAATACAATATAAGTTGATCAACTCAAACAAAAGCTAGACAACTCAATAATCAAAGCCAATGACACAACAGTAACCTAAAACTCATCCCTAGTCTTACATGAATAAAGAAGAAAGGACATATCTTGAAAAGCTTTAGTGACTGAAGACTAAAGAGAAGCAAATAATAATAACTTTGTCCAAGAAACTATGAATATATTCCTCACATTTACCTTTGAAAATTCTTATCATTTCTTTCCTGCCAAATCACATAGAAGAAACTAAATAGCAAGACTCCACAAGATTTTGGCCTAATTACCTCTATCCAAACAAAAATTGTATTCTGAAAGAAAATCACAACAAGAAGCTAATTTAACCCACATGGAGACATACGTCGCCATAATTTTAAATAGAAGCTTCAAATGTAAGAAGATGTGATTCATAGTATACATGTTATTTGCACAAGACAAAACATGGAGGTGATAGATGCCACTTTGGAAACCTTCTTAAAAAGCATTGTTGATACTGATTTTACTACAAAAGATGGTCCAAGAAAAATCTCAACTTTAAAAGGCACTCTGGCTTACCAAATTATGGGTTGTTTGAAAAAAGGTGGTTAATAGAGTGATTATCAATTAATTAACTGAAGAAGGATTTGCATGAAATGGCCAAGAAAAATGCAGCTTCCAAACTCTTCTGTCTTCTCTCATCTCATCAAGGGAAATTATTTCCAAATTTTTTAAAAAGTTGAAGTTCCAAAGCCAACTAAAGGAAAGAGAAAAAAAAAAAAAACAACCATATCTTTAATTATATTGCTCACTTTTTTAAAATCCCTCCACAAACGGAATCATTTAACAATATTTCAATTCTATTTGATACCTAGTACAAAATTTTGAAGACAGGAAATAAAAAGGTAAAACAGATCCAACTGATTTAGTAACCAATAATAATAAAAAATTATAGAATTGTCGTAAACAGAAAGTGTTATAAAAGGTGAAAACACAGTTACTAAACAGGATAAGCTTGAGAAGACTTAAAAAAGAGCAGCTATACACCGGTAGCGAAGAAGGCAGTGATTCCTCAAGAAATGTAGTTCTTTTTCTAGCCTACCTTTGAAAAACAATGACAAAAAGTTGATAATATTCACTGATTTAGTCTGAAGTGTACCTCCTTGGGATAAGAAAACTTTTTCCCGCTCATTAATCTTGGATTGTTAAAAAGTGGGAATAAAATTAAGTTTAGATATAAAAAAACAAGATACATTTAATTTCTTAAGGTCAGCCAAGAACACAAACCTCTCTCAATCAAGTCAACCCTCCAAATGAAACAACTAAACCAATGTAAATAAATTTAATAAATAGATCATAGCAATCAACTAACACAACTCATAAAACCTCTCCGACCAACTTAACCTTTTTAAAGAAATTTAACCAATTTATTATATTAATGAAATTAATATATTTACACAAATTAAACCCATTTAACACAAATCAAAAGTAAAATTAAGAAACTGATCATAAGAAAACATTTCTAATAAATACAAAAGTACGTAGTAAATAATAAACCAACCATGAGCAGTAAATAGCATATAAAATGTAATAAGTATATGGTTAAACACATAAGGAAATTGATAGATAAACCAGTTGAATCTAAAATGATGAATGGCATTTTGATGGGTAAGGATAAAGTAAAGGTAACCATATGAAATTCTTTGATGACACCAAATTATCTTCATCACATAGAGGTAAAAAAATAACTTAGCAACTAATGAATATTTTAGTCTTTCTTTTGGTGTCGAAGTGAACATGTCAAAGAGCATCACAATGGGGCCTCAACAGTTCCAGGGATATGAGCAAACATCTAGCACCCTAAAAAAGTGGTTTTATGATCAAATCACAAATCACGTTGCAATAAACCATTACCACCCACAAATTGTGAAGTACGAAGCCAAAAAATATAGATTCTATTTGAGGAAAGCTAAACACAAAACTTGGCTCAGTCCCGTAAAATGTTAAATTTCTTCCCCTTGAAATCTTCAAAAGTTATTGGATATAAATTAATCATAATTTTTCAGGCATATACACAACTCTATGATTTGCAAATGCAAACCGGGCAAAATCACTAGATAATAACTGTTCTACCTCGGGTTTTTGTACCAAGCAATAAGGCATTCTAGTGACCTAGCAGAGCAAAATGCAGTCAGTAGTTGCTCGAAATAGTGTTGAGGCTAAGTTTAAGGCAGTTGCTCAACGAATATATGAGTTAATCTAGATCGAAAGAATCCTTGAAGCATTAAAATCGTCTATAAGGAAAAAAAAAAATCTATCATTCACCATAGTGATAGCAAATCTATTGTCAATATAGTTCATGTTCAAACTAACAAAAATTTCTTCAAGAGCTTACATCCCATCCATAGCATAGGTAGCATATATTTTTACCCAAGCCTTGTTAAAACCAATTTTTGAGACATTGATATGCAAGCTAGAAATGATAGACATCTATTTACCAACTTGAAAAGGAGTGTTAAAAAGTTGTTTAACAATTTGATCTCTATATCTACAAATATGTAAAGTATATTAATGTATAATATTAAGTTTCCTTGATAGATTAGTATTCCTACTTAAGGAGCATAGAATATTGTATATTTATCCCCTAATGTATAATGAGAAGCAATACAAGTTTCCTTCAAAGAACTGTGTTTACATTGGATACTAACAACTTTCAGAAACTACACTTAAATACCCTTTCTCATGCATTTTAGGCATCGCATCATAAAACCAAGCTAGAAAATGATCACAGTAGAGACCTAGAAAACATGAAGCATGATAACCATAGCAAAATTCATACCTAGAGATGGAATGTTTTCAACATCTTCCCTAAGTTTTCCCACATGATGTGCAACATCATTGCACTTGTTTAAAACAGCTTCTTCAATAAGACATTCATCTAGTACAAACTGAAATGCAGTAATTATTTTTTCTGGCAGGGTTCCAACAGCCAATTTCTGAAGTTAAAGTGGCAAAAAAAAAAACATATAACAAATGAAATAAATAGAAATCAATAAGTAGTTCATAACTTAGTTCAACACGATTATATAAACTAACAAAAATTTCTTCTAGAGATAAATTGAAGAATGAGGGATCAAGCTTACATCCCATCCATAGCATAGGTAGCATATATTTTTACCTAAGCCTTGTTAAAACCAATTTTTGAGACATTGATATGCAAGCTAGAAATGATAGACATCTATTTACTAACTTGAAAAGGAGTGTTAAAAAGTTGTTTGACAATTTGATCTCTATATCTACAAATATGTAAAGTATATTAGTGTATAATATTAAGCTTCCTTGATAGATTAGTATTCCTATTTAAGGAGCATATAATGTTGTATATTTATCCCTTAACGTATAATGAAAAGCAATACAAGTTTCCTTCAAAAAACTGTGTTCACATTGGATCCTAACAACTTTCAGAAACAACACTTAAAATACCCCTTCTCATGCATTTTATGCATCGCATCATAAAACCAAGCTAGAAAATGATCATAGTAAAGACCTAGCAAATAAGAAGCATGATAACCATAGCAAAAGTCATACCTAGAGATAGAATGTTTTCAACATCTTCCCTAAGTTTTCCCACATGATATGCAACATCATTGCACTTGTTTAAAACAGCTTCTTCATTTAGACTTTCACCTAGTACAAACTGAAATGCAGTAATTATTTTTTCTGGCAGAGCTCCAACAGCCAATTTCTGAAGTTAAAGTGGCCCAAAAAAAAAAACATATAACAAATGAAGTAAATATAAATCAATAAGTAGTTCATAACCTAGTTCAACACAATTATATAAAGCATGTTCAAACTAACAAAAATTTCTTCTAGAGATAAATTGAAGAATGAGGGATCAAGCTTACATCCCATCCATAGCATAGGTAGCATATATTTTTACACAAGCCTTGTTAAAACCAATTTTTGAGACATTGATATGTGTGGCGCCGGTTTTTGCCACGCCAAGCGAGAACAGACTTGCCACTCTTGGTTAACCACCCTAAACGTAGTCAAGAGGAGCGCATAACGGGTTTGTGTCCCGCTATGGAGTCTATAGAGTCGTCACTTGGGAGTAACCCCAGAAAAATACATATCGGTAAGGATGAGCGATTTATGGATCCCTTGCAAAGGACCCAACCACTCCTCACCTGCCCAATGGGTCGGGTTCGGAGAGTCAGGTACGACGATGAGAAAGTGTTAGGCACCCATGCCGCTCGGCGTGAAAGTTGGCCTCCACCTCTGTGGCTTGTTCGTTAAACGCGTTACTGAGTTTAATTAAGTTCCTGATTATCACACGATGTATTATTAATAATCATACATATACAATAAATTACATTCATCCACGAATATAATAAAATACAGAAAAAAAATAATAAAAAATACAACCCTTTTTCATACACCCCTATACATTGAATCTAATCCTAAACAAGCCTATAAATTAAATTCCTACAAAACAAATTAGGTTAGTCATAAAGTATAAAATAAAATCAACATCCATACCATAAAATAAAAATAAAATAATAAAAGCAGAAAAAAATTAATATTACATCCCCTTTCACATACACCCCTATACATTGGATCTAATCCTAAATGAGTCTAAAATAAATAAATAAATCCTGCAAAAACGATTTGTGTTAATTAATCCAACAAATAAAATAGATACATAGATATATAAAATGAATAAATCCTACAAAACAAAATTTCGTTAGGAACAAATTATAATTTATGAAATAAAAATAAAAATGAAAACCATAGTTAGAGACTTAGTCCAAATAAAAACAGCCCATCTAAGGAGTAAACAAAATGTAGCCCGTCTAAAGAAATAAATAAAATGTAGCCCAGCCGGCCCGCCCAAGAGAATAAATAGCATGCAGCCCAACCAAGAGACCCAATAATATATACACACATGCGCACAGTAGGCAAAATAAGCAAATTTCTCCCCTTGCCGCGATTCGAACCCAAGCGCCCAACAGACCAAACCTTCCGCCTTTCCCCACCAAGGCAATAGCCACATTCATTCAATGCAAAATTTTGTATGTACAATATACACGGACGCACAGATAACACTCAACAAATACACAATTTTTCCTCCAATAAATACAAAAATACATAGTTTATATACATACAAAAATATATACAGTAATACAGACACTCAATATATACAATATGTACAATTCAAGCACACAATACATATAACATATACATGTACAGTATTATAAATATTCAATATATACAATTAATAAAAATAGAAACACAACTTGCACAATTCAAATAATTACATTATATATGTAACTTATACATATAAAATATATACAAAATAACACATGCACAACATGCAATAAAATGAAATGACTATTTATAATTATGATAATAATGTACAAAAATAATGAAATTGATAATAATATCATGTACAGTATTCAACAAAATAAAATTAAATAAAATGGATATATAAAATATAAGTAAAAATAAAGAAAATGTGATACAAAAAGAAAAATAACAATAATAGAAAAAAAAAGCTAAATAAGCAGCTTTGCCCGGTGTGGTTTGAACCTGGGAAGAGGGGAAATAACATGGCCACCTGCTGCCATCAGCGTGGCCAGTCTCATCCTTGTAGCATGCTTGCAAAGAAACTCATATATCTAATATATACGAATACATGCAGTATATAAAATATACTTCTTGTAGAATATTTATTATATACAGTATACTATAATACATATACATAAAGAATTTAAAAATACAGAATACGAATACACTAAAATACAAAATGTATATAAAAAACAAGTATCAATATATAAAAGAAATCGAATACGAAATATCAACAAAAAATACAACATATATAAAATATGAATACAGAAAAAAATTGAATATACATGTAGAATATTCACATATACACGAAAATACAATGAAAAAAAAATGTTAATACAGAATATTAACTCATTTATATACAAAATAAAAATACAACACACCAATTATTCGCACATAATATTTTTAACACATAAACAGATAATATAACTTATATATATATATATGAAATAATAAATAATAATAAAAATATGTATATGTATATTATTTACAGAAAAATCCCCCTCAAGGGTGTACTTGAAAATTATCGATTTGAATTTGATTGAAAGCTGAGCCGAGGATGAACCAAAATTACACAAATTGGTTTTCAGAATTTTTTTCAAAAAATCTTCTTCTGAAAATTTTCTTTCTCTCAAAATTTTCCTTTCCCGAAAATCCTCTCTTGTTTCGTATCTAGAAAATCCCCCTGAAATACTTTCTTTTTTTTCTTGGAAATCGTCTCCCCTGTTTCTCTCATTTTTTTTCTCTCCCCCAGTTTTCCTACAAATCCCCCTCTGTTTTCCTTCTTTGTATTTTTTTTCTCTCAGCCCTCCTCTCTCTAAATTTTTTCTCTCAACCCTCTCCCCCCTCTTTTTCTCTCCAGAAAATATTTTTCTTTCCCCAAAATCTTTCCCCAATTTTCCAAATCAACACATGCTTTTATACCTTGGGAAAATACGAAAGGAAAAATGATTAGGAGCCTGCCCAAGGAAAAAGAAGGCCATGCATGCGCATGGTCAGCACAAAATGCGCTGGCCCTGCAGAAGAGAGAGAGGGAGGCTACGCAGTAGACAGAAGCAGACATGCGGCCATCGAGTGCACGTGCATGCCAAGCGTGAACTGTAGGCCTAACCTTGGGCCCTCCCCTCCAGCCGGGCCAGCACGCCTGCCTTCTGGGTCGCGCACTAGGCCTCCTTCCTCTCTTCTTCCTCTTTTTTTTTTTCTCTTGACTTGGGCCGGCTGCATGGGCTTGGGTTTTTTTTTTTCTTTTGTAATAAAATAAACACATTTTTTTTAAATAACATAAAATAAACATTTTTTTTCTAACTCATTCATTGTCGGCTCAACATTTCAAAAATTCTAAATCAACATTCAGGTTTTTCATCATCGGGGGTAACCCTGTTGGATCCAAAACAGGGTGTCTACAATATGCAAACTAGAAAAGATAGACATCTATTTACCAACTTGAAAATGACTGTTAAAAAGTTGTTTGACAATTTGATCTCTATATCTACAAATATGTAAAGTATATTAATGCATAATATTAAGTTTCCTTGATAGATTAGTATTCCTATTTAAGGAGCATAGAATGTTGTATATTTATCCCCTAATATATAATGAGAAGCAATACAAGTTTCCTTCAAAGAACTCTGTTCACATTGGATACTAACAACTAACAGAAACTACACTTAAATACCCCTCCTCATGCATTGTAGGCATTGCATCATAAAACCAAGCTAGAAAATGATCATAGTAGACACCTAGCAACTATAAAGCATGATAACCATAGCAAAACTCATACCTAGAGATGGAATGTTTTCAACATCTTCCCTAAGTTTTCCCACATGATGTGCAACATCATTGCGCTTGTTTAAAGCAGCTTCTTCATTAAGACTTTCATCTAGTACAAACTAAAATGCAGTAATTATTTTTTCTGACAGAGCTCCAACTGCCAATTTCTGAAGTTAAAGTAGCCAAAAAAAAAAAACATATAACAAATCAAAGAAATAGAAATCAATAAGTAGTTCATAGCCTAGTTCAACACGATTATATAAAGCATGTTCAAACTAACAAAAATTTCTTCTAGAGATAAATTGAAGAATGAGGGATCAAGCTTACATCCCATCCATAGCATAGGTAGCATATATTTTTACCCAAGCCTTGTTAAAACCAAATTTTGAGACATTCATATGCTACCAAGAAATGATAGACATCTATTTACCAACTTGAAAAGGAGTGTTAAAAAGTTGTTTGACAATTTCATCTTTATATCTACAAATATGTAAAGTATATTAATGTATAATATTAAGTTTCCTTGATAGATTAGTATTCCTCTTTAAGGAGCATAGAATGTTGTATATTTATCCACTAATGTATAATGAGAAGCAATACAACTTTCCTTCAAAAAACTCTGTTCACATTGGATACTAACACCTTCAAGAAACTACACATAAAAACCCCTTCTCATGCATTTTAGGCATCGCATCATAAAACCAAGCTAGAAAATGATCATAGTAGAGACCTACCAAATATGAAGCATGATAACCATATCAAAACTCAGACCTAGAGACGGAATGTTTTCAACATCTTCCCTAAGTTTTCCCACACGATGTGCAACATCATTGCACTTGTTTAAACCAGCTTCTTCATTAAGACTTTCATCTAGTACAAACTGAAATGCAGAAATTATTTTTTCTAACAGAACTCCAACAGCCAAATTTTGAAGTTAAAGTGGCAAAAAAAAAAAAAAAACATATAACAAATGAAATAAATAGAAATCCATAAGTAGTTCATAACTTAGTTCAATACGATTATATAAAACATGTTCAAACTAACAAAAATTTCTTCTAGAGATAAATTGAAGAATGAAGGATCAAGCTTACATCCCATCCATAGCATAGGTAGCATATATTTTTACCCAAGCCTTGTTGAAACCAATTTTTGAGACATTGATATGCAAGCTAGAAATGATAGACATCTACTTACCAACTTGAAAAAGAGTGTGAAAAAGATGTTTAAAAATTTGATCTCTATATCTTCAAACATGGAAAGTATATTGATGTATAATATTAAGTTTCCTTGATAGATTAGTATTCCTCTTTAAGGAGCATAGAATGTTGTATATTTATCCCCTAATATATAATGAGAAGCAATACAAGTTTCCTTCAAAGAACTTTGTTCACATTGGATACTAACAACTTTCAGAAACTACACTTAAATACCCCTTCTCATGCATTGTAGGCATCGCATCAAAAAACCAAGCTAGAAAATGATCATAGTAGACACCTAGCAAATATGAAGCATGATAACCATAGCAAAACTCATACCTAGAGATGGAATGTTTTCAACATCTTCCCTAAGTTTTCCCACATGATGTGCAACATCATTGCACTTGTTTAAAGCAGCTTCTTCATTAAGACTTTCATCTAGTACAAACTAAAATGCAATAATTATTTTTTCTGGCAGAGCTCTAACAGCTAATTTTTGAAGTTAAAGTGGCAGCAAAAAAACATATAATAAATGAAATAAATAGAAATCAATAAGTAGTTCATAACATAGTTCAACACGATTATATAAAGCATGTTCAAACTAACAAAAATTTCTTCTAGAGATAAATTAAAGAATGAGGGATCAAGCTTACATCACATCCATAGCATAGGTAGCATATATTTTTACCCAAGCCTTGTTAAAACAAATTTTTGATACATTGATATGCAAGCTAGAAATGATAGACATTTATTTACCAACTTGAAAAGGAGTGCTAAAAAGCTGTTTAACAATTTGATCTCTATATCTACAAATATGTAAAGTATATTAATGTATAATATTAAGTTTCCTTGATAGATTAGTATTCCTATTTAAGGAGCATAGAATGTTGTATATTTATCCCCTAATATAAAATGGGAAGCAATACAAGTTTCCTTCAAAGAACTGTGTTCACGTTGGATACTAACAACTTTAAGAAACTACACTTAAATACCCCTTCTCATGCATTTTAGGCATCGCATCATAAAACCAAGCTAGAAAATGATCATCGTAGAGACCTAGCAAATACCAAGCATGATAACAATAGCAAAACTCATACCTAGAAATGGAATGTTTTCAACGTCTTCCCTAAGTTTTCGCAAATGACGTGCAACATCATTGCACTTGTTTAAAACAGCTTCTTCATCAAGACTTTCATCTAGTACAAACTGAAATGCAGTAATTATTTTTTCTGCCAGAGCTCCAACAGCCAATTTTTGAAGTTAAACTGGCAACAAAAAAACATATAACAAATGAAATAAATAGAAATCAATAAGTAGTTCATAACCTAGTTCAACACGATTATATAAAGCATGTTCAAACTAACAAAAATTTCTTCTAGAGATAAATTGAAGAATGAGGGATCAAGCTTACATCTCATCCATAGCATAGGTAGCATATATTTTTACCCAAACCTTGTTAAAACCAATTTTTGAGACATTGATATGCAAGCTAAAACTGATAGACATCTATTTACCAACTTGAAAAGGAGTGCTAAAAAGTTGTTTAACAATTTGATCTCTATATCTACAAATATGTAAAGTATATTAATGTATAATATTAAGTTTCCTTGATAGATTAGTACTCCTATTTAAGGAGCATAGAATATTGTATATTTATCCCCTAATGTAAAATGAGAAGCAATACAAGTTTCCTTCAAAGAACTGTGTTCACGTTGGATACTAACAACTTTAAGAAACTACACTTAAATACCCCTTCTCATGCATTTTAGGCATCGCATCATAAAACCAAGCAAGAAAATGATCATAGTAGAGACCTAGCAAATATCAAGCATGATAACCATAGCAAAACTCATACCTAGAGATGGAATGTTTTCAACATCTTCCCTAAGTTTTCCCACACGATGTGCAACATCATTGCACTTGTTTAAAGCAGCTTCTTCATTAAGACTTTCATCTAGTACAAACTGAAATGCAGTAATTATTTTTTCTGGCAGAGCTCCAACAGCTAATTTTTGAAGTTAAAGTGGCAAAAAAAAAAACATATAACAAATGAAATAAATAGAAATCAATAAGTAGCTCATAACTTAGTTCAATACGATTGTATAAAACATGTTCAAACTAACAAAAATTTCTTCTAGAGATAAATTGAAGAATGAGGGATCAAGCTTACATCCCATCCATAGCATAGGTAGCATATATTTTTACCCAAGCCTTGTTAAAACCAAATTTTGAGACATTCATATGCTACCAAGAAATGATGGACATCTATTTACCAACTTGAAAAGGAGTGTTAAAAAGTTGTTTGACAATTTGATCTTTATATCTACAAATATGTAAAGTATATTAATGTATAATATTAAGTTTCCTTGATAGATTAGTATTCCTCTTTAAGGAGCATAGAATGTTGTATATTTATCCACTAATGTATAATGAGAAGCAATACAAGTTTCCTTCAAAAAACTCTGTTCACATTGGATACTAACACCTTCAAGAAACTACACATAAAAACCCCTTCTCATGCATTTTAGGCATCGCATCATAAAACCAAGCTAGAAAATGATCATAGTAGAGACCTACCAAATATGAAGCATGATAACCATATCAAAACTCAGACCTAGAGATGGAATGTTTTCAACATCTTCCCTAAGTTTTCCCACACGATGTGCAACATCATTGCACATGTTTAAACCAGCTTCTTCATTAAGACTTTCATCTAGTACAAACTGAAATGCAGTAATTATTTTTTCTAACAGAACTCCAACAGCCAAATTTTGAAGTTAAAGTGGCAAAAAAAAAAAAAAACATATAACAAATGAAATAAATAGAAATCCATAAGTAGTTCATAACTTAGTTCAATACGATTATATAAAACATGTTCAAACTAACAAAAATTTCTTCTAGAGATAAATTGAAGAATGAAGGATCAAGCTTACATCCCATCCATAGCATAGGTAGCATATATTTTTACCCAAGCCTTGTTGAAACCAATTTTTGAGACATTGATATGCAAGCTATAAATGATAGACATCTACTTACCAACTTGAAAAAAGTGTGAAAAAGATGTTTAAAAATTTGATCTCTATATCTTCAAACATGGAAAGTATATTGATGTATAATATTAAGTTTCCTTGATAGATTAGTATTCCTCTTTAAGGAGCATAGAATGTTGTATATTTATCCCCTAATATATAATGAGAAGCAATACAAGTTTCCTTCAAAGAACTTTGTTCACATTGGATACTAACAACTTTCAGAAACTACACTTAAATACCCCTTCTCATGCATTGTAGGCATCGCATCAAAAAACCAAGCTAGAAAATGATCATAGTAGACACCTAGCAAATATGAAGCATGATAACCATAGCAAAACTCATACCTAGAGATGGAATGTTTTCAACATCTTCCCTAAGTTTTCCCACATGATGTGCAACATCATTGCACTTGTTTAAAGCAGCTTCTTCATTAAGACTTTCATCTAGTACAAACTAAAATGCAGTAATTATTTTTTCTGGCAGAGCTCTAACAGCTAATTTTTGAAGTTAAAGTGGCAGCAAAAAAACATATAATAAATGAAATAAATAGAAATCAATAAGTAGTTCATAACATAGTTCAACACGATTATATAAAGCATGTTCAAACTAACAAAAATTTCTTCTAGAGATAAATTGAAGAATGAGGGATCAAGCTTACATCACATCCATAGCATAGGTAGCATATATTTTTACCCAAGCCTTGTTAAAACAAATTTTTGATACATTGATATGCAAGCTAGAAATGATAGACATTTATTTACCAACTTGAAAAGGAGTGCTAAAAAGCTGTTTAACAATTTGATCTCTATATCTACAAATATGTAAAGTATATTAATGTATAATATTAAGTTTCCTTGATAGATTAGTATTCCTATTTAAGGAGCATAGAATGTTGTATATTTATCCCCTAATATAAAATGGGAAGCAATACAAGTTTCCTTCAAAGATCTGTGTTCACGTTGGATACTAACAACTTTAAGAAACTACACTTAAATACCCCTTCTCATGCATTTTAGGCATCGCATCATAAAACCAAGCTAGAAAATGATCATAGTAGAGACCTAGCAAATATCAAGCATGATAACCATAGCAAAACTCATACCTAGAGATGGAATGTTTTCAACATCTTCCCTAAGTTTTCCCACACGATGTGCAACATCATTGCACTTGTTTAAAGCAGCTTCTTCATTAAGACTTTCATCTAGTACAAACTGAAATGCAGTAATTATTTTTTCTGACAGAGCTCCAACAGCTAATTTTTGAAGTTAAAGTGGCAAAAAAAAAAACATATAACAAATGAAATAAATAGAAATCCATAAGTAGTTCATAACTTAGTTCAATACGATTATATAAAACATGTTCAAACTAACAAAAATTTCTTCTAGAGATAAATTGAAGAATGAAGGATCAAGCTTACATCCCATCCATAGCATAGGTAGCATATATTTTTACCCAAGCCTTGTTGAAACCAATTTTTGAGACATTGATATGCAAGCTAGAAATGATAGACATCTACTTACCAACTTGAAAAAAGTGTGAAAAAGATGTTTAAAAATTTGATCTCTATATCTTCAAACATGGAAAGTATATTGATGTATAATATTAAGTTTCCTTGATAGATTAGTATTCCTCTTTAAGGAGCATAGAATGTTGTATATTTATCCCCTAATATATAATGAGAAGCAATACAAGTTTCCTTCAAAGAACTTTGTTCACATTGGATACTAACAACTTTCAGAAACTACACTTAAATACCCCTTCTCATGCATTGTAGGCATCGCATCAAAAAACCAAGCTAGAAAATGATCATAGTAGACACCTAGCAAATATGAAGCATGATAACCATAGCAAAACTCATACCTAGAGATGGAATGTTTTCAACATCTTCCCTAAGTTTTCCCACACGATGTGCAACATCATTGCACTTGTTTAAACCAGCTTCTTCATTAAGACTTTCATCTAGTACAAACTAAAATGCAGTAATTATTTTTTCTAACAGAACTCCAACAGCCAAATTTTGAAGTTAAAGTGGCAAAAAAAAAAACATATAACAAATGAAATAAATAGAAATCCATAAGTAGTTCATAACTTAGTTCAATACGATTATATAAAACATGTTCAAACTAACAAAAATTTCTTCTAGAGATAAATTGAAGAATGAAGGATCAAGCTTACATCCCATCCATAGCATAGGTAGCATATATTTTTACCCAAGCCTTGTTAAAACCAAATTTTGAGACATTCATATGCTACCAAAAAATGATAGACATCTATTTACCAACTTGAAAAGGAGTGTTAAAAAGTTGTTTGACAATTTGATCTTTATATCTACAAATATGTAAAGTATATTAATGTATAATATTAAGTTTCCTTGATAGATTAGCATTCCTATTTAAGGAGCATAGAATGTTGTATATTTATCCCCTAATATAAAATGGGAAGCAATACAAGTTTCCTTCAAAGATCTGTGTTCACGTTGGATACTAACAACTTTAAGAAACTACACTTAAATACCCCTTCTCATGCATTTTAGGCATCGCATCATAAAACCAAGCTAGAAAATGATCATAGTAGAGACCTAGCAAATATCAAGCATGATAACCATAGCAAAACTCATACCTAGAGATGGAATGTTTTCAACATCTTCCCTAAGTTTTCCCACACGATGTGCAACATCATTGCACTTGTTTAAAGCAGCTTCTTCATTAAGACTTTCATCTAGTACAAACTGAAATGCAGTAATTATTTTTTCTGACAGAGCTCCAACAGCTAATTTTTGAAGTTAAAGTGGCAAAAAAAAAAACATATAACAAATGAAATAAATAGAAATCAATAAGTAGCTCATAACTTAGTTCAATACGATTGTATAAAACATGTTCAAACTAACAAAAATTTCTTCTAGAGATAAATTGAAGAATGAGGGATCAAGCTTACATCCCATCCATAGCATAGGTAGCATATATTTTTACCCAAGCCTTGTTAAAACCAAATTTTGAGACATTCA
This sequence comes from Anacardium occidentale, assembly GCA_026122585.1. Classification (NCBI taxonomy): domain Eukaryota; kingdom Viridiplantae; phylum Streptophyta; class Magnoliopsida; order Sapindales; family Anacardiaceae; genus Anacardium; species Anacardium occidentale. Next base: position 19,741 of record JAJEJH010000735.1, on the reverse strand, counting down.
TATGCTACCAAGAAATGATGGACATCTATTTACCAACTTGAAAAGGAGTGTTAAAAAGTTGTTTGACAATTTGATCTTTATATCTACAAATATGTAAAGTATATTAATGTATAATATTAAGTTTCCTTGATAGATTAGTATTCCTCTTTAAGGAGCATAGAATGTTGTATATTTATCCACTAATGTATAATGAGAAGCAATACAAGTTTCCTTCAAAAAACTCTGTTCACATTGGATACTAACACCTTCAAGAAACTACACATAAAAACCCCTTCTCATGCATTTTAGGCATCGCATCATAAAACCAAGCTAGAAAATGATCATAGTAGAGACCTACCAAATATGAAGCATGATAACCATATCAAAACTCAGACCTAGAGATGGAATGTTTTCAACATCTTCCCTAAGTTTTCCCACACGATGTGCAACATCATTGCACTTGTTTAAACCAGCTTCTTCATTAAGACTTTCATCTAGTACAAACTGAAATGCAGAAATTATTTTTTCTAACAGAACTCCAACAGCCAAATTTTGAAGTTAAAGTGGCAAAAAAAAAAAAAAAACATATAACAAATGAAATAAATAGAAATCCATAAGTAGTTCATAACTTAGTTCAATACGATTATATAAAACATGTTCAAACTAACAAAAATTTCTTCTAGAGATAAATTGAAGAATGAAGGATCAAGCTTACATCCCATCCATAGCATAGGTAGCATATATTTTTACCCAAGCCTTGTTAAAACCAATTTTTGAGACATTGATATGCAAGCTAGAAATGATAGACATCTACTTACCAACTTGAAAAAGAGTGTGAAAAAGATGTTTAAAAATTTGATCTCTATATCTTCAAATATGGAAAGTATATTAATGCATAATATTAAGTTTCCTTGATAGATTAGTATTCCTCTTTAAGGAGCATAGAATGTTGTATATTTATCCCCTAATATATAATGAGAAGCAATACAAGTTTCCTTCAAAGAACTTTGTTCACATTGGATACTAACAAATTTCAAAAACTACACTTAAATACCCCTTCTCATGCATTGTAGGCATCGTATCAAAAAACCAAGCTAGAAAATGATCATAGTAGACACCTAGCAAATATGAGGCATGATAACCATAGCAAAACTCATACCTAGAGATGGAATGTTTTCAACATCTTCCCTAAGTTTTCCCACATGATGTGCAACATCATTGCACTTGTTTAAAGCAGCTTCTTCATTAAGACTTTCATCTAGTACAAACTAAAATCCAGTAATTATTTTTTCTGGCAGAGCTCTAACAGCTAATTTTTGAAGTTAAAGTGGCAGCAAAAAAACATATAATAAATGAAATAAATAGAAATCAATAAGTAGTTCATAACATAGTTCAACACGATTATATAAAGCATGTTCAAACTAACAAAAATTTCTTCTAGAGATAAATTGAAGAATGAGGGATCAAGCTTACATCACATCCATAGCATAGGTAGCATATATTTTTACCCAAGCCTTGTTAAAACAAATTTTTGATACATTGATATGCAAGCTAGAAATGATAAACATTTATTTACCAACTTGAAAAGGAGTGCTAAAAAGCTGTTTAACAATTTGATCTCTATATCTACAAATATGTAAAGTATATTAATGTATAATATTAAGTTTCCTTGATAGATTAGTATTCCTATTTAAGGAGCATAGAATGTTGTATATTTATCCCCTAATATAAAATGGGAAGCAATACAAGTTTCCTTCAAAGAACTGTGTTCACGTTGGATACTAACAACTTTAAGAAACTACACTTAAATACCCCTTCTCATGCATTTTAGGCATCGCATCATAAAACCAAGCTAGAAAATGATCATCGTAGAGACCTAGCAAATACCAAGCATGATAACAATAGCAAAACTCATACCTAGAAATGGAATGTTTTCAACGTCTTCCCTAAGTTTTCGCAAATGACGTGCAACATCATTGCACTTGTTTAAAACAGCTTCTTCATCAAGACTTTCATCTAGTACAAACTGAAATGCAGTAATTATTTTTTCTGCCAGAGCTCCAACAGCCAATTTCTGAAGTTAAAGTGGCAACAAAAAAACATATAACAAATGAAATAAATAGAAATCAATAAGTAGTTCATAACCTAGTTCAACACGATTATATAAAGCATGTTCAAACTAACAAAAATTTCTTCTAGAGATAAATTGAAGAATGAGGGATCAAGCTTACATCTCATCCATAGCATAGGTAGCATATATTTTTACCCAAACCTTGTTAAAACCAATTTTTGAGACATTGATATGCAAGCTAAAACTGATAGACATCTATTTACCAACTTGAAAAGGAGTGCTAAAAAGCTGTTTAACAATTTGATCTCTATATCTACAAATATGTAAAGTATATTAATGTATAATATTAAGTTTCCTTGATAGATTAGTACTCCTATTTAAGGAGCATAGAATATTGTATATTTATCCCCTAATGTAAAATGAGAAGCAATACAAGTTTCCTTCAAAGAACTGTGTTCACGTTGGATACTAACAACTTTAAGAAACTACACTTAAATACCCCTTCTCATGCATTTTAGGCATCGCATCATAAAACCAAGCTAGAAAATGATCATCGTAGAGACCTAGCAAATATCAAGCATGATAACCATAGCAAAACTCATACCTAGAAATGGAATGTTTTCAACGTCTTCCCTAAGTTTTCGCAAACGATGTGCAACATCATTGCACTTGTTTAAAACAGCTTTTTCATCAAGACTTTCATCTAGTACAAACTGAAATGCAGTAATTATTTTTTCTGCCAGAGCTCCAACAGCCAATTTCTGAAGTTCAAGTGGCAACAAAAAAACATATAACAAATGAAATAAATAGAAATCAATAAGTAGTTCATAACTTAGTTCAACACGATTATATAAAGCATGATCAAACTAACAAAAATTTCTTCTAGAGATAAATTGAAGAATGAGGGATCAAGCTTACATCCCATCCACAGCATAGGTAGTATATATTTTTACCCAAACCTTGTTAAAACCAATTTTTGAGACATTGATATGCAAGCTAGAACTGATAGACATCTATTTACCAACTTGAAAATGAGTGTCAAAAAGCTGTTTAACAATTTGATCTCGATATCTACAAATATGTAAACTATATTAATCTATAATATTAAGTTTCCTTGATGGATTAGTATTCTTATTTAAGGAACATAGAATGTTGTATATTTATCCCCTAATGTTTAATGAGAAGCAATACAAGTTTCTTTAAAAGAACTGTGTTCACATTGGATACTAACAACTTTAAGAAAATACACTTAAATACCCCTTCTCATGCATTTTAGGCATCGCATCATAAAACCAAGCTAGAAAATGATCAAAGTAGAGACCTAGCAAATATCAAGGAGGATAACCATAGCAAAACACATACCTAGAGATGGAATGTTTTCAACATGTTCCCTAAGTCTTCGCACATGATGTGCAACATCATTGCGCTTCTTTAAAACAGTTTCTTCATTAAGACTTTCATCCAGTACAAACAGAAATGCAATAATTATTTTTTCTGGCAGAGCTCCAACAGCCAATTTTTGAAGTTAAAGTGGCACCAAAAAAACATATAACAAATGAAATAAATAGAAATCAATAAGTAGTTCATAACCTAGTTCAACACGATTATATAAAGCATGTTCTAACTAACCAAAATTTCTTCTAGAGATAAATTGAAGAATGAGGGATCAAGCTTACATCCCATCCATAGCATAGATAGCATATATTTTAACCCAAGCCTTGTTAAAACAAATTTTTGAGACATAGATATGCAAGCTAGAAATGATAGACATTTATTTACCAACTTGAAAAGGAGTGCTAAAAAGCTGTTTAACAATTTCATCTTTATATCTACAAATATGTAAAGTATATTAATGTATAATATTAAGTTTCCTTGATAGATTAGTATTCCTCTTTAAGGAGCATAGAATGTTGTATATTTATCCCCTAATATATAATGAGAAGCAATACAAGTTTCCTTCAAAGAACTGTGTTCACGTTGGATACTAACAACTTTAAGAAACTACACTTAAATACCCCTTCTCATGCATTTTAGGCATCGCATCATAAAACCAAGCAAGAAAATGATCATAGTAGAGACCAAGCAAATATCAAGCATGATAACCATAGCAAAACTCATACCTAGAGATGGAATGTTTTCAACATCTTCCCTAAGTTTTCCCACACGATGTGCAACATCATTGCACTTGTTTAAAGCAGCTTCTTCATTAAGACTTTCATCTAGTACAAACTGAAATGCAGTAATTATTTTTTCTGGCAGAGCTCCAACAGCTAATTTTTGAAGTTAAAGTGGCAAAAAAAAAAACATATAACAAATGAAATAAATAGAAATCAATAAGTAGCTCATAACTTAGTTCAATACGATTGTATAAAACATGTTCAAACTAACAAAAATTTCTTCTAGAGATAAATTGAAGAATGAGGGATCAAGCTTACATCCCATCCATAGCATAGGTAGCATATATTTTTACCCAAGCCTTGTTAAAACAAATTTTTGAGACATTGATATGCAAGCTAGAAATGATAGACATTTATTTACCAACTTGAAAAGGAGTGCTAAAAAGCTGTTTAACAATTTGATCTCGATATCTACAAATATATAAAGTATATTAATCTATAATATTAAGTTTCCTTGATGGATTAGTATTCCTATTTAAGGAACATAGAATGTTGTATATTTATCCCCTAATGTATAATGAGAAGCAATACAAGTTTCCTTCAAAGAACTGTGTTCACATTGGATACTAACAACTTTAAGAAAATACACTTAAATACCCCTTCTCATGCATTTTAGGCATCGCATCATAAAACCAAGCTAGAAAATGATCAAAGTAGAGACCTAGCAAAAATCAATCAGGATAACCATAGCAAAACTCATACCTATAGATGGAATGTTTTCAACATCTTCCCTAAGTCTTCGCACATGATGTGCAACATCATTGCGCTTGTTTAAAACAGCTTCTTCATTAAGACTTTCATCTAGTACAAACTGAAATGCAATAATTATTTTTTCTGGCAGAGTTCTAACAGCCAATTTTTGAAGTTAAAGTGGCAACAAAAAAACATATAACAAATGAAATAAATAGAAATAATTAATTAGTTCATAACATAGTTCAACACGATTATATAAAGCATGTTCAAACTAACAAAAATTTCTTCTAGAGATAAATGGAAGAATGAGGGATCAAGCTTACATCACATCCATAGCATAGGTAGCATATATTTTAACCCAAGCCTTGTTAAAACAAATTTTTGAGACATAGATATGCCAGCTAGAAATGATAGACATTTATTTACCAACTTGAAAAGGAGTGCTAAAAAGCTGTTTAACAATTTCATCTTTATATCTACAAATATGTAAAGTATATTAATGTATAATATTAAGTTTCCTTGATAGATTAGTATTCCTCTTTAAGGAGCATAGAATGTTGTATATTTATCCCCTAATGTATAATGAGAAGCAATACAAGTTTCCTTCAAAGAACTGTGTTCACGTTGGACACTAACAACTTTAAGAAACTACACTTAAATACCCCTTCTCATGCATTTTAGGCATCGCATCATAAAACCAAGCAAGAAAATGATCATAGTAGAGACCTAGCAAATATCAAGCATGATAACCATAGCAAAACTCATACCTAGAAATGGAATGTTTTCAACATCTTCCCTAAGTTTTCCCACACGATGTGCAACATCATTGCACTTGTTTAAAGCAGCTTCTTCATTAAGACTTTCATCTAGTACAAACTGAAATGTAGTAATTATTTTTTCTGGCAGAGCTCCAACAGCTAATTTTTGAAGTTAAAGTGGCAAAAAAAAAAACATATAACAAATGAAATAAATAGAAATCAATAAGTAGCTCATAACTTAGTTCAATACGATTGTATAAAACATGTTCAAACTAACAAAAATTTCTTCTAGAGATAAATTGAAGAATGAGGGATCAAGCTTACATCCCATCCATAGCATAGGTAGCATATATTTTTACCCAAGCCTTGTTAAAACAAATTTTTGAGACATTGATATGCAAGCTAGAAATGATAGACATTTATTTACCAACTTGAAAAGGAGTGCTAAAAAGCTGTTTAACAATTTGATCTCGATATCTACAAATATTTAAAGTATATTAATGTATAATATTAAGTTTCCTTGATAGATTAGTATTCCTCTTTAAGGAGCATAGAATGTTGAATATTTATCCCCTAATGTATAATGAGAAGCAACGTGCAACATCATTGCACTTGTTTAAAACAGCTTCTTCATCAAGACTTTCATCTAGTACAAACTGAAATGCAGTAATTATTTTTCCTGCCAGAGCTCCAACAGCCAATTTCTGAAGTTAAAGTGGCAACAAAAAAACATATAACAAATGAAATAAATAGAAATCAATAAGTAGTTCATAACCTAGTTCAACACGATTGTATAAAGCATGTTCAAACTAACAAAAATTTCTTCTAGAGATAAATTGAAGAATGAGAGATCAAGCTTACATCTCATCCATAGCATAGGTAGCATATATTTTTACCCAAACCTTGTTAAAACCAATTTTTGAGACATTGATATGCAAGCTAAAACTGATAGACATCTATTTACCAACTTGAAAAGGAGTGCTAAAAAGTTGTTTAACAAATTGATCTCGATATCTACAAATATGTAAAGTATATTAATCTATGAAATTAAGTTTCCTTGATGGATTAGTATTCCTATTTAAGGAACATAGAATGTTGTATATTTATCCCCTAATGTATAATAAGAAGCAATACAACTTTCCTTCAAAGAACTGTGTCACATTGGATACTAACAACTTTAAGAAAATACACTTAAATACCCCTTCTCATGCATTTTAGGCATCACATCATAAAACCAAGCTAGAAAATGATCAAAGTAGAGACCTAACAAATATCAAGCAGGATAACCATAGCAAAACTCATACCTAGAGATGGAATGTTTTCAACATCTTCCCTAAGTTTTCCCACATGATGTGCAACTTCATTGCGCTTGTTTAAAACAGCTTCTTCATTAAGACTTTCATCTAGTACAAACTGAAATGCAATAATTATTTTTTCTGGCAGAGCCCTAATAGCCAATTTTTGAAGTTAAAGTGGCAACAAAAAAACATATAATAAATGAAATAAATAGAAATCAATAAGTAGTTCATAACATAGTTCAACACGATTATATAAAGCATGTTCAAACTAACAAAAATTTCTTCTAGAGATAAATTGAACAATGAGGGATCAAGCTTACATCACATCCATAGCATAGGTAGCATATATTTTTACCCAAGCCTTGTTAAAACAATTTTTTGATACATTGACATGCAAGCTAGAAATGATAGATATTTACCAACTTGAAAAGGAGTGCTAAAAAGTTGTTTAACAATTTGATCTCTATATCTACAAATATGTAAAATATATTAATGTATAATATTAAGTTTCCTTGATAGATTAGTATTCCTATTTAAGGAGCATAGAATGTTGTATATTTATCCCCTAATATAAAATGAGAAGCAATACAAGTTTCCTTCAAAGAACTATGTTCACGTTGGATACTAACAACTTTAACAAACTACACTTAAATACCCCTTCTCATGCATTTTAGGCATCGCATCATAAAACCAAGCTAGAAAATGATCATCGTAGAGACCTAGCAAATATCAAGCATGATAACCATAGCAAAACTCATACCTAGAAATGGAATGTTTTCAACGTCTTCCCTAAGTTTTCGCAAATGATGTGCAACATCATTGCACTTGTTTAAAACAGTTTCTTCATCAAGACTTTCATCTAGTACAAACTGAAATGCAGTAATTATTTTTTCTGCCAGAGCTCCAACAGCCAATTTCTGAAGTTAAAGTGGCCAAAAAAAAAACATATAGCAAATGAAATAAATAGAAATCAATAAGTAGTTCATAACCGAGTTCAACACGATTATATAAAGCATGTTGAAACTAACAAAAAATTCTTCTACAGATAAATTGAAGAATCAGGGATCAAGCTTACCTCTCATCCATAGCATAGATAGCATCTATTTTTACCCAAGCCTTGTTAAAACCAATTTTTGAGACATTGATATGCAAGCTAGAAATGATAGACATCTATTTACAAACCTGAACATGAGTGTTAAAAATTTGTTTAACAATTTGATCTCTATATCTACAAATATGTAAAGTAAATTAATGTATAATATTAAGTTTCCTTGATAGATTAGTATACCTATTTAAGGAGCATAGAATGTTGTATATTTATCCCCTAATATATAACGAGAAGCAATACAAGTTTCCTTCAAAGAACTGTGTTCATATTGGATACTAACAACTTGGGAAAACTACACTTAAATACCCCTTCTCATGCATTTTAGGCATCGCATCATAAAACCAAGCTAGAAAATGATCAAAGTAGACACCTAGCAAATGTGAAGCATGATAACCATAGCAAAACTCATACCTAAAGATGGAATGTTTTCAACATCTTCCCTAAGTTTTCCCACATGATGTGCAACATCATTGCACCTGTTTAAAGCAGCTTCTTCATTAAGACTTTCATCTAGTACAAACTGAAATGCAGTAATTATTTCTACTGGCAGAGCTCCAACAGCCAATTTCTGAAGTTAAAGTGGCCAAAAAAAAACATAAAAAAAATGAAATAAATAGAAATCAATAAGTAGTTTATAACCTAGTTCAACACGATTATATAAAGCAAGTTCAAACTAACTAAAATTTCTTCTAGAGATAAATTGAAGAATGAGGGAACAAGCCTACATCCCATCCATAGCATAGGTAGCAAATATTTTTACCCAAGCCTTGTTAAAACCAATTTTTGAGACATTGATATGCAAGCTAGAAATGATAGAGATCTATTTACCAACTTGAAAAGGAGTGTTAAAAAGTTGTTTGACAATTTGACCTCTATATCTACAAATATTTAAAGTATATTCATGTATACTATTAAGTTTCCTTGATGGATTAGTATTCTTATTTAAGGAGCATAGAATGTTGTATATTTATCCCCTAATGTATAATGAGAAGCAATACAAGTTTCCCTCAAAGAACTGTGTTCACATTGGATACTAACAACTTTAAAGAACTACACTTAAATACCCCTTCTCATGCATTTTAGGCATCGCATCACAAAACCAAGCTAGAAAATGATCATAGTAGAGACCTACCAAATATGAAGCATGATAACCATAGCAAAACTCATACCTAGAGATGGATTGTTTTCAACATCTTCTCTAAGTTTTCCCACATGATGGGCAACATCATTGCATTTGTTTAAAGCAGCTTTTTCATTAAGACTTTCATCTAGTACAAACTGAAATACAGTAATTATTTCTACTAGCAGAGCTCTAACAGCCAATTTCTGAAGTTAAAGTGGCCGAAAAAAAACATAAAACAAATGAAATAAATAGAAATCAATAAGTAGTTCATAACCTAGTTCAACACAATTATATAAAGCATGTTCAAACTAACAAAAATTTCTTCAAGAGATAAATTGAAGAATGAGGGATCAAGCTTACATCCCATCCATAGCATAGGTAGCAAATATTTTTACCCAAGCCTTGTTAAAACCAATTTTTGAGACATTGATATGCAAGCTAGAAATGATAGATATCTACTTACAAACTTGAAAATGAGTGTTAAAAAGTTGTTTGACAATTTGATCTCTATATCTACAAATATGTAAAGCATATTAATGTATAATATTAAGTTTCCTACATAGATTAGTATTCCTATTTAAGGAGCATAGATAGTTGTATATTTATCCCCTAATGTGTAATGAGAAGCAATACAAGTTTCCCTCAAAGAACTGTGTTCACATTGGATACTAACAACTTTCAGAAACTACACTTAAATACCTCTTCTCATGCATTTTAGGCATCACATCATAAAACCAAGCTAGAAAATGGTCATAGCAGAGACCTAGCAAATATGAAACATGATAACCATAGGAAAACTCTTACCCAGAGATGGAATGTTTTCAACATGTTCCCTAAGTTTTCCCACATGAGGTGCAACATCATTGCACTTGTTTTAGGCAGCTTCTTCATTAAGACTTTCATCTAGTACAAACTGAAATGCAGTAATTATTTTTTCTGGCAGAGCTCCAACAGCTAATTTTTGAAGTTAAAGTGGCAAAAAAAAAAACATATAACAAATGAAATAAATAGAAATCAATAAGTAGCTCATAACTTAGTTCAATACGATTGTATAAAACATGTTCAAACTAACAAAAATTTCTTCTAGAGATAAATTGAAGAATGAGGGATCAAGCTTACATCCCATCCATAGCATAGGTAGCAAATATTTTTACTTAAAAAGGAGTGTTAAAAAGTTGTTTGACAATTTGATCTCTATATCTACAAATATGTAAAGCATATTAATGTATAATATTAAGTTTCCTTGATAGATTAGTATTCCTATTTAAGGAGCATAGATAGTTGTATATTTATCCCCTAATGTGTAATGAGAAGCAATACAAGTTTCCTTCAAAGAATTGTGTTCACATTGGATACTAACAACTTTCAGAAACTACACTTGAATACCTCTTCTCATGCATTTTAGGCATCACATCATAAAACCAAGCTAGAAAATGGTCATAGTAGGGACCTAGCAAATATGAAACATGATAACATAGAAAAACTCATACCCAGAGACGGAATGTTTTCAACATCTTCCCTAAGTTTTCCCACATGAGGTGCAACATCATTCCACTTGTTTAAAACAGCTTCTTCATTAAGACTTTCATCTAGTACAAACTGAAATGCAGTAATTATTTTTTCTGGCAGAGCTCCAAACGCCAATTTCTGAAGTTAAAGTGGCCAAAAAAAAAAACATATAGCAAATGAAATAAATACAAATCAATAAGTAGTTCATAACCGAGTTCAACACGATTATATAAAGCAGGTTCAAACTAACAAAAATTTCTTCTAGAGAAAAATTGAAGAATAAGGGATCAAGCTTACATCCCATCCATCGCATAGGCAGCATATATTTTTACCCAAGCCATGTTAAAACCAATTTTTGAGACATTGATATGCAAGCTAGAAATCATAGACATCAATTTACTAACTTGAACATGAGTGTTAAAAAATTGTTTAACAATTTGATCTCTATATCTACAAATATGTAAAGTATATTAATGTATAATATTAAGTTTCCTTGATAGATTAGTATACCTATTTAAGGAGCATAGAATGTTGTATATTTATCCCCTAATGTATAATGAGAAGCAATACAGGTTTCCTTCAAAGAACTGTGTTCATATTGGATACTAACAACTTTCAGAAACTACACTTAAATACTCATTCTCATGCATTTTAGGCACCGCATCATAAAACAAAGCTACAAAATGATCATAGTAGAGACCTAACAAATATGAAGCATGATAACCATAGCAAAACTCATACCTAGAGATGGAATGTTTTCAACATCTTCCCTAAGTTTCCCACGTGATGTACAACATCATTGCACTTGTTTAAAGCAGCTTTTTCATTAAGACTTTCATCTAGAACAAACTTAAATGTAGTAATTATTTTTTCTGGCAGAGCTCCAATAGCCAATTTATGAAGTTAAAGTGGCCAAAAAAAAAAACATATAACAAATGAAATAAATAGAAATCAATAAGTAGTTCATAACCTAGTTCAACACGATTATATAAAGCATATTCAAACTAACAAAAATTTCTTCAAGAGATAAATTGAAGAATGAGGGATCAAGCTTACATCCCATCCATAGCATAGGTAGAAAATATTTTTACCCAAGCCTTGTTAAAACCAATTTTTGAGACATTGATATGCAAGCTAGAAATGATAGACATCTATTTACCAACTTGAAAATGAGAGTTAAAAAGTTGTTTGACAATTTGATCTCTATATCTACAAATATGTAAAGCATATTAATGTATAATATTAAGTTTCCTTGATAGATTAGTATTCCTATTTAAGGAGCATAGACAGTTGTATATTTATCCCCTAATGTGTAATGAGAAGCAATACAAGTTTCCCTCAAAGAACTGTGTTCACATTGGATACTAACAACTTTCAGAAACTACACTTAAATACCTCTTCTCATGCATTTTAGGCATCACATCATAAAAACAAGCTAGAAAATGGTCATACCAGAGACCTAGCAAATATGAAACATGATAACCAATTTATGAAGTTAGAAAATGGTCATAGCAGAGACCTAGCAAATATGTTATATGTTTTCAACATCTTCCCTAAGTTTCCCACATGATGTACAACATCATTGCACTTGTTTAAAGCAGCTTCTTCATTAATACTTTCATCTAGTACAAACTTAAATGCAGTAATTATTTTTTCTGGCAAAGCTCCAATAGCCAATTTATGAAGTTAAAGTGGCCAAAAAAAAAACATATAACAAATGAAATATATAGAAATCAATAAGTAGTTCATAACCTAGTTCAACACAATTATATAAAGCATATTCAAACTAATAAAAATTTCTTCAAGAGATAAATTGAAGAATGAGGGATCAAGCTTACATCCCATCAATAGCATAGGTAGCAAATATTTTTACCCAAGCCTTGTTAAAACCAATTTTTGAGACATTGATATGCAAGCTAGAAATGATAGACATCTATTTACCAACTTTAAAATGAGTGTTAAAAAGTTGTTTGACAATTTGATCTCTATATCTACAAATATGTAAAGCATATTAATGTATAATATTCAGTTTCCTTGATAGATTAGTATTCCTATTTAAGGAGCATAGATAGTTGTATATTTATCCCCTAATGTGTAATGAGAAGCAATACAAGTTTCCCTCAAAGAACTATGTTCACATTGGATACTAACAACTTTCAGAAACTACACTTAAATACCTCTTCTCATGCATTTTAGGCATCACATCATAAAACCAAGCTAGAAAATGGTCATAGCAGAGACCTAGCAAATATGAAACATCATAACCATAGGAAAACTCTTACCTAGAGATGGAATGATTTCAACATCTTCCCTAAGTTTTCCCACATGAGGTGCAACATCATTGCACTTGTTTTAGGTAGCTTCTTCATTAAGACTTTCAACTAGTACAAACTGAAATGCAGTAATTATTTCTACTAGCAAAGCTCTACCAGCAAATTTCTGAATTTAAACTGGCCAAAAAAAAAACATAAAACAAATGAAATAAATAGAAATCAATAAGTAGTTCATAACCTAGTTCAACACAATTATATAAAGCATGTTCAAACTAACAAAAATTTCTTCTAGAGATAAATTGAAGAATGAGGGATCAAGCTTACATCCCATTCATAGCATAGGTAGCAAATATTTTTACCCAAGCCTTGTTAAAACCAACTTTTGAGACATTGATATGCAAGCTAGAAATGATAGACATCTATTTACCAACTTGAAAAGGAGTGTTAAAAAGTTGTTCAACAATTTGATCTCTATATCTACAATTATGTAAATTATATTAATGTATAATATTAAGTTTCCTTGATACATTAGTATTCCTATTTTAGGAGCATAGAATGTTGTATATTTATCCCCTAATGTATAATGAGAAGCAATACAAGTTTCCTTCAAAGAACTGTGTTCACCTTGGATACTAGCAACTTTCAGAAACTATACTTAAATATCCCTTCTCATGCATTTTAGGCATCACATCATAAAACCAAGCTAGAAAATGATCATAGTAGAGACCTAGCAAATATGAAGCATGATAACCATAGCAAAACTCATAACTAGAGATGGAATGTTTTCAACATCTTCCCTAAGTTTTCCCACATGATGTGCAACATCATTGCGCTTGTTTTAAGCAGCTTCTTCATTAAGACTTTCATCTAGTACAAACTGAAATGCAGTAATTATTTTTTCTGGAAGAGTTCCAATAGCCAATTTCTGAAGTTTAAGTGGCCAAAAAAAAACATATAACAAATGAAATAAATAGAAATCAATAAGTTGTTCATAACCTAGTTCAACACGATTATATAAACCTTCAGAAACTGCACTTAAATACCCCTTCTCATGCATTTTAGGCATCGTATCATAAAACCAAGCTAGAAAATGATCATGGTAGAGACCTCGCAAATATCAAGCATGATAACCATAGCAAAACTCATACCTAGCGATGGAATGTTTTCAACATCTTCCCTAAGTTTGCCCACATGATGTGCAACATCATTGCACTTGTTTAAAGCAGCTTCTTCATTAAGACTTTCATCTAGTACAAACTTAAAAGCAGTAATTATTTTTTCTGGCAGAGCTCCAACAGCCAATTTTTGAAGTTAAAGTGGCCAAAAAAAAACATATAACAAATGAAATAAATAGAAATCAATAAGTAGTTCATAACCGAGTTCAACACGATTATATAAAGCATGTTCAAACTAACAAAAATTTCTTCTAGAGATAAATTGAAGAAGCAGGGATCAAGCTTACATCCCATCCATAGCATAGGTAGCATATATTTTTACCCAAGCCTTGTTAAAACCAATTTTTGAGACATTGATATGCACGCTAGAAATGATAGAAATCTGTTTACCAACTTGACAAGGAGTGTTAAAAAGTTGTTTGACAATTTGATCTCTATATCTACAAATATGTAAAGTATATTAATGTATAATATTAAGTTTCCTTGATAGATTAGTATTCATATTTAAGGAGCATAGAATGTTGTATATTTATCCCCTAATGTATAATGAGAAGCAACACAAGTTTCCTTCAAAGAACTGTGCTCACACTGGATACTAACAACTTTCAGAAACTACACTTAAATACCCCTTCTCATGCATTTTAGGAATCGCATCATAAAACCAAGCTAGAAAATGATCATAGTAGAGACCTAGCAATATGAAGCATGATAACCATAGCAAAACTCATACCTAGAGATGGAATGTTTTCAACATCTTCCCTAAGTTTTCCCACATGATGTGCAACATCATTGCACTTGTTTAAAGCAGCTTCTTCATTAAGACTTTCATCTAGTACAAACTAAAATACAGTAATTATTTTTTCTGGCAGAGCTCCAACAGTCAATTTCTGAAGTTAAAGTGGCCAAAAAAAAACATATAACAAATGAAATAAATAAAAATCAACAAGTAGTTCATCACCTACTTCAACACGATTATATAAAACATGTTCAAACTAACAAAAATTTCTTCTAGAGATAAATTGAAGAATGAGGGATCCAGCTTACATCCCATCCATAGCATAGGTAGCATATATTTTTACCCAAGCCCTTTTAAAACCAATTTTTGAGACATTGATATGCAAGCTAGAAATGATAGACATTTATTTACCAACTTGAAAAGGAGTGTTAAAAAGTTGTTTAACAATTTGATCTCTATATCAATTAATATGTAAAGTATATTAATGTAAAATATTAAGTTTCCTTGATAGATTAGTATTCAAGGAGCATAGAATGTTGTATATTTATCCACTAATGTATAATGAGAAGCAATACACGTTTTCTTCAAAGAACTATGTTCACATTGGATACTAACAACTTTCAGAAACTACACTTAAATACCCCTTCTCATGCATTTTAGGCATCGCATCATAAAACCAAGCTAGAAAATGATCATAGTAGAGACCTAGTAAATATGAAGCATGATAACCGTAGCAAAACTCATACGTAGAGATGGAATGTTTTCAACATCTTTCCTAAGTTTTCCCACATGATGTGCAACATCATTGCCCTTGTTTAAAGCAGCTTCTTCATTAAGACTTTCATCTAGTACAAACTAAAATGCATTAATTATTTTTTCTGGCAGAGCTCCAACAGCCAATTTCTGAAGTTAAATTGGCAAAAAAAAACCATATAACAAATGAAATAAATAGAAATCAATAAGTAGTTTATAACCTAGTTCAACACAATTATATAAAGCATGTTCAAACTAACAAAAATTTCTTCTAGAGATAAATTGAAGAATGAGGGATCAAGCTTACATCCCATCCATAGCATAGGTAGCATATCTTGTTACCCAAGCCTTGTTAAAACCAATTTTTGAGACATTGATATGCAAGCTAGAAATGATAGACATCTATTTACCAACTTGAACATGAGTGTTAAAAAGTTGTTTAACAATTTGATCTCTATATCTACAAATATGTAAAGTATATTAATGTATAATATTAAGTTTCCTTGATACATTAGTATTCCTATTTTAGGAGCATAGAATGTTGTATATTTATCCCCTAATGTATAATGAGAAGCAATACAAGTTTCCTTCAAAGAACTGTGTTCACTTTGGATACTAACAACTTTCAGAAACTACACTTAAATACCCCTTCTCATGCATTTTAGGCATCACATCATAAAACCAAGCTAGAAAATGATCATGGTAGAGACCTAGCAAATATGAAGCATGATAACCATAGCAAAACTCATAACTAGAGATGGAATGTTTTCAACATCTTCCCTAAGTTTTCCCACATGATGTGCAACATCATTGCACTTGTTTTAAGCAGCTTCTTCATTAAGACTTTCATCTAGTACAAACTAAAATGTAGTACTTATTTTTTCTGGCAGAGCTGCAACAACCAATTTCTGAAGTTAAAGTGGCCAAAAAAAAACATATAACAAATGAAATAAATAGAAGTCAATAAGTAGTTCATAACCTAGTTCAACACGATTATATAAAGCATGTTCAAACTAACAAAAATTTCTTCTAGAGATAAATTGAAGAATGAGGGATCAAGCTTACATCCCATCCATAGCATAGGTAGCATATATTTTTACCCAAGCCTTGTTAAAACCAATTTTTGAGACATTGATATGCAAGCTAGAAATGATTGACATCTATTTACCAACTTGAAAAAGAGTGTTAAAAAGTTGTTTGACAATTTGATCTCTATATCTAAAAATATGTAAAGTATATTAATGTATAATATTAAGTTTTCTTGATAGATTAGTATTCCTATTTAAGGAGCATAGAATGTTGTATATTTATCCCCTAATGTATAATGAGAAGCAATACAAGTTTCCTTCGAAAAACTGTGTTCACACTGGATACTAACAACTTTCAGAAACTACACTTAAATACCCCTTCTCATGCATTTTAGGCATCGCATCATAAAACCAAGCTAGAAAATGATCATAGTAGAGACCTAGCAAATATCAAGCATGATAACCATAGGAAAAATCATACCTAGAGATGGAATGTTTTCAACATCTTCCCTAAGTTTTCCCACATGATGTGCAACATCATTGCACTTGTTTAAAGTAGCTTCTTCATTAAGACTTTCATCTAGTACAAACTGAAATGCATTAATTATTTTTTCTGGCAGAGCTCCAACAGCCAATTTCTGAAGTTAAAGTGGCCAAAAAAAAAAACATATAACAAATGAAATAAGTAGAAATCAATATGTAGAAAAAATAAAATAAATAAAAAAGAGAAAACGAAATTGGAAAAAACAATAGGAAACATTGCTAGATAATTGATAAATGGTTACAACTCTTAATGAATTAGCATCCCTCTTCACTATCTTGATTGGATTTGAGCTCTTTCCATTGCTTGTAAAAATACGGTGAGGATTCTTACCGAGTAATTCATCTTTAAGATTCTGCCCTCGAGAGCCAAACACTTTTCTTTCTTCCCATATGTCAACCTATCAAAATGAACAAAGGGGTTGCTTGCTCATAAAGTAATAAAATGGAGCAAGTATTATATAAAGCTAAATAGATATAAATATTAGAATAATAATAAATTTGGAGCATTTCCAAATCAAGTCCAAGAATCCTTACACTACTCTGTTACATGTTCACAAGCTAAATTAAGTCATGCATTACTTTTGGAAGAGTTAGAGGACTAGTCAATATGGATCATTAACTAAACACCAACACCTTAATTAAGTGAGATAATAATCAGCCTTTTCATTGTCCAAAGTCAATTATGCATTCTATGAAAGCAAGTTGACAAGATTTAGTTGTTTATCATTTCTAGTGTGTAGATTAAGTGTTTTGTTTCATTTTCCTAGTAAAATTAAATTTTGAATTAAATCTTTTCTCCTATAAAGAGAAAGCAATGACGTAATTGAAAATTAGAGATAATAGAAAAGAAATTTAGAAATCCTTTAAATTGTATCTAAATCCTTTATCCAATCTCTAGCCAAGATTGGTGGTGGATCACCTCTTTGACCAGTGGCCTAGCCTTTACATCTTGGAGTTATTGCTAGGCTTTTCTTGATTTTTCCTTTATTCATTCTAAAACCACCTAACCATCTAATCTTTGAATTTGGCTCACTCAATCCCACCACAAACCACATCAATCGGTACCAAAACTTAGGTTGTTTAAGTGAACTCATTTCCACCATCTCTTTCACTTAATGTAACAGCAACGTCCATCCTAAGTGGTTCCTCTTCTCCACCTACAACATGAGAAATAACAACCAAGAGGATGGATGGAGAGGTGGCTTAAATAAGAGAACCACTAAACCAGGTTCTTCAACTGCTAAGAGCAACAAACCTAGCCCATTAAGAACACCTAGATCACCATCATCCCCAACCTCTACGACCAACCATGAACGAAGATGAAGTTGCATACAATAATTCTAGTGACTTAGGACTATGGAGGAGAATAAGGGAAAAGATAGTAAAGGATGGTCGTGGCCTATGCACATACATTCCAAAATTAATGAGTTCACTAACTAGCTAAGTGCTATTGAAAAAGGTTTTGAATACAAAGAGTACTCCAATAAGAATTGTCAAGTGTTTGTCCTCTAGTTCAAGGATAATGCATTTTTATGGTGGGAGAACGTAAAGAAGCAAAGGAATTGAAAGGCCAAAGAAAAGGTCTGTTCTTGGGACAAGTTCAAGAAACCACTCAAGAAGATATTTCTACCTAAGAATTACAAACAAGAGATCCACCTAAAGTTACGCTTATTCAAGTTACAAAGGCTAAAAGGACATAGCCTAAGTATGGAGTAAAATGGAAGATTTGATGCAAATTTTTAATAAGAAATAAAGGGGTTATAAAAGAGTTTAAAGGACAAACCAACTCAAAATGTTGATTTTGTAGAAGATGGTGTATGGATTGAAAGGTAATCAAGAGTTGTTGCAAAATGCAAGTATGACGACATGGAAAGACCGAACAATAAGGGCTTTGACTTATTTACTAACTCTCCTATCAGGAAAGTAGAAAAAAAAAAAAAATAGAGCCTTAATGACAAGGGCAAAGATGTAAATCTGGATTTGAAACCCTTTATGCTCTCTCTAAGTTAACCAAATGATTTTCTACCAATTGGTGCTTGAGGTAAAATCGTAGCTCCTGGTTCTCTAAGTTAAGGAAGGAGTAGTTAATCCTTAAAACACATTTCATACAACCTTTCATGGGCTTACTACATAAATGTCGTTTTTCTATCTTTTAGTCAATTTTTCATAATACAACTTGTTCATTATTTCATAATATTATGCATAACTTAAACAAATTTGTTCACAGACCTCCAATATTTTAGGGAATTGATCAGGTTTCTCAAGGAAATTGGCAGGAGCAATCGAAATACAAATCCATTAAGCAAAAAGAAATTCCACAGTACACAAGGATTTTTTATGAAATAACATGGCTCGATTCATCAGTTTCAAGGTATTTCAAATCATCAACTTGAACAAGGACAACATTTTAAAGGTATAGAAGGAAGCACAGACATGCCCAATGGATTGGAAAAGCAATTGAGTTTTGCATAAAATTAGTCTACTTACCCATATCCACTAGCAAACCATGAAAATCCA
>JAJEJH010000734.1:0-99678 GCA_026122585.1 Anacardium occidentale | reverse complement strand
GATTACTGATTTCTGATTATCTGATTAGTCATGCCAATATGTATATGTAATGACATGCTGAGCTGAAAACTGAAAATGACTGATGATGCATGCATCTGAATCTATAACTGTACCTGAAGGTACCTGCTGTGCTGATCAGGCTGATGAACACAGGGATTCGGCATCCTGGCCAAGTGGGTTGAACATTCTAGCTACTGGCTAGAAAGCTGAATACTGAATACTGAAATATTGCTGTTGAGCTGACTGACTGGTGTCAGAAAGCTGGGTCCCACAGATGCCCCCTCGAGTTCACCCTAAACTGAAACCCATAACTTGGGTTCTAACTGCTGAAATCTACTGAATTCAGATCTCTGGATCCTCATTCAGGCTACATGTTGTGTCATGCTATGCATATGCTGCATTTCTTATCTGAATGCACTGTTATCTGATGTCATTTAGCCTCTGGATGGATTACCAAACCTTTAGAAGTCAAATTCTGCCTTTTCTGGGAAAATTACGCTGGCACACGACCGTGCAAGGAAAGCACACGGTTGTGCAACTCACACACACGGTCGTGCCCAACAAAGGCACACGGGCGTGCATGCACACACGGTCGTGCTAGGCACGGGCACACGAGACCGTACCCCGGTCGTGTGTCTTGCCGTGCTCGCTTCTGGGATCTACTGGCCAAAACACGCATAAAACGGACGCACGGTCATGTCCCTCACTTTCTGGTCGTGTGCACCTCGTGCACACGGGCGTGCATTCGCAGAACCAGGACACACGGGCGTGCACTCGCAAGCACACGGGCGTGCGTCTGGTTCTGGGATGACACCGCTCACCTAGAAGATGCAGGAACTCATCCATTCCTCATCCAAACTGAAATTAACTGGGAACATACATCAATGGCAACTCAATAAGCACATAGCATGCATCAATTTCATCATCCATCCAATATCACTGAATCCACCATTAAAATCTATCATTTCTCTCACTACATACACACAGACAAAGCATGCATGTTCTGGGTGGAAAATAAGCATAGCAATCAACATATAATCATCATCTCATCATCATATACATACACATACACAACATGACATCTCAAGCTGGGAATGGAAACACACTTTTCCATCCACATCAAACAAGCTGGGAACTGAAAGAGAGAGTAAGAAACACTTACCTCTCGCCATAGCTGCAGGAAACTATCTCTCAAGCTAATCTCTGATCTCTCTAGCTGGATTGAGAGCTGCTGGAAGCTGAAAATCTGATCTAGGGCTGGGAGCTACTGAAACAAAAGAAGTTGAGCTGAAGAAATGGGAAAAGCTGGGTGAGAAGCTAATAAATCTCCCGTCTCTCTCTCCTGCTACCCACCTACACGGGCGTGCAGGGCACTGTGCACGGGAGTGCACCAGGGAAAATGAATAAAAATCCATTTCCCGCGCTTCGCATGATTAAAACCTCCCTAAAGGCATCATACGAAGGCCACTCGGCTCTGGAAAAATACCATCTCACCCCTGAACTCTTTAAGACCCCCACCCTATTCCTGGTCTTATTTCTAACCCCAGAACTCTATCCCTAAGGGCTTTTCTAGAAAAACTCGGGATGCTACAGGCCCGATCTGACCTCTCTTAAAACCAAGTGGTCAGAGACGGTCACCTGATGCGGTTATCAACGGTCATAGCCATCGGTGGTGGCGGTCAGTTTATTTTTAAAAAAAATTTAAAAATTTTAATATATTTTTTAATATATTTTAAAATTTTTTTATATTTATAATTTTTTTATAATTTTTTATTGGTTAAAGAGTACTTTAGTCATTTCATTTAAAAAATTATAAAATATGTTTGAGTTTTGATCTAAGGGTGGGAGACGGGTTTTTGAAAACTTGGGGGTGGGACTTTGTCCCCGCCTCAAACTATGGGTGGGAATAAGTCCTTTGGCCTACATAAAAAGATAAAAATTTGATAAATTGATGGATATTTTCGTCAAAAAAAAGTAAGTTCGTCAAACTATGGGTTCGTTTAATTGGTTTAATTATATTTAATTCTACACAATTAAAATCATAAAATTGAAATGACTTTTTTTTTTTTCGACACAAAAATTTAGAATTACAAATAGATTTTACAAAATTTTATAAAATTCATTTTGTTTCAAATGAACTAAGAATCTCTCGTTTTAAATGTGAAGTAATTGATAAAACATAAATTACAAGAATTATTATGAATTCTCAATTTGAGTTTAAATAAGTTATTCTCGTATCCAATTTGAGATCGAGCCTAAAACTCTCGAGCTTGTTGAGTTTAAGTTCTACATAAATGCAATTAAGTGGAATTCGAGCCTTACAATACTCGAATTGGCTCGACTTGATTATAGTTAATATTGAATTCGAATCAAATCAAACTTAAACATATATTGACTCAAATATTAAATAATCAATTTGAGTTTGAATTTATTCAAATTAAGAAAATATATTGTTATAGATTATCGATAAGATAAATAGTATTATTAATAGGATAATTATTGTTATTGATAAGATAAATTATATTAACAACAAAGATAAATAATATTATTAGAAGAGAATTAGAGCGGAACTCAAGGTGAATAGCCGAATTGATGCTTTAACTCAGGTTCATTTCCAAGATGTTGAAATTTGTTCAATTTAGCCATGACTGATTTTTATGGATGCATATAAGATTGGATTCAAATCGAGCTTACTTTAGCTTGCTTGTGCTTGAGCTTGAGCTTGAGCTTGAGTTTAGCTCGAACTCTTAATTTTAATATTATTGAGTTTGAGTTTTAGAGGGTTCAGTTCGTTAAGCTCGTAAATTTAAAAAATTTAATTTAAATCGATTAAAATGATGACGTTTTGGTAACTTATTTTCAAAAAACTCAATAGAAAATTCATGAAAAAACTCATATTAACTCATTAAATCTTAAGTTCAAAGATTTCTTATTAGTTGAATCGAATTTAAGTTTAAACTCGTATTCATTAAGCTTATTAAACTCATATCCAGCAATTTATTTGAATTAAAATTTAATCCTAAATGCATCGTTTACAGGAGAAAACAACCCGTTGGAAGGTCGTTATGTTTCTTGGGAAGAACTTCAAAGTTGGTTGACAAAGGCGAGAAAGTTGTATGGACCAACCAACTGTCAGAAATGGGCCTTATTGGGCTCAATCTTCAGGCGTAGCCAGCCCAACAACAAACCCAACCTCAAAAATACTCTCTAAACCAATTTTCTGCACGACCCTTAGTCATTTTAGATCATTTTCTTCGATTTTGAGTTCACTGATGTCAGATGAGTGGACTCAAAGTATGCTTCAGAAAATGTCAGAGAGAAT
Organism: Anacardium occidentale; assembly: GCA_026122585.1. Lineage (NCBI taxonomy): Eukaryota > Viridiplantae > Streptophyta > Magnoliopsida > Sapindales > Anacardiaceae > Anacardium > Anacardium occidentale. Next base: position 96,356 of record JAJEJH010000734.1, on the reverse strand, counting down.
AGTGTCAGACTTTGAGTTCACTGATGGGATCTTGAGGTTCAGAGGCAGAGTTTGTGTGCCCCAGAGTTTAGAGCTGAGACAGAAGATTTTGTCAGAGGCGCACAGTGCGGTGTACTAAGCGCACCCAGGTAGACCGAAAATGTACAGAGACCTCAAGAGAAATTTCTGGTGGTCAGGGATGAAAAAGAAAATAGCAGACTTCGTCTCCAGATGCCTAATATGCCAGCAAGTGAAGGCAGAGCACCAGAGACCCTCAGGATTACTTCATCCCTTAAGTATTCCTGAGTGGAAATGGGATGATATCTCCATGGACTTCATCTCGGGTCTTCCCAGAGTCCAGAGGGGATATGATGGAGTTTGGGTGGTTGTTGATAAGCTCAGCAAATCAGCACATTTCCTGCCCGTCTGACAGGGAATGTCTACAGAGTAGTTAGCCAGACTCTACATCAGAGAGGTGGTGAGACTCCATGGGGTTCCCAGGACGATAGTGTCAGATAGGGACTCCAGATTTCTGTCAACCTTCTGGAGATCTCTGCAGAGAGCATTGGGAACTAGGTTGTATTTCAGCTCAGCATATCACCCTCAGACAGATGGCCAGACTGAAAGGGTGAATAAAAAATTGGAAGATATGCTGAGAGCGTGTTGTATGGACTTCCAGACCAATTGGGCAGAGTTGATTCCTCTAATGGAGTTTGCCTACAACAACAATTATCAGACGACGATTCAGATGGCTCCATTTGAGGCGCTGTATGGTCGGAAGTGTAGATCTCCTCTCCATTGGGATGAGATTGGGGAGAGAGATTCTCTAGAGACAGTAGTAGGACCAGAGACGACTCAGAGGATGATGGGGCAAGTCAAGATCATCAGGCAGAGGATGAAACAGGCCCAAGATCGTCAGAAAAGTTATGATGATCTTAGGCGTAGAGAGATAGAGTTCTCAGTGGGCGATAAGGTGTTCCTGAGGATTGCTCCCTACAGGCAAGTCCTCATATTTGGTAAGAAAGGAAAGTTAGCACCCAGATTCATTGGTCCCTACGAGATTCTTGAGAGGGTAGGGACAGTCACCTACATATTAGCACTGCCAGCCAGCATGGACAGAATCTACAACGTCTTCCACGTATCTCAGTTGAAGAAGTATGTGGGTGATCCATCGCACGTGCTTCAATTTTCAGAGACAGAATTGGCAGAAGACCTGAGCTATCAAGAGCTTCCTGTTCAAATCCTCGACAACAGAGTCAAGGTCCTCAGAAATAAGGAGATTCCCCTGATCAAAGTTTTGTGGCGCAGTCAGATGGTGGAAGAAGCCACCTGGGAGGTAGAGTCTGAGATCAGGGATAGGTTTCCAGAATTATTCAGGTAAATTCTGGGGTCGAAATTTCTTTTAAGGGGGGAGGAATGTAGCATCCTAGGTTTTAGAAAGCTCTTAGGGGTAGAGTTTTAGGGTTAGAAATAGAATTCAGTGACAGTTTGGGAGTCAGCAGAGTTCAGGGGTGAGATGGTAGTTTTCCAGAGCTGTGTGGCCTTCGTATGATGCCTTTAGAGAGGTTTTAATCATGCGAAGCGCGGGAAATGGATTTCATTCATTTTCCCTTGGTGCACTCCCGTGCAGGTGGGTAGAAAATGAGAGAGAGGCGAGAGTTATTGTATTTTCTCACCCATTTTCGCTTTTCCTTCTCCATTTCAGCAACTCCCAGCCCTAGGCGTGAAATCCAGCTTCCAGAGGCTCCCAATCCAGCCAGAGATCAGAGAGATTAGATTGAGTTTAAGTTTCCAGCAGCCATGTCAAGAGGTAAGTGTTTCTTACTTCTTCAGCGCATTCCCAGCTTGCTTGATGCATGTTTGATGATGTTTGGAATGTGTGTTTGTGTTTCCAGCTTGTTTGGTTGCTTATATGTGATGGAAATGAGGATTTAAATGCTTATTTTCCGCCCAGCTACATGCATGCTTTGTTGTGTGTGTGTATTGTGAGAGAAGGTTTGACTTGCCATGGTGGAATTCATAGTTCGGGGTGGATGATGAAATTGATGATGCGTATGTGTTATTTGAAGTGCCATTTATGCATGTTCTAGTTTAATTTCAGTTTGGATGAGGAATTGGTTGGTTTCCAGCAGTTTCAGACAAGCCATGTCTGAGCAAGACCAGGAGCACGACCGTGTGCCCGCACGAGCACGCCTGTGTGTCCTTGTCTTTGCGAAGACAAGGCTGTGTGCACGAAGTGCACACGGTCTGAAAAGTTGAGGACACGACCGTGCGTCCTAAGGGGCACGGTCGTGTGTCCTCTATTTACGTGAAATGGCCAGAAATTCCAAAAGCTTGCTCGGTGAGGCACACGACCGGGGCACAGTCCCGTGTGTCTAGGCACACGCCCGTGTGCCTGTGCTTAGCACGGTCGTGTGTGCGAGTGCATGCCCGTGCGTTTGCTTTACACGCCCGTGCGTCCGCCAATTTTTCCCAGAAAAGGCAGAAATTGATTTGTAAAGGTTTGGTAATCCATCTAAGACCTAATAATCATCAAATAATCCAGATTTCAGATAAGAAATGCAGCATATGCATTCATAGCATAGCATATAGCCTTAAAGAGGATCCAGAGATCTGAATTCAGTAGTTTCAGCATTCAGAACCCAATGTATGGGTTACAGTTTAGGGTGAACTCGAGGGGGCATATGTGGGACCCAGCTTTCTGACACCAGTCAGTCTACTCAGCACATCAGTACTCAGCTTTCTAGCCTGTAGCTAGAATGTTCAGCCCACTTGGCCAGGATGTCGAATCCCTGCGTTCATCAGCCTGATCAGCACAGCAGGTACCTTCGGGTACATATATTTTTCAGATGCATGCATCATCAGTAGTTACTCAGATATTATGTCATGTCATGACATACATTTCAGTAATTAATTAATAATGAGAATCAGCAATCCAGTAATCAGTTTCAGCACCCGCAAGCGCGTAGATGTATGAATAGGGCCAATGCCAGGTATGTATGCCCTTGTTTGTGCTTGCTTGGGTCGAGGGAAGTAGGAAATGCTTACTGGGTGATCTTTATCACTCATCCATTTCCTTCTTCCTTCTTTTTCAGGTTTTGTTGCTGGCGAGGAGCGGGTGGATTGAGGTTGGCGATGAGGACCCCACACACACTTCCAGTTGTACTTTATTTTCAGTTTTGGCCTGATGGGTCTTGTAAATGTTCTCTGATATACAGAATAATGTAAAGCACAATATATATATATATATATATATATGAAAAGCCAGTTGAGCTCATTGTACATTTCATTTTTAGTTCAGCTTCCGCTTGTAGTGTAAATCAGCAGTAGCAGTAGTTTTCTTTTCGTAAGATTCCCGTCGCGGGTACTCAGTTTCCAGTTTATTAAATAAAATAACAGAATTTCTCAGCAGTAGGGGTACTCATGGCGGCGAGTCCTACACCCGATCTGGCCTCTCTTAAAACCAAGTGGTCAGAGACGGCCACCTGATGCGGTTATCAACGGTCATAGCCATCGGTGGCGGCGGTCAGTTTATTTTTAAAAAAATTTTAATATATTTTTTAATATATTTTAAAATTTTTTTATATTTAAAATTTTTTTATAAATTTTTATTGGTTAAAGAGTATTTTAGTCATTTCATTTAAAAAATTATAAAATATGTTTGAATTTTGATCTAAGGGTGGGAGACGGGTTTTTGAAAACTTTGGGGTGGGACTTTGTCCCCGCCTCAAACTATGGGTGGGAATAAGTCCTTTGGCCTACATAAAAAGATAAAAATTTGATAAATTGATGGATATTTTCGTCAAAAAAACGTAAGTTCGTTTAATTTCATGAAATTCATTTGCAAAATTCACATATTTTTGCGGAAATTGGTTTAATTATATTTAATTCTACACAATTAAAATCATAAAATTGAAATGACTTTTTTTTTTTTTCGACACAAAAATTTAGAATTACAAATAGATTTTACAAAATTTTATAAAATTCATTTTGTTTCAAATGAACTAAGAATCTCTCGTTTTAAATGTGAAGTAATTGATAAAACATAAATTACAAGATTTATTATGAATTCTCAATTTGAGTTTAAATAAGTTATTCTCGTATCCAATTTGAGATCGAGCCTAAAACTCTCGAGCTTGTTGAGTTTAAGTTCTACATAAATGCAATTAAGTGGAACTCAAGCCTTGCAATACTCAATTTGACTCGATTTGATTATAGTTAAGATTGAATTCGAATCAAATCAAACTTAAACATATATTGACTCAAATATTAAATAATCAGTTTGAATTTGAGTTTATTCAAATTGACAAACTATATTGTTATAGATCATCGATAAGATAAATAATATTATTAATAGGATAATTATTATTATTGATAAGATAAATTATATTAACAACAAAGATAAATAATATTATAAAAAGAGAATTAGAGCGGAACTCAAGGTGAATAGCCGAATTGATGCTTTAACTCAGGTTCATTTCCAAGATGTTGAAATTTGTTCAATTTAGCCACGACTGATTTTCATGGATGCATATAAGATTGGATTCAAACCGAACTTACTTAAGCTTGCTTGAGTTTGAGCTTGAGTTCAATTCGAACTCTTAATTTTAATATCATTGAGATTAAGTTTTAGGAGATTCAGTTTGTTAAGCTCGTAAATTTAAAAAATTTAATTTAAATCGAATAAAATGATGACGTTTTGGTAACTTATTTTCAAAAAACTCAATAAAAAATTCATGAAAAAGCTCATATTAATTCATTAAATCTTAAGTTCAAAGATTTCTTATTAGTTGAATCGAATTTAAGTTTAAACTCGTATCCATTAAGCTTATTAAACTCATATCCAGCAATTTATTTGAATTAAAATTTAATTTAATTTAAATTTAATCCTAAATGCATCTTTTACAGGAGAAAACAACCCGTTGGAAGGTCGTTATGTTTCTTGGGAGGAACTTCAGAGTTGGTTGACAAAGGCGGGAAAGTTGTATGGACCAACCAACTGTCAGAAATGGGCCTTATTGGGCTCAATCTTCAGGCGTAGCCAGCCCAACAACAAACCCAACCTCAAAAATACTCTCTAAACCAATTTTCTGCACGGCCCTTAGCCATTTTAGATCATTTTCTTCTTCGTCGTTGAAGACTGAAACATTGTTGAACTGGGCAACGTCGAAGAGTGAGAGAAGATTCATCAGAGAGGCGACGACGAGGGAAGATGAGCGGTCACGATTCGAAGTATTTTTCCACAACGAAAAAGGGAGAAATCCCTGAACTGAAAGAAGAGTTAAATTCACAGTACAAGGTACCATACATGATCCATCTTTTAGTAACAATATTAAATATTTTAAAATTTTACTGATTGATTTCATCTCTTATTCGGACTTTGATCTTCGTGGCTGCGTTCTGTTTTTCATGCAACTGTAAATGTCAGATCTATTTTTGATCAATGATCGAAACGATGCGTTTAAATTTTCTGCTCGGGTGTGGGTTTTGTGGTATCGATAGTGGAATTGTTAATGAAAATGGACTCTTTTCGAGTGCTACTATGATTTGAACAGATCTCGAGTTTACTTTATTTCCCCAGTTTATTTGGACTTAATAGACGGTGCATAAGAAAATATTAGATCTGCAATGCCTGAAATAGTATTAGATCTTATTTGGTTTTGGAGTTTGAATGAGGATTTTTATTTTGATGTTATTGCCCGAATGGAATTTAAGCAAGGTTGATGGTATCTTAATAGTTTCTTCTGTTTACCTGTTTATATTGTGATTTTTTATTCAGAATTCATTAGCCTATTCGTACTTCCTCTGAATGTGTTGGCGTGCTTTTTCTCTCTTTCTTTCTGGTCCTTTCTTTCTTTTTTTGGTAATGCAGGATAAGAGAAAGGATGCTGTGAAGAAGGTTATTGCTGCTATGACTGTTGGAAAAGATGTTTCATCATTGTTCACGGATGTAGTGAACTGCATGCAAACAGAAAATTTAGAGCTCAAGAAGCTTGTTTACCTATATCTTATAAACTATGCTAAATCCCAGCCTGACCTAGCTATTTTGGCAGTAAACACATTTGTGAAGGTAAGAATGATGATGAACCTGCTGTACTTCGACATAGGTTTTTGTTTTGTGGGTTTGGCACCACCCTCTCCTTCCCTGAAAGTAGACAATAGAAAAACAAGGCATCCTTGGCTGAGTTTTGGATTTATGAGCATGCTACATTTTCTTGATTCATGTAACCAATGCTGTTTTTTTCTAATCATCTCTATATGATTGTTAATGTTGAAATCAACAACCATTGAATTGCTAGGTTCGCATGCAATCACTGTAGGGGACATGTTTGTTACAATATTTGCTCTGGTTTGAATAGGTAGATGCATAAGAACCTGGGCAATTCATTTACATATTATTGGCAATTTCTGTTTTATGATGATCAAAGAATAGTTTCTGAGTCTGGGACCTTTTGCCTTGTAGATTGTATTACATCATAGCTCAAAGAAGTGACATGTGGAAGAGGACCTTCTTTATATTAAGCAATCTCATGTTTCTGTCTCTGTTTCTTGCACACTGTTAGAGTCCCAGCCAATTCCTAATCCAACGGATGATTATATTGATTGAATGAACGAAATACAGTATCACCTTAATGCAAGCAACCTGATTGCGAACACAATTGATGAAAATTACAAACAGAAGCAAAAATAACCAAGTTGCTGGCGAGCTCGAGAGTGCTAGTACTGTTCAAAAAAGGCATAAGGCTTCCCCCAAAATATCCTTCACAATAATTGTCCTCCCAAACTTATCACACCTCTGTCTTTTATTATTTTCTCCACCAATCCAAAGAAGTGACATGGACATACACATGTTTCTTGGATCAAACTTTGTTGGTTATCATAAAGTTGTATCACACTCGACCTATGAGTTCAAAATATAAAACATTATGTGTTTAACCTTGTTGTTACTATGCATTTATGCCTCTCTATTGAACTTATGTTCTATGGGATGCAGGACTCACAGGACCCAAATCCTTTGATTCGAGCTTTGGCTGTGCGTACCATGGGATGTATTCGTGTTGATAAAATCACAGAATACCTTTGTGACCCCCTTCAGAGGTGTCTTAAGGTGGAACTTTCAGTCCTGGATATTTACATATTCTGGCTTCTGAAACTAATTTTTAGTTTTAATATCTCACATGGTGTTCTCTTTTTTTCAACTACTTAGCTGATTATTTTACTTGAATTGCAGTATGCCACCTTTTCTTTCTTTCTTTTTTTTTTTTTTTTACGCCTAATTCATTGGTTACCTATTTTGACAGGATGACGATCCATATGTACGTAAAACAGCAGCCATATGTGTTGCTAAACTCTATGACATAAATGCTGAGTTGGTTGAGGATAGGGGTTTTCTTGAATCTCTCAAGGATTTGATATCTGACAACAATCCAATGGTTGTAGCAAATGCTGTGGCAGCTCTTGCAGAGATTCAAGAGAATAGTAGCAGACCTATATTTGAGATTACTAGTCACACGCTCTCAAAGCTCCTAACTGCTCTAAACGAATGCACAGAGTAAGCTCATATTTGGAAATTACCATTTTTTTCTTTCAAAGTGGATTTGACGAGCAAATTAATATGAATGGAAATGTGTGTATAGTGTATGGTTGTTCATGGTAAGTTATCTTATCAAATATACTTAATATCCATTAAACCTTTTCACTTTTTTTTTGGCATCAATTGTCAAAACCCATAATAAAGTGGTTTCCTGCTGTTTTTTGTGGTTTGCAATGATGGGGTTGTTGGTTATTCTTTTTAAGCTAGTGGAGATATTTCATGTCTATTTAGGTGTATGGCGTCATGGGCATGTAGGTGTCATCCTTTTTGGTGTTGTAATAGATCTTGCAAATACTGATGTTTTGATTTTGGACATTGTACTTTTAGTGGTTCATTTGTATACTACGTGTTTTTTATAAAATAAAATTATGTCTTTGAATCTTTTCTAAAATTTAGCAAGGATTGCTTTTTGGCTATTTTCTAATGTCAACCAATTTTCTGTTTAGGTGGGGTCAAGTTTTTATATTGGATGCTCTCTCCAGATATAAAGCAGCTGATGCTCGTGATGCTGAAAATATAGTGGAGAGAGTTACTCCACGACTGCAACATGCTAATTGTGCTGTTGTACTTTCAGCTGTTAAGGTATCATTTATATTTTGTAGTGGTTGATATCCATCTTCATTTCCTAGTTGGTGGTTATATCAATCATTAGTCTGTATCTTTTGTCCTTCTTAATCCCTTCTTATTTTCTGTTGGCTTGTAGATGATCCTTCAACAAATGGAGCTTATCACCAGTACTGATGTAGTTCGAAATCTTTGCAAAAAGATGGCTCCTCCTCTTGTGACATTACTGTCTGCAGAACCTGAGATACAATATGTTGCATTGCGCAATATCAACCTTATAGTGCAAAGACGTCCTACAATACTTGCCCATGAAATTAAGGTGCTTGACAGATTCTTATTATGCGCTTGTTGAAGTGTTTTACATATATTCACGGTAAATTGCCACTTATGCATCACTTTAGTAGTTATGTGAGCATGGAATCATGCTTTTTATATCTTTACTGTCTTATAGGTATTTTTCTGTAAGTACAATGATCCCATTTATGTGAAGATGGAAAAACTAGAAATCATGATAAAGCTTGCTTCTGACCGAAATATAGATCAGGTTGGTATACTTTTGTAGATGTTACTGTAATTTGTTAACTTTGTCTTGCTTCTTGAATTTTTAGCGAAAGTAATTTTGATGTGATGCCGACTTGGTGAACTCTTTTGTAGGTTCTATTAGAGTTCAAAGAATATGCTACAGAAGTAGATGTAGATTTTGTCAGAAAGGCTGTTCGTGCAATTGGCCGCTGTGCAATAAAATTAGAAAGAGCAGCTGAACGGTGCATTAGTGTGCTGCTCGAGTTGATCAAGATTAAAGTGAACTATGTGGTTCAAGAAGCCATTATAGTCATTAAAGATATCTTTAGAAGATACCCTAACACGTAGGTTACAAATTTCTTATACGATAGTGCTAGAGAAATAAAAGAACTTTCAGAACTAAATTTTGAATCCTTATCATTTTCTACAGATACGAATCTATCATTGCAACTCTCTGTGAAAGCTTAGACACTTTAGATGAGCCTGAAGCTAAGGTTAGTTCCATTTCCTGGGTTACTGAGCAATGTAAAAATTTCAGTATTCTCCTAGAACTCCTGAATATATGTCTGACCTTGAATTGTCATCTCTTCCCTCAGGCCTCCATGATTTGGATAATTGGTGAATATGCAGAAAGAATTGACAATGCTGATGAGCTCCTTGAAAGTTTCTTAGAGAGTTTCCCTGAAGAGCCTGCTCAAGTCCAGTTGCAATTGCTAACAGCAACCGTCAAACTTTTTCTTAAGAAGCCAACTGAAGGTCCACAACAGATGATTCAGGTATCATTATAATGTCCTACATGCTTATATTTCAATTAATTTTTTTTTTTTTGTTGCTTTTCTAGCTGCATTTTCTTTGCTGGCAATTGCTAATGCTTGCCCTGCTGCTTGTGCATTTCTCTGATTTTTATGTCAAACATTAAGAGCGACTTTCTTGGCATTGAAAGTTGAATGTCAAACTATGGCATATCTGTGACTGGTTGCTGTTGGCCATAGAGTTTTGTATGGAGCAATTGTGTTTTTAATTTTCAATTTGTATGTCATAGGTTGCCTCTAACTCAAGGTATCAAATCCTAGATGAGATCTAAAATGGTCACATGGTTATATTTGGGTAACAATTTCATTGTGGTGGGATGTAGTAGTCAAATGTTTAACTTTTCTCCTATGTATGGAAGATAAGGAATCAATTTCCATTGTTGTATATACCATTCCTATTTTTGTTGCACATGTGCAGTCTTCAAACAGTCCCGTCAATTGTCACTAATACAAATTCATGCCTGCAGGTTGTTTTGAACAATGCCACAGTGGAAACAGACAATCCTGATCTGCGTGATCGTGCCTACATATATTGGCGTCTTTTGTCTACTGATCCTGAGGTGTGGATTTACTCATATCACTGTTATGTTTCTTTTTTTATTGGCACAAATTCAATAGCAACAGATTTGCTTGAATATGAACTCTTGCACTCTCTGCCTTGTATGTATTTTTATTATTATTTTGGGGAGGACTGCAGAAGTGTATATCAGTTCTGCTGGAGTGCTCATTACTAGCAAACATTGTAGAATTTCCCAACCACCTATACACAGTAGATTATCCAACACAACCATATCTCTATCCATCTTATTTGTGCCAAATTTTAAAGTTTTTTTTTTTTAACATAGATCTAGCCATGCTTCCATGTTTAAACTTTTGGGTCTTTAGTATATTTGCTCACATGCATCTTGAATGGAACTTTAAGGCCATATTTTATCAGCTGTAAACGTGATAGGCTTGATTTCTTACCTCTCAGGCAGCTAAGGATATTGTGTTAGCTGAGAAGCCTGTTATCTCTGATGATTCAAACCAACTTGATCCTTCTCTTCTTGATGAACTTCTTGCCAACATTGCTACACTGTCTTCTGTGTATCACAAACCACCGGAAGCTTTTATAACCCGTGTGAAGACCACAGCCCCAAAAACAGAAGATGATGACTACCCTAATGGAATTGATACTGGGTATTCAGATACACCTGCTCATGTTGCTGATGGAGGAGCATCACCGCAAACTAGTTCCAGTAGTGCCCCATATCCTGCAGGAGGGCAGCCAGCACATCCTCCAGCTGCTCCTGCACCTGCTGCTCCAGTGCCTGATTTACTAGGTGATCTGATAGGCCTAGATAACAGTGCCATTGTGCCAGTTGACCAGCCTGAACCTACACCTGTGTAAGTGTGATATGATCAAACTATTACTAGTCTCATATTTGTGATGCAGAGTAATTTAACTATCTTGTATCATTTTCATTGCATGCTTATTGTTCTGAGCTGAATCTTTTCTTTGATTGCAGCATTCCTCTTCCTGTTCTACTACCTGCATCAACTGGCCAGGGTTTGCAAATCAGTGCACAGTTAACACGTCAGGATGGTCAACTATTATACAGCATGCTGTTTGAGAACAACTCTCAGATTCCCCTTGATGGGTTCATGATTCAGTTTAATAAGAACATGTTTGGTCTTGCAGCTGCTGGACCCCTTCAGGTAGTTAATACATTTGTGGTTTTAGAGTAGATAGGTCCATGTATCATGGGCTTTAATATCTTGTATTTCAGGTTCCACAATTGCAGCCTGGGACTTCAGCCAGGACATTGTTGCCAATGGTATTGTTCCAGAATATGTCTGCTGGTCCTCCAAGCTCACTTTTGCAGGTTGCTGTAAAAAATAATCAACAGCCAGTATGGTACTTCAACGATAAGATATCTCTTCATGTGTTTTTCACTGAGGATGGGAGAATGGAGAGAGGAAGCTTTCTTGAGGTAAAACATATGAACAAATGTTTATTCATTCATTTTGTATTCTTGGAGCTTCACATGATATGAAAGAGGAAAACTGTCACAAAGATCACTGCTTTGATAAAGGGGAATCAATTTATGGTTTAAGGTGTAGGTTTTTTTTACGTAATCTGGTGAACTATGAAAATTGTGAAAATTGTAATTTACAGCTTTTTTTAGTAGTTAAGACTGAGTAAAAAATTATGAAGCAATTGCTTTTTTTATTTTTTTATAACTTTTTGTTAAAAGAATATTTTGCCACTAATTTAAATTGAACTTACATTTTTGAGTGTTTTCTTCGCATTATGTAGACATGGAGGTCCCTTCCTGATTCAAATGAGGTGTTGAAAGACCTTCCAGGGATTGTGGTGAGCAACGTCGAAGCAACTCTAGATCGTCTTGCTGCATCAAACATGTTCTTCATTGCAAAGCGCAAGCATGCGAACCAGGACGTGTTCTACTTCTCTGCAAAGATCCCTCGCGGTGTACCCTTCTTGATAGAACTGACAACAGTTATCGGAAATCCTGGTGTTAAGTGTGCAATCAAGACGCCGAATCCTGAGATGGCACCTCTCTTCTTTGAAGCCGTCGAGAGTCTCCTTACGACATGATTCTGTTTCGGCTACTGAATATTTTAGCTGGTTATCCTGCTCTTTCCTGCTTGGGCCATCTGCTTCTGCTTGTATTGTGCTTCTTCAAATTTGAAGTGTTTTTCTTTTTTTGTTTGTTGTAAGCGTCTTCATTTTGGTAGTGGATTAAGCAGATGTATTTTACTTTTTGATAAATTTATGCAGTGATATATTGTAATTTTTATCTGTCTTCTTCTTTAATCTAGTAAATGAGCATGATTTTGAGATTCACTGGTTTTGATCAGCCAATTGACTAATCAGGAGTTTGATCCAACTTTCAATTAGCTTCTGTTAGAGATGTGTACTATACGATTTGATGTGATTTACTAAGTTTTTTCAAAGGAAATTGAAGAACAGTTCAAAAAATTTTAAACTAAATCAAATTAAAAGAAAAAAAAATAACATGGTTTTATTTAGATTTTATTTTGAAATATTTTTTTTAGTAAATAATAATTAAATTATAATTATATCAAATATAAATATAAGAAACTAATTGTATACTTAATTATTTATTGAAAAATTATATCAAATATAATTATATATATGTATTTAAAAATATGATTTTTATTTTTGTTTGGTTTAATAACTCTTCTTACCATAATCTAAACTCTAAATTGTTATTTTAAAATTTATCAATTTAAATTAAATGAAACTGTAATTTTCAAACGATTTAATTTGGTTTTATAGTTTGAGCTAAATTACACACAAACTCTTTAAGTTTTAGGGGGGTTTAATTTATCAAGTTTGCAAATTTGAAAATTTTGATCAAAATTAATTAAAACGATATCATTTTGATTAATACGTATCAAAATAATATCATTTTAATGATATATTTTAAAAAACTCATAAAAAACTTAATTCGACTTATTAAGTCTTGAATTCGAATTCATATCTATTTAGTTCATAAAATTCAATTCGATTTAAATTTAACTCTATTTATGATGATGTCATCAAATTTAATCAAAACAAACCATTGGTTAAACTACACAAATTGATTATGGAATTCACCTTAATATAATAATTAGTCTTAATGATAAGTTTGTGCGAGTTTAAATTTATGAATATTAGAAAAGAAGAGTTATTAAAATTATTTTTTTTAATGTATTCAAGTTAGAATTTTAAAACTTAAATTTGACTTATTCGAATTAAATATAAATTTGAATCTAAATTATTTCGCTTCGAATCCCCCCTCTCTGGCTCCTCACTTTGAATTTGAAATTTGAACTTTGTGTAGTAGGAAGCGTAGCGTAGGATAAAAGGTGGTGGATAATAAATTCTCTTTGTGGAGAAATTGAGAAAAGAAGGAAAGCAGAGGGAGAGGAAAAAAGTAAAAGAGAGGGAACCTGTGGGAACGGGGCCCACCCTTTGAAATCCTTAAAACGGGGTGCGCAGTGCGCTCCAGCTGCAGGAGCGGACTTCAAACCAAATTTCAATTTTATATAATTTCGTCTTTTTTGAGTCTCTTAAGTTTGACACTGTTTTATTTGCTAGGATAAGATCCGACAGCTGTGTCCTTGACACGTGTCTCTCTCTTCCTTCTTCCTTTTAAGGCAACCGGTCACTGGCTCGTATTGCGCCCGCTCTCCGGTTTTCAAGCTGTATTACTCTTTTTAAATGACAAAACTACCCCAACAAGATGACAAAACTAGTCTCAGAAAAGTAAAAAATAAGCACAAATTGAAGTTAATCAAATTCAAATATTCTTTAGCCGGAAGCTGAGTCAAATAAAAAGTACGACAATTCAAATTTGTCAAATTAAAATTAAAGATAAATTGAATTTAATTTGATTTTTAAGTCTGAAATTTGATATTTATTTATAATTTAAATTTATTATTCGAATTTATAATTTATTAATAAAAAGATATTATTTTATTTAATAATAAATAAATAAATATAATTTCAATCATTGTTTAATATGATCTGAATCAAACCGTGAGTCATCCTCAAGCAAAATCAAGCCATCATTTGGTTTATGAGTTAAATTGAAACAAACTTTTTGAATTTAATTTGATTTAAAAATAAATCAATTAATTTCAATTTAAATTTGAATCAAATTCAAATAAAACGATTTTGAATTGAATCAAATCGATGAACCAATTTTTAAGACAAACCAATTCAATTTATGTTTAACCTTACTTATTGTTAGTTTAATATTTAAACTAAATTGAATTTAAAATTATATCAATTTAAACTCAGTTTAAGATTAGTATCAAGGTAAGTTCTGGCAAAACCCGGCATACTCTCAAGACTCCTACTCATTTCTTTGCAGCTCAGCTCGAGTTGGAGGCTGTTTATACCTGAGTGTGAGCCGAGCTTAGCTGAGTCACATGGAAAAGCCGGTAAAAAAGGTATGACCGTACGACATATGGCAGGTCGTTTCGGTTCTACTGGCAGTTGGTGAGCATTTAGTGTGCTTTGCTTCTTCTTCCTTCAGCTCTAGCTGCTGCGGCTTCTTACTGTTTCTTCTCTCTTCTCTCTTCTCTCTTTCTTCAATCTTCAATTTCTCAATTTTTATGCCTTATCATTTTTGCCTTTACTTTTTTTTTATTCTCACTCTCAAAAGCTGTGCTGTACTGTGCATTTCCATCCCAAATTCCCAACGATTCCTTTTCTCCTCATCATCATCAGCCACGGTCTTCTCTCTCTGTGTCCTGATCCCGTACACATCCGATACTTTTCGCCGAAATCCGGTTCTTTCTCGGCCGTATCACTCGCATTTCTCCCTGCTCGACTAGGCCGTACAGGTAAACAATCTTTTGATGCTGTCATTGTAACTTTGAACACGATACGACGCCGTTCGCTCGTTTATTATTATCAATACAAGTCCGTGATTCGGTTTTAGGAACGGATTCCATCTTTGAGGCAAATAGCATTTAACATTTCCCTCCAAATATTCGTGTCGGACTCAATTTTTTATTCCGAATTGCTCTTCTTAAATGTATGATAGTTGTCGAATCTCCATTTTTTGCTGACTTAATTTTTCTTTTTTCTTTTTTTTTTTTCAGTTCAGGTGCTGCAGTTGGACTTTGAGAGATGTAATGTTTGCCCATTAATCAACTGATTGTTGGGTTTCACAGAGTTTGAAGAATTTAGGTTTTTTAATTTTGTTTCTTAGTTGGGTTTAATTTATGTTTTTTTTTTAATCGAAATTCGGAGGGTGTTATATATTTAAAGTGAATCGAAGATTTGATGGAGTCGGAGTTATGCTCTTCTCGGGCCGTTCTATCACCGTTCCGTGAAGAAAGCGGTGACGAAGAGCTCTCTGTTCTTCCCAGACATACGAAAGTTATAGTTACTGGAAACAATAGGACCAGGTCTGTTTTGGTGGGCTTGCAAGGCGTGGTCAAGAAGGCAGTCGGTCTCGGTGGTTGGCATTGGCTGGTATATTATTATTATTCTTTTGCTACCCTTAAGCTTTTTATTCCTTTGTCGTGATTTAAGAGAATAAATAGAGTGATACTAATCCTACATGCGCTGACACAATGTTACGTGAATATTTGTGTCTTTATGTTTGGATCTGGTCTCAAAAGTTGGTTCAATTCGGATCAGTTTGGCTCCAAGTTGTTTAAGGCAAACTTGAGCCCAAAGTGTTAGCTCATTTCTAAAACTGAGCTGAAATTCCATGTGAGAGAGTTTAACTCAGTTCTGGATTGCGAGCCAGATAAATGGCTTGACTCAGTTTGAGTTTGTTTCTTAATTCGATTCGAATTATATCAAACAATTGTTAAAATGACGTCGTTTTGTTCATTATTGGGTAAAACATCATTTTACTAATAAATCATGCATTTGAGTTACAAATGTGAGTTATGAATTTGAGTCATTAATTTAAACCGAGTTTCGATCTTTGAACTTGACAACCGAATTGAACATGAAGTAACTTTAACTTTAGCTCAACAAACTCGAGCCAAGGAGTATTTGGGCTCCTCTCAGTTTGTATCCACCTCTGTTTGGGTCTGCACCACTAATACAAAAACCTGTCTATCCGCATTTCTATAATTATTATTAAGCAAAATATTATTGGTATAAATAAATAATCATTGTATTGTGTAGGTGTAACTGTTTTACGTGTGGATGCGAATTCATTTACAGATATTTATAATGATTATATGACAATATTTAAAAATTTATATTATAATTTCTGTTTGGTTTCACAGGCTTTTTAGTGATTTTGTATAATAGGTGGCTTCCTTTCCTGTCGAATGAACCTTCCTGCATCGGTGCATTGCATGCCAAAAGTGTGTAATCTTTGAACATAAGGTCTAAAGTTTCTATAATAGGTGGTTTACATTTTGCATGCTAAATGTATGAAAAATGGTATACACATAAGTAAACATACAGAACTATATGTTGGCTTTGACTAGAGCTATTAGTTTTCTTTTGTCTCCCAATGTATAATGCTGTACAATGCTTTTTATCCTATCTTCTTAAATATGTTTTATGTGAGTGACAAAGTGAGTTGAATGCTTGGATTAAATTAAGCTAATTATTTCTTAGTGGGAATCTAGCATTTTGTATTTGGTGGGTCTATGTTTGAGTTGTTTGATTTAATATTAGGATAACTATTTTATTTAAGAAGAAATAATGAGTTAATATTAGTTTTTCTTCTCTTTCTCATGTTTGTTTGAGATGGTGTTCTGTTATTTTGTATGTTTTTGCCTCTTTCATTAAGGTTCTTAATTTTTGCAAAAATATTACGACGATGATGAAAGAGGTTTATGAATATTTTTTTATTTGTATTTGGCACAGTTATTTTCCATTCTATGATGCAATAACATAGAAATATTTTGATCACACAAGTCTTTCCAAGTGATATTCCAAGAATCAAGTGAAGCGATTGTGCCTTGATCTTTGGGAAATATAGGAGATGATAGAAAGATGGTCAACTGCACTCAACTTAACTTGATCTTGTGAATCTTGAGAGGATTAATTGTTAGTATTACTATTATAATGATTTATCAAATTACTTGTTATTGGAAGCAGAAGATAATTCTGAGATTTTAGTGATTTTGTTCTGTCCTTGGGTTAGTAATTTAATCAGTTAAACTATAGTTCTTGAAAAAAATTTTATATCTTAAATTTATTTAATATGTTTTATGATGGCCATATAAAATCCTTAAAGCCCTCACAAACACTCAAGTCTTGTTATTTTCTAAAATGATTTGTCTGGTCATGCATCTCAGAAAAACTTTTACTGGACTATGTTGTTTTGAATTGTTCCTAGAATGCAGTATTGTTTTTTAGGGTACTGAAACCTCAAATTATTATCAATTAACATGGGCATAGCTTTATTTGGATGTAACTTGGTTAGTAAATATTTTCCAGTCAAATTGCTAATGATATAACTAGATTTTTTTCCTGAAAGTTGTGATTGCCTTGGCTACAGGTTCTGAAAAATGGAGCTGAAGTTAAGCTGCAAAGGAATGCTTTGAGTGTGCTGGAACATCCCACCGGGAATGAAGTAGACGATGATCATGATTTCGACTCTAGCAGTGGCTCTGATATTGCTGAAAAGGACCATGATTTCTGTAAGTAACACTATTTCATAACTGATGCAATTTGCTCACTGTTAGATTTTACCTACTTCCATTTGAGCATTGCATTGCCATTAATTCTATTACGTCTCCTTGCTCAGCAAGTAATATGGAGTTCCACAAACTGAGTAAGCCCAGAGTTCGTCAAACTAGGCCGTGGGTTTCATCTGCATCTGCAAAGTTGGTGAATCGTAGTACCTACAGACATGTTCAATCTATTATTCACACATCTCAACTGGTGAGAAAATTAGAGATGGATACTGATAACAGTATAGTTTTTAGATCATTGTATGAGTATTGCATCTCATTTTCATGGCCTAAACATAATATTTATTTGCAAATAATGCTTAACTTTGTCTTGAACATGAAGTTGAGAACTTTATGAGGTTCTGTCATGCTTTCTAATCGTTTTGTCTCCACAATCAGAGGGTGAACTTGGCCCGACTGGGAACAAATTCATTGCGAAGATACTGCCGACACTATCGGCTTGTAGGTCTCTCTAACTTTAAATTCTTTTACTAAATTTGTATAATGTTTATTCAATTCACTGTCTGCACGTTGATCCGTAGGTTAACATTAATTCTGATTCCTCGAGGGAGCAACTGCTTAATGCAGTGCAGCGGCACTTTGCATCACAGGTCTCTCTCCCTCACTCTCACTCTCACCTGCAGGTTTATTGTAATCAAATAAACTGTAAACACCTGACTTCCTATTTTGGTACAGCCACCATTAGCTGACATACAAGTGATCTCCGAATTCATCAATGCAGTGAAGAGCAGGAGAGCAAGCGACAACTGACACGTATAGGGGAGTGAAAAAGCAAGAAGTATGAATGTCCATTGCCTTTGTATAACATTAACCTTTAGATTAGTTCTAAATATATACGGAAGGCACATTTCTTCCCCAGATTCTAACCTTGTAGTGCAGAGTTCTGGTATGATGTTGCATGCCCTTGTTAATTTTCAGTATTATTTCAAGAATGCATTGTTAATCCTCTACACAATCATTTACCATTTTTGTTTTCAGTTTGATACGTTACACAGGCCAAATTTTGCCTCAACGAGTATTCTCTGAAAAAGAATGGCCTGGTTGCCTTGTCTTTACTTTTTCTTGAGGCCTCGTCCACCCAAACGCCTGCTTCTGCCGGATTTAAGTGATTTCGGCAGCGGCCATGGCAGCGGGCGTGAAGTGGAATGTAATGGATTGATGCATCTCGATTACTGTGCGAATTTGTGCAGTAAATTTCACCTTATTGTTTCTTTCTCCACTAAGGCAACGGAGATTGCGTTTGTCCAGAGGCCAATGGCTAAGCCCAAAGTGGCAAATTCAAACGTTAAGTTAGGGCAGAAAACCGGTCAAAACTCGAGTTTGACTCTTGAATCGAGTTTAGTCTCAATATTGGTTAGCTTGGTGAGTTAGTAGGTCACAGCTGGTTTGGGTGAAATAGAGTTTTTTTTTTTTTTTTAATTAAAAAATTAAAAACCATTTGATTTTAATCTTATTTTTAAAACTATTTCATTTTAATTAATAATATATATTTATTAATTATATCTTATATTTAAAATAAAAAAATACAAAATTAGAATCTTAAAAGGAAGATTTAAAATTTTTGGGATTTATTGATAATTAATCTGAGTTAAATCATGAATTCACTAGTTTACTAAGTTGATCACCCTCAAACTCCAACTTGTCTCAAAAACTAAATTTAAGTTGCTTGAACTTAAACTTAATTTTACTAACAATTTAGCTTGGTGTGGATTGACTCTAGGGTGTGTATAGATTAGTTTAATATGATTTAATATTTTTTTAAAATTAAATTAAAAATGGTTTAAAAAAGTTCTAAATCAAATCATTTAAGGCTTTAAACAAAACAAAATTAAATTAAAAGAATATGAGTTTATTTGATTTGAAATACGGTTTATATTTATTAAAAATAATTTATTTTTAAATATTTTGTATTTAATGAATAATAATTGAATTATAATATTTAAAATATAAAATAAACGTATAAAATGAATATAAAATATTTATAAATAATATCAAATAAATATAAAAAAAGTTTAATACTAAATTACTTATTCAAAATTTTTTTCAAAATACAAGTTTATATATGTATACCTGGTTTATTGTTTGGCTCAGTTTAAAAGTCATGCAATCTGGACCCCAACCAAAAAAAATATAATTAAGATCAAATCATGTATATAAATCAACTTAAAATAATTTGGAATTTTTAAATAATTTATTTTGAGTTTATAATTTAAATTGAATTATATAGACTCATAATCTGCTCACACTCTTAGTGTTTACTTTGAAATTGATATTCATGTATAAGGTGATGTTAGATTTAGGATGTAAATAAATGACATATCAATACACACCTGTGGGGATATATTCTTACTCAAAGTTTCATTCAAAGATGAATTCTCACATTTTAAGTTTGAAAAACTTAAATACCTATTTATTGACAAAAAATTAACAGTCAATAAAAATATTGTCATAGTTAAAGAAGTATTTTTTTATTAATAAAATTTATAAAATAATAAAATAAATTTTTTAAAATATAAAATAGTATGCAAATATTAGAAATATTAAACATGCATGAAAAAATTTAAAAATATAAGAAATTTTAAAAAATTAAAAACAGTCACCATTGCTCATGCCAATAATTGTGGCCGTCTGTAATAGAATTAGGTGTCTTGAAATGACTACTTGGTTTTAGGGGTGGCTAGATCTAATCATTTCGTTTGGTGGAGATGACCAAATCAATTGTCTTTTATTTTAAAGGGGTGATCAAGTATAATCGTTTTTGTTAACAAAACGATAAAAAAACAATAGAAAATGGCTAGTTTTAACCATATTGATAGTTTTTTACCATAGTTCTTGGCAAAAGTGGTTATATTTGCTTGCTCTTATAATCAGATAGTTGTTTTTTGTTATTTGATTCAATTAGCGGTAGCTACTATCGTTATAATTTTATTATAAATTTTTATTTTTTTAATAAGAGTATTTTAGTCATTTTACATAATATGTTAATAAAATTGGATAGAAAAAGGGTAAAAGGTGGGTGTTTGGATTTTTAAAAATTCAACGGGGAAAATTAAACGAAACCTTGGGTGGGAATAAGTTCTTTGGCCAATCCATAAAAGACCGCGAGTAGTGTAGACGAGTATCGTCTAGAGCGTGAACTAAAATAGGAAAAATTAAATTCCCAATATTTTATTTTTTTTTTTAAAAAGAAAGAAAGCCCTCGTCCTTCTACTTCAGCGAAAGTTGTTCTCTTCTGGCTCGCACGGAGGACAAGACGACGAAACAAAACAGCCACTTACACAACACAGACAAAGAGAGAAGCCTTTTGAAGGCTTTCTCTCCTCGAAAGAATTAAAAAAGGCACTGTCAAAATTCGCTTTTCAGTTACTTCAATTTCAATTCAAATATTTTTCTTCTTCTTTTTGATTAGTCTCCAACAAGTTTTTCATCTTTCAGCAGGTAATATTAATAATAATAATAATAATAATAATAATCCAGACCTCTCTTTCCTTTCTTTTTTCGGCTTCAACGGCTCCGTAGCTTTATTGTTCACTGAAATTCAACTGTCGCGTGTTTTATTGATTTGAAGTTGTTGCCTCGTGGATTTTATTAGTTGATGGTGTTTGGTTTTGTTTTGCTCAGCGTATGATTTTGGTTGGGTTTGATTTTGAATTATATTATCTCATTTGATGTTGACTGTGGCGTGTTTTTTTTTTTAAAACTTTTATGAGTTACTGATTCTTTTCCTGATTGTATCACTCTTATATGGTAAGATTGTGAGATACATACATACATACATACATACATATATATATAGTTTTCTTCGAGGAGTTGATGAGAAAAGCGTGCGTAATACGCTATGAACTTTCGATTGAAATAATGTTCAAATACTGAATTAGCTTTTTTTTTTAAATTAAAATTTCTCCATGTTTATCATATCTTTCAGTGCTTGTACGACTGAATTAACTATGGGTGGATTTGAGCCCAGCCGGCTTGGCTTGAATCCATGGAACTCGAGCTGAAGCTCCTATTGGGCTGCTAAGCTCGAGTTTGAGAACTTAGCCGATGACTTATTGTCTTGGCCGAAGTTTGTATTATATTTCTCTGGAGGATCCAAATGAATGTTGTATTTCGTCAATTATGTCTGCATAATTGAATTTGTTGTGTTGTTATGAGAATATTTTTTACCATACCTTGTTGTTTCAATGAATAATGTGATTATGTTTTTCTAGTAGATCCAGTTTCAGCATTGATTTTCCTTCTATATTAATTCTTCTATTTATTTATGTAGAGATTTTTAATGGGAATTCTGTTAGTTGTGTTTTCCCTTTAGGATTATTATATTGTGAACTTTTTCTTCTTGTGTTTTCTTCTTGGAATGCTCGATAATATTGCCACCTTACTGTTGCTTTTTTTATTAGTTATTATATTTACGATTGACACATCAGTTGCAGTGTTACTTGCCCTTCTGGACAGCCTTTCATGCAAAATCTAAAACCAACTTTTATCATTCGTTTATATTGGACTCTAGCAATTCAGAGGTTTCAGTCCTATATTACCTGAAAAGTTAGATTTCAGTTTATTGCTTGAAGAATATTTCTGTTTCCTGTTTCCTGTTTTGTAAATTGTAAGTGAGAATGAAAAATTGGCTTCTCCCTTGATTTTCTCTAATAGTCTCCTTCTTTTCTTGCGATTCACGTCTCTTTTATCTCTCTGTCTCCATCTCCTCTCTCTTCAGCCTACCAATACTAAATCATTATTTGGCTTTAAAAAGTGTCAATTTTTGGGTTGCACAAATGAAAAACCTAATTTTTGTTCGCTGAAAACAGGAATTCATCCATCAAGGGCATATACATTTAGATGGGCAGAAATAAGTGAAAGGATATGGGAGGTTGCTGCTGTTGTTCTTCAAAAGGAGCTGAGAGAAATATATCTCCAGCGTACTATTATGTCAGTATTATCTTTGCCTCAGCATTAGAAGTCTTTCTTCTCTATTTCATTTTTGATTGGTAATGGTATTGAGCAGAACTTCTTTAATGGTTGTAGAGATGTGAACTTTTCTGCAAAGTTCTGGTTTAAGAACAATTGGACATCACTTGCTGCTTGGACGGTCTTTGTACTTTTCTTCTTCAATATTAAATATTTGGAATAACGTGGTGACAATAATTTGTGTTATACCTTTATTTTATTTTAATAGTTGTGGGGTACTTAGATATACTACATGTCTGACCTATGATTCAATGCAAGAGCCATCTGCAGAAGATTGCTATGGTATCTTTCATAAAATTCAACGACAGTTCTTTGTTGTATTATGAGCAAAGATAATGCTTCTTTAGCAACTGACTTGACTGACGTTTCAGCTGCATGTTTTTAAAGTGCATAAGATTTTTGTTTGTGTTGGGTGTCATGCCTGAATATCTATTTACTGTGCCTCATAAATCAATTCTGTGCTTCTCAGTCATCATGGCTTCTAAGTTTGAAGATTCATATCATTTCTGAAATATGTAAATTTAATGGAAAATTAGTGAATATTGGCATGCTGAGTTAAATTTTCATTTTGTTGCTTCGTTAATGGCTGTTTCTAGTCCTTTTGTTCTTAAATTTGATTAGGTAGTGAGAGTCTGTTGCAGCTTCAACTCTGATGGAAGGGCATAAAATTTATTCTATTCATCGCGTTCTATTTGTTTATTTTTTTTCCTTTGCCGGAACTTCACTTTGCAGTATCCAAGAGCATCAGAAGAGCATGTGCCCTTGTCATCTCACCATGGTGCCAACTCTGCACTCTCTGCACTCTCTGCAGGATTCCTGGTTGATACAAATCTGGATACATCAGTCCCTGATGCTTTTAGGACACCACCTCCGATACCTTTTGGTGTGAGTTTAGGTCGTCCTCAAACTCCACCAGTGACTCAAGAAATTTGCAGGAATAAGAGTGATGCGCCAGTGCAAGCAACTACTGATCCTGATCAACATAAAGGTGATGGTGTTATGCAAGATCCTGCAAAGTGTGAATGTCTGAAGGAATCAGAAAACAAAACCCAAGCCAATTTTGAAGTTGAATCAGCGAAGGAGCTGGAAGTTGAGCTTTCAAAATCAATTGGACCTGCTGTTTCAGTGATAGAGGAGGAGGATGTTTGTCCCACCTGTCTGGAAGGTGGTGTCCTTTTTGTAACTCTTTCATCTCCCTTGCAAGTTGCAACTCATAGTCTCCCTATGTGTTAATTGAGTTTGGTTTCTATTGGTTTTGCTTGAGTAGAAAACATTGTGAATAGATTTGTTTTCTCTCTCCTTGCAGAGTATGATGCAGAGAATCCAAGAATTACTACAAAATGCGAGCATCATTTTCACCTTGCTTGCATCTTAGAATGGATGGAAAGAAGTGACACCTGTCCTGTGTGTGATAAGGTTTGTTTGAAATCTTAATCTCTCTGTTTGGATTACCTCAGAGTATCACTAACGTGAACATTAAATGGATTCATTTTTATGTTATTTATGATGCAGGAAATGATATTTGACCTTCCTAATGAGTAGTAACTGCCCAATAACTCCTGTATGGTTGAAGTTCTAAGTTTTTTGAAATTGGGATTGAGAATTCAAGGTTACAAATGCATGAAAGTTATCTCCACTCTCCATCTCCCTTTTCCTCTCTCTCTTTCACTGTGTTCTATCTTCTGCAGTTTGTTTTCTCCATATCTAACTTTAAGAAGTACAGTCCTTCGAAATTGCCTAGTGTCCTCGTGGTTTATTTTCCAACGAACTTGGAAGTTTTGTAAAAAGTCATAGCTCAATTAAAATTGGCACTTTGACACCATTTCTGAGGTTCATTTTTCGTTGCTTATGCATTCATCCATGGGGCCTAGATCGACGTATAATTGGCAACTTAGGGCCACAGTTCACATGGAGAGAATGAAACAAGTTACCAGTCTGTCCAAGCCCAGTTAGTCATACAAAATAGTTGGTATACTCTTTTCTCTTGCTTCCCAAAATTATGGTTTTTTGCTTCCTTGAATTGGTTTAGTGAATGAAATGTGATTACAGTTGTTCAATGTTTATATTCGGTGAATTGGTGATGGAGGATCTGGTAGTGTAAACGAAGAGTACGGTGGGAGTCTTTGTAAAAAATGGAGGGAAATGAAAGAGATTTTTGTGTTTTACATGGTTCTTGTACATGCGATTTTCATATTAAAGTTTGATACAGTTTGTCCTCTTGCAGAAGTGCAAAATCCATTCTCTTTTCAAGGTACAAGTTTTTTTTTTCACATTTAATTGCTGCCTTCGATCTGATATGCATCATCTTGTTGCAACTTTACATCTTAAGTGAGTGATGTTGCCACTTCTCTTAGAGGTTATATTTAGGATTGTAATCGATCTGAGCAAATACTGTTTGATTTGAGTTTTAGCTTGAGATATGAATGGCTTACTTGAATTTGACATGAAAAATTACAATTTAAAATTTATTTACTATTTCACATTTTTAATGTTGATGAATAAGATTTTAGATATGTAAGTGTAAAATTTTAAATTTTAAGGGTTTATTGATGTTTCCAGCATTCTTACTACGAAACTTAAATATTAATTGAGTATTATAGGATTAGATTATGATTAGCTTATCCATGTTTATTTTATGTGTTAAGAATTGTATTTAATTTACTACCTTTTTCTTAAATATGGTTAGATTTGATTCAAGTCTGCATAATCTTGAATTCAAATTCGGATTGAATGAACTGAGTTTAAATTAATGATTGAGTTTGTTTTTATAAAATGAGTCAAATTTGAACTGATTTAAACATTTAAATTGAGTTTGAGCCTCAATTATTCAATCTTAAGTTGACTTTTATTCTAATCAATATTGAATTGAGTTTTACTTGAATTTGATTTAAATCAAATTCAGTCATAAAGATAGTTTATTAATTCGGTGTGTGTATATATATATATGTTTTGATCTAACAGTCGGTTATTACCAGTCAAATTTGAGTAAGAAAATTGAGGGGTTCATCTGTCAAATAAAGCTTTAATTATGTATGTTGAAATTGATTTTTTGAACAACTTAATGATCATGTTACATGTAGAAATTGATCTCAAAAACAATTTAGGGGATATTTGGTTCAAAAATTATTATGAGAATCTATAATTTATTATTGATATTAATTTGAAATAATCTTATTAACACTTTCAGTTTATATACTAAAATATCATTAAAGCATTTTGATTTTGTTATGATTTTATTCTTATTTATTAAATTTTTATAAAAAATTATATTTTAAAATAAAATAATATGTAACATGAAAAAGGCTAAATGACTTATTACCATATAAGGCTTTCTATATTGACAGATTTTTATCCATTAACTTTTAAAACACAAACCGAAGATGGTGGTCAAATTTAGGTGTTTTAATGGTAAAGATGATTAGACTTAGTTATCATATTTTTGATAAAGGTAATTAAATTTGATCGTTTTTATCGTTAACGGTAGTCAAAAATGATCGCATTGAAGAAGTTCGACAATTTATGGCCGTTTTCGACTATCATTAACGGTGGAGACAATCAAATATTATTGTCAACTAAACTAGACGATTATTTTTAGGTACTTAATGGGGTGTTCAACGGTCATCGTTGATATTTTTTAATTATTAATTATTGGTATTTTTCTTATTTTTTAATATTGGTTGTATTATTTTTTAAATTTATTTTTTAATATTATCGTGTTATTTTTAAAATTTATTTATTATTTAAAAAAAATATTTAAAAGATAAAAATACCCTTTTGACCTTTAATATTTAATATTTGATTGTTAATTTAAACTATTGATTTTAATTAATAAATGAGTGTTTGAGTTTTTAAAAATTAATGAGCGTGATTTTGTCATTTAAAAAAAACTTGAATGAGATTATGTCATTTGGCCCATAAAAAAAATTATTAAATAGTTAAACTACATTTAATTGAAAAGAAAAATTATTTTTAAGTAACAAATTAATTTATAGATAAAACTATATTGTATATCATTTTTAGTATACATCGTGCATGCCTAAATTAAAAGTATTAAGTATTAATTTATTTTTAATTTAAAAATTACTATCACGACACAACTACACATGAAAATATGTAATTAATTGGTTTAAATTGTGAAAAAAATTATTTAAAATAAATAAATTTGAAAGATTTATTTGTATACGTAATTTTACTAGTCTTGATTTCATCCGAAACGACACCCCCGACAAACCAAATAACCTTATTTATTTTTTTTTTTTTGCAAACAAACTCTAGTTATGCTGTAACATGGCTGCCCAAAGGCCTCCTTGTTACTTTTATTTGTATACATTTCTTCCGGCCATCTATTTCTATTATTGTTGCTTATGTCAAACTGTAAATAAACACAAAAAACCCACAAGAAAAAAAAAAAAAAAAAAACTCTTTTGGAGAAGAAAGTTTGGTTCTTTTTTTGTTTGATTATTGTGAGAGAAGTTTATTGCAGAATATTTAATTTTAAGTGCTTTATATGTGACCAACTAGATTCATAATTTCAAACCTGGCTAGGTTTTTGCCGACAGTGGTGATCGTTTTTTTTTTTAATTTTATATTATTATTTTAATGTTATATTAATATTATTTTATATTTTAAATATTTTATAAATTTAATTTTATTATTTTTAATTTAAAAAAATAAAAATATCTTTTTAATCCGTTAAATTTAACTGTTGATTATTAAATTTAATTGTCGATTTTGATTCATGAGTGAATATTAAACTTTTTAAAATTTTTTTAGTAATTTTTGTCATTTATGGAAACCTTGAGTGGGAATAAGCTCTTTGGCAATTAAATAAAGGCCAAAGGACTTATTCTCACCTATAGTTTGATTATGTCATAAAGTTCTACTTTTCAAGTTTGTAAAACCAAAATCTCATACATTGATTAAAGTTAACGGTTAAATTTAACGATTAACAGTCAAATATGTTTTTGTTATTTTTTTAGTAAAATTTTATAAAATAATAAAATAAATTTTATATAAATATAAAATATTATTTAAATATTAAACAAATATAAACAAATTTTAAAATATAAAAAAAATTAAAAGTAATCACTGTCGCTGACACTAATAATGATGGTCAATGATAATAGAATCAGGTAGTTATTTTCGATCATCTGATTTCAGGAGAGATAAGATCTAATCGTCTTTTGTTTGGTATAAAAGCCCAAAAAAAACAATAAAAAATGATTGACTTTAAATCCATCAAAAAGTTAAATGAAATTTAGTTAAAAAGTATAAGTTTGAGTTTTACAAACGATATGAATTTGAATGACCATTAAACTAGGGGTGGGAATAAGCCTTTCGGCCTTAAATAAATCGAAAGATGACCCTGGTCCAACATAGATGACAGGCTCCCAAATAGCCAGTCTTAAGAGCTGTTGGACAAGGAAATAAGGCAACATTTGAAGCTGCAAAAGATTCTTATCTTGGCCCTACAATATTTCATTGATGCATTTCCTCCATGTATGTCAAAGTCTTATCTCCAATCAGAAGCCTGAAAAGCCTGAAAAGCTAATGCCTCTTTTCTTTTCAGTCCCAGCAGTTGAGAGATGCCATTATTTTTCATTCAGACTAGTATTCTTGTCCTGGGAAGCCACCTCAACATAACCTTCTAAGCAATCACAGAATATTTATATACCAAAAGTTAGGGATCACAAGTATAAAACCTAAACTTGGAGGTGTCAACAATGGTTTCAAAACCTGGTTCGGATTGGAATAAACGGCAATCGAACCATTAAAACCATCCTAATTTGACTATCAAGTTACTCTAATCAAACTCATATTTTTTAACATTTATTTAATCAAAATATCGATCTAATCATTAATCAATCAGTTTGATTATCGATTGATCGATTTTGTTTGACCTTTTTATCAAACTACTCAGATCCTCAGGTGAATCTCCTCTGGTGCAAAAGCAAAAGGTAACCAGACAAGAAAAGACATTTTCTTTCTCCTTTTATTGTTGTGCATTCATACCCAATCAAAGAGATTTAAATTTAATTAAAAATAATTTAATTTTATATAAAATTTGTAACTAAGACTCAAATTTAAATATTTAGATTTATTTAAATTTAATTTATTTATAAAAATAAATTCAAAACTTAAGTTTAAACTCAATTTATTCAATTTAAACTCAAATTTAAGCATAAAAATTATAATTAATCGTTATTCTAACTTAATACGACACGTTAAAAATTAAATTTAAATTAAATTATTTTTTACACGAATTTTTATTTGAATTATATTTGGGTTAATCTTTTACGAATTAGGTCGTATTTAATTTGTTATTTTATGTGTCGAACACAATTCGTGTATAAATGTTATATTGTTTCATGTTAAAAGAGGTTAACTCAAATTAATTTGAATCACGTACGAGTGGAAAACATGTAAAACGTGTCATTTTATTTATTTATTTTTTATTTTTTCATATGGCTTAAAAAAAAAAAGCAAACTAAATATAAGAATTCTAAAATTACTATTATAAATTATAAAATCTCTTCTATACGAACTCGTAAAGGTGGATTGAAATCAAACTGATTTAGATTAAACCGACATTTGGTTTGAATAATTTAAGCTTAAGCTAGAGTTTCAATTCAATAATTAGGTTGGAGTTCAAAGGTTCCTTTGCTATCAATATTGTTATTTACATATTCGATGATATTGCTTACCAATTCGAATAAATTGGATAATTTAATTTTAAAGTTAAATTCGAATTGATTTTTATTTGGGTTCAATTCGATTGAAATCAATCTTACAAACTTGAACATATAAATTTTTTTTTGGAACATTCCATTACCAAAATTCTTCTAACAAATTTTTATAAAGAAACAAAATTGAATTCAAATCGAGTTTGAATAGCGTAAACTTTAGTGAGAGTCAACTCACCGAGCTCAAGAACTTAAAAAAATTTGATTTAAATTGATTAAAACGATATTTTTTTTAACAAATAGATCACTAAAACGACATTACTTTAACTAACAAGATACCAAAATAATATCGTTTTAATGACTCATTTAAAAAAGTTATTAAGAAGTTTGTTACGATGCTCAAGAAAAAGCTCAGTTAAAAAACTCGGTTCGATTTGTTAAGTATTGAGTTCAAATTTGTATCCAATAAACTCATCAAATTGAACAAAAAATCAATATTTAGAGGATGGCACTCGCAAAAGCGGAATTTTATTTTCACGATTAGGCCCTTAGAGTTGTGAGTAAAACTACAAAATTACTGCCATTATTTACAGTAGCCGACTTGAGGGTACATATATATATATATATATATATATATATATATATATATATATATATATATATATATTCGAGTTCTCGTTTCGTTTATTGATGTCTGAAGTCTGAACCCACTTGGCTTCTTCTCTCTGTTTCTGGAGTAAATACTGTATTAATCTTTTTATCACCGAATTCCACCGAAACAAAACCCAAAAATGTCTTCACCAAGCAAACGGCGAGAAATGGATTTGATGAAACTGTAATTTCTTTTTGGGTTTGTGTTTAATTATTTTGTTTATATAATTATGTTATTTGTTTTATTTATTTTGTTTGATGCGAACTAGGATGATGAGTGACTATAAGGTGGAGATGATCAATGATGGCATGCAAGAATTCTATGTGGAATTCAATGGACCAAAAGAGAGTAAAGCGATAAATTCCCTTTTATGTTTCTATGTTCAATTCACCATTTTTTTTTCTGTTTCTTTTCTGGGTTCCTATAATTCTTTTTTGATTGATTGTTTTTATAACTCTGTAGACCATGTGTAGATGCTCGTAGTTGTTTATTTAACCGCAAATAGAGCAGGGTTTTTTTTACCCCTTAAGTTTGATTGCCTTTTCAGAGTAATCTGGTGTTCCTTTTTGATTGATTAATTTTTTGACCACTGATATCTGATGCCTTTTCTCTATATTTATGTTTATTTTTCCCCTAATTATGACTTTGTTGTTCATTGATTTTTCTCAGTGATATAGAGTTTATTGGCAAATGAATTTGGGTTGTTTTGGTTATGAACAGATTTTTCTTTTTTTAAGAAGTTTTATGTGGAATGTGACAGGTCCTTATCTGGGAGGTGTGTGGAAGGTAAGGGTGGAGCTGCCAGATGCTTATCCTTATAAATCTCCATCTATTGGTTTTGTCAACAAGATATATCATCCAAATGTTGATGAAATGTGAGTTGTGTTATAGTTTTACTACCTTTACTTGCTTGAATGATGGTGTATTTTTATTGGTTTGTGTATGGAACGCACAATTTTGATAAGTCAGTTGAGGCCTTTAATTCTTTTTTGTTGTTTTTGAGTTTCAGGTCTGGTTCAGTTTGTTTAGATGTTATCAATCAAACTTGGAGCCCCATGTTTGGTAAACGTTCAACATTATCATCTCTATTTCATACAATTTAGTGTTAAATATTTCAGAGCTCTGAAATCAATTCTTTTAACTTTGTTTTTCATCTCTTGCTTTGCTTGGAGTGCTATTCCCATCTGAAGTTGGTGACTGAACTTTCTTCTCTTCAAATTCCTCTGCAGATCTGGTTAACGTATTTGAAGTTTTTCTTCCTCAACTTCTCTTGTATCCCAACCCGTCAGATCCGTTGAATGGAGAAGCTGCTGCTCTAATGATGCGTGATCGTACTACTTATGAACAAAGAGTGAAAGGTATCAACTAAAACATTACTTATGCCTGTAACTGTGCATTCCCATTTCCAGATGACATGTTGGAGTATCAAATCCACAATTCATTTTTCTCATTTTTAATTAACAGATCCTAGACTAAACTTGATATGCTCTGATTAAGAGCACAATCATTTTCGATTTGGTTTTAGCTTGTGGGGAGTTGTGAATTCAATCTCTAGTAGATATGAAATTAAGCTACAGTAATGTACATTGTCTCCTAACCAGGACTCCAGGGTTGTGCAGATATTCATATTGCAGAAACTTGTTACTTCCAAAGCTTTGAAGAATGAAACTGTTTACCCTTTATCTAATCTCTTGTTATAGGAACCAGGTTTGGATGCATATAATAGTCTTTTTAAGCTGAACAAGAACCAGCTCTTCTATTCTCTTTACTTGGTTTGCTTTAGAGAAGAATTTTAAATGTGTTGTTCTAGATCTTTATATATTCATTCAAAATCGTAGGGATTGGTGAAGGTTGATACATTCAGCAAATACATTGACTGGGAACATAGTTGTATTATGACAAGGAAAGGATGGATAAGTTGTCATTACTGTTAAACTTTGGAAATTAATAGGTTGTTGAAGATCAGCTATGTTTGTTGGTTTACTGTATATTCTTCACAAAGTATTGCAACTTGGGAAACTGTGCAGTGTTCTTTTATAACTCTAAGAAATTTACTATATATGGCATGGGAAATGATGGTGGACTTATGGTTGTTGGCCTGTTAGGATGTCTTTACAGTATCAACTCTGTTCAATAGCTGTGTGGTAAACCATAGGGACAGGGATTTTATATATTTCCGGCATGTTATTGTGCCATCTTACCAGTAGAAGAAGTCTGTGAATCTCTTAGGCGATACGTGAATGCCTAAGGCATAAGCAATGTATCCATTTTCTCAGACAGTTTTGATTCTCCTGGCTGCAAATTTTTTACCTTAGGGTTCAGAGCATGTAAAGAAGTTTGTAAGGTTTTTCCTGACAGGCTATGGTGTCTTTTTGTAGTTTACAGTTGGAAAAAGGTAGATGTTGAAGTATTTGTGTTAGACCTCCAATTGTGGCGACCTACCATTGAAGGCCACAAAAAGTCAAGGATCTCAAGGTTTACAAGACTTGTAATAATTGACTCTCATAATTCAACCTAAACTCTAACCTAACGGGATTATCCCTTATTCCTTGGTGGCTTTCCTATTCCTCCACATGTAAACCTTGAGCTTTTTGCCTTTCCACGGCCTTTCATGGTAGGTTGCCACAATCGGGGCCTAACAATTTGTGACCAGAGATTCTAAATCCCAAATCTCATTCAAAATACCATCAAGTTTAAAATTGTAGTGATGTGTTTAAATTCCAAGTTCTGACCCCATTGATAATGTGTTTGATTTTTTAGAGTATTGTGAGAAATATGCAAAGCCAGAAGATGCTGGGCTAGCCACAGAGGAAAAATCAAGTGACGAGGAGGTGAGTGAAGATGAATATGCATCAAGTGATGAAGCAGTAGCTGGACAACCTGATCCTTAGAATTGCACCCATTAATTATCTGTTGTACATTGATTCAGCTCCTGGAAAGTGGAACCTGACAAAATTGATGGCAGGCTTATGGAAAAACTCCTGCCCCTTCTGTCTTTGTTTTCCATGGATGTTGTGTAAATCAGTAACTGTTGTCTTAATGTTTCAAATATTCATAGACTGTTGGGACTTCAAAAGTTCTGTTCTTCTTGCTTTTGCACTTGGCATGGAATCAGGTCCGAGTATCCACCCTAAAAGGCTGGAACTGGGACCGGTATGGATAGCTTCTTACTCGGAATCTTTTTGATCGGTTTCGGTTTTGGTTTTTTCGGTCCCTGTACTGCTCTCTTCCTCTTCATCTTTTCCTTGGCGGTTTTCACATGCATCCATATTGTGTCAAGAATGTCTATGTCTATGATTTCACAGCTTTTCTTCACAGTTTACACTTGTTTTTATCATTTAAGAAAATAGTGCATCAGCTCATAATTTTGATCTTTCATTTATAGAAGTCTAAAATTGAAGTTTCCCTTCATGTACCTTAAATTCTAAAGTCATTCTTAATCTCTTTTCAGTCTCCTGATGAATCTTTTGTCTCCCTTTGTTTTTCAACACAATTCGGTTATGAAGAAGTTCCTGAAGAACCTCAAGGGGATTTTATGGTTTCACTTTCGAAGGACAAATTATTTACTTACTCCGACCTCATGAGAGTCAGAATTCCTGTTGGTTTCACCAAAATTCTAAATTAATTAATTTTTAGAGTAAATTTTTATTTGAAGGTAATTTTATCTACCCTTTAATTATTTCATATAAATTTTAAAAATAAAATAAATTTTTAAATCGACATTTTGCCTGGCCTCCTTGAGCATCAGATAAGAATATTTTATTCAAAAAACTTAAATTTTAAGTAATAGTTAATATATAGAAAAAATTACCCAATTACAGACACAGCCCTTATAGCTCAGTGGTAGAGCGTCAGTCTTGTAAACTGAAGGTCCGTAGTTCGATCCTGCGTGAGGGCAATATTTTTTTGTTTTGCATGATTTTGAAAGGCTATATATTTTGGACTCATTCAGAGGAAAAAAAAAAAAGGTATGAGAATTGCTCTGAATTGAATTGTTTACATGAGTTTTATTTGTGTAAATTCTGCTTACAATTAAAGAAAAAGAATCTATGGTGAAGTATTATGAACTTGAACATGTGCAAGAAGCCTGGTGAGTTTGCTCAGAGTTTCTCGAGCAGCTATGGTGTCTGGATGATCCTCACCGCTAATCGAAGTTCTAATAAAAACTGCCTTCCTGATCAGATCATCTGCAATGTCAAACTGTCCTCCTCTTAGCATCAGCTTGGCCCTGGTTTCAAGGACTTTTGCTCTTGACAATGCCAACTCTTGCCATAGAGATGGATTCAACTGTGCATTTGTCTGGACTGGTCTCCAACAAAGTGATTTGTTGATCAACTTCTCCACTGGGGTCACCAATTCCAGATCTGCCTCCTCCAATGCATTTGTGCATAAACGCAGGAGTTCCAATGCGGCGGTGCAACGAGATAATGTGATGAATGTTCTGATAGCAAGAGGCAAAACCAGTTCTTTTACCAAGTATAACAACTGCAACACCTTGAGGTCGACAGCTTTTTGTTCTGTACCGAAGTCAAATGCCAAGAAACACGCTTCCCATATATGTGGCGAATGATGGATTATAGAACCATGACTGATGACAGATTGAACCACTGCATGAGCAACTCCGGTAACTGCTCTCTTGCGAGAATAAAGCCTGACAAGCTCATCGAAATGGATGTAACCTTGTCTGGTACAACTTCTTGCAAGATTGAATCTCAACAATATAGAAGATGCTTCAGCTTCTGATCTCTTGGTATATGACGAAGTAAGTCCACAACTCAAGGAACATAATATTTGTCTCCATATTCGGGTTCCCTCATATTTCTCAGGTACTTTGTGAGCAGCGAAGGCCAATAGGGAACAAGGAATTGCAGTTGGGGCAAACCATCCACTTACCAACACCATTCTGGTTGCCAGGCTCCTTGGTCCATCAGCATGATCAAATATTGAGAAACAGACCTCAAAGAGTTGCAGTAGAAAAGTATTTCTCCTCAAGGAATGAGCTTCTTTACGACTCCAAGATAAGTCCCTCAAGGGCATTCTGTTAATGGTATCCAAGAGCTTGCTTGGATTAATGGGTAGCTCAGACAAAATTGCACCCACAATAGCTAAGCCCATGGTTAGCCTCCCAACATTCTCCTCAATTACCCTGAGGGCATCAACTTCTGCTGTAGGGTAGTCCTTGACACCTCCCTGCATTAAGGTCATTGCCTCAACCCCAGACAAGAAGGAGAGTTTTAAAGGTTCCAAATTCATCACACGAGAAAGGCGTGTGGAGATTAAAATGTGGGTCTCTCCACCGAAACGTGGAAGCAGATCCATTACAAGTTTGTGATCCCACCAATCCTTTTCATTCTCTAAGTTATCAATGATTACCAAAAATGGTATGTTTCTCATGAGTTCTTTGCGAACTCTAGAAATAGCAGCCTCTTCCTGCTCTTCAAAGCTTTTTATCCTGGTTTTCTCAGAACAATTTTCAACTGCAACATCAATTTCTAGAAATGACCAGAGATTCAGATAATTCTGTCTGATATACCTGCTTTCGCCTCCTATCCACAGAACCATCTTGT
Organism: Anacardium occidentale; assembly: GCA_026122585.1. Taxonomy (NCBI): domain Eukaryota; kingdom Viridiplantae; phylum Streptophyta; class Magnoliopsida; order Sapindales; family Anacardiaceae; genus Anacardium; species Anacardium occidentale. The sequence continues at coordinate 60,819 of JAJEJH010000734.1, read as the reverse complement.
ATCTTTGGTGAAATCTGTAGGCAAATTCCAGAAGAAGCTCAGTCTTGCCGATCCCAGAGTCTCCTGTCACACAAGCAATACCCTTTCCATACACAATCTTTGATGATCGTTTTCTCCTTGCATACCGTCCACCACTTTTAGCCCTTAATCTTTCGGGAATGTCAGTGCTTTGCATCTCAATCTCCTTTTCTGACTCCTTCCATGCCACTGGTTCTTTACCTTTCCTGCTGTCACTCTCCCTTTGCCATTCCCTGCGTCTTTCCTCCAGAGAACTGTTCTTACTCCTCCCTATCATAAAATTCTTTCTCCTGGGCCGTGCCTTAAGTTCAAAATAATCTCTCTCCATATCTCCACTAACATCACCAAAAAGTATAAATTCTAACTCAGATAATTCCTTCTTCCTACCAATGAAATTTTCATTTCGAGGGAAAGGAAACTCCTCTTTATCCACCTTTTCTCTCCATTTGGTCAACCGCTCAACAACACTTCTCCTTCCTAATTTTGTAGCCAACAGTGTGAGAGCCCTCAATATACAGTCTCTCCAATTACCTTCCTGAGCTTCCAATTTGCATTCGTCAACTCGAGAGAGGCCATTCATAGCTTCCCTCCATTCCTTCTCCAAGCCTCCATAAAGAACCCACAGCTCACCTCCATGTTTTTCCCATAGTTCTCCCCTCTTCTCAACTATGTCCCTGACAAGACAATCACCTGGGCTTAAGTCAAAGAATATTGGAACCAAATTCTTCTTGCTGGAAAAGAAACGAAGCTCCTCAATGCTACATGGGTTCTTAAAAGACTTTCTTGTGAGGATCACAACCCCAAAAGAAGAAACGTCCATTGCTCTTTCAACAATTCCACGTTTACGAGAATTTCTACATCGTGCTCTGCCAAATACAAAGCAACTAATCCCTTGAATCTCCAATTCTGCACGGAGCCAATTAGCAAACCTAAGTAAGGAGGGTTTGTGACCATGCACACCTATGAAGACATCACAAGGTCTCAATCTGTTACAGTTATGTGACACTGAAACTGGATTATAGGACATTCCATAGCTTCTCCCGTTCTTTCTATATTTTTCCCCTACTGCAGAATAACCATAATCATGGACAATTCCATGACTAGAAATATTGCTGTTAGAGATGCCTGTTGAGGAAGATACATGATCAAACTTCTGGAAATCATTTAAGGCACATGCAGCAGGGGCTGCTGAAATATCTGGCAAGTTAAATCTAATATTTGCTAGAGATTCTGGGTCGGGAATTCCTGAACTTGAACTCAAAGGATCAACACTTAACTGTATGCTATCACATTGAGCATCAGAACGAGTTGATTCAGATAGTTGACATGTTGGTGATCTTGGAGAGAAAAAGGGAGACTGATTTGCCGAAAAGAAAACTGAAGATGATGATGACATGTTCCTTGAAGTTGTGATGGCTAGTGACCCAAACCTAGAGCTATCTTCTCCTAGATTCATACTTACAAAATTTCCGCCTTCGAAGGACATTAACCCCCATGCAACCCTTCTAGAAGGCAAGAAGCCATACTGAAATAGACAATAAAGCTTTAGTAAACACAATATATCCTAAAATGGAACACATTATCATTTCTACAGTTAATCAATCAGCATTGCCATCCTAGTAAAGAATTCCACAAAGATGAAGGAGGAAGACATCATTCATAAATTAACCCAAAAAATGACAACAAATAAATAACTGTAAGCTACAGGGAGCAAAGATGAACAGAACCATAACAAACTTGTATGCATAACATATAAAACAGATTTTGAACTTCTATTTTTGCTTTTGAGTAACCTTTGTTGCAGACCGACCACCTAACATGTGAACCCCGTGTTCCATGTTCAGCCCTACAACCATGGTAAAGTCAATAGTTTGATCTTGATATGTTTTTGACAAATTTCGAATTTATGCCCTCTTCCTTGATGCGCCCCCGCGCCACACACCCACACCCCCCCACCCCCCACACCACAACCCCCCTTGGGAGCAACAATTTCTTAAACTTCGAGTACAGAAAAAGATAAAAATTTTAAGAAAGGAAAGACCAGAAAACAAAAGAAAGCGACTTCTGGAGCAATACGAAATCGGAAATCTATAAAACAAGTAAAAAGGTTTCACAAACGCAAGTACTTTCAAAATTGATAGTTGACACCTAAAATGGTGATAAAATAAAACGGTACAGTCAAAATTTTCTGTATACATCATGTAAGCAGATTCAGATAAAACATACGTACATACAAATGATAAAAAAAATCAACGAGACCCGTTGCCAAAATTTGAACAGAAGAAACTCAATAACTACCATCACTGAAGCTCGAGGAAAAAGCATTATAGATATAAACATGCTATTTGAAATATAAAGAAAGCTTTAAAATAAGAGAGCTATTAATGAATATAATAGAAAAAAATAATTTTCAACGGTAATGCAGATCTGAGAACTTACACGGCTTGAAAGCTTGAAAACGAAACCATAGATTGAATGTTTGCCTTCAAGAAAATCAACCCAGTTGCTTGAATCCGATGATAAGCCCAAAAAATTTTAAATTTTGACAGCCAAATCTTTTGAGTGACCAGTGCATCGAACTTGACGAAACTGCAAAAGAATAATTGATTTCTATAGGTAATTACCAAAAAAACTTGTAAAAGAGCGAAAAAAGTATCTACATTTGAGCTTAAAACTCACGAGTATGCAATCAAGATTCACGGAAGTGTTGAATAAGATGTAAGTCTGAATGTAGACTTTGAAGTTGACACGGTTTTCGCATTAGACGAAGATAGAGATTTGACAGAGACTTGAGTTTCCAAAAAGGACTAGACCATAAAGCTTGAAGATTTGTATAGAAAATGGGAATTTATCAGTGCTGTAAAATAGCTTACCTTTTCAGTTAAAAACAAAAACAAAAATCAAAACCTTCAAAACCCACAACACCATACAAGCATCAGAGTACAGAACACTTGCTTTCCCTTGAATAAAACAAGAACGGCCGTTCTTCGTAGATTTTGTGTAAAATTTTTTATGTCAGTGACAATGAGAGAGAGAGAGAGAGAGAGCGAGATTGAATTTGCAGCATTGACGGAAAAAAAATGATGGGACCCAAAAGAACGGATCTTACGAGGTATGGGTTGGTAGGCAGACAGCTCTGTAAGTCAGTTTGCCCTTCTATAGCTCTTTGAAAGTACTTTTGGATTCACATACTGGAACTGAAACTTGGGTGGATTGTCAAATTGTCCTTCCCTGTGGCCCCTTGACTTAAACTTCTCTGAATCTAACTAAATAATAACTACATGGATTTCTGGTTTCACCATTTTTAAGAAGATTTGTCTTTGCATATACAAGGCAATAACTTCGAGTATTATCAATGTTTTTATACGAAAATCTGGATTCATCTGGTTAACTATTCGGATTTGAATATTAATACATTAGCATACTGTTCAATCAAACAGAATTATAATAATATTTTTAACAGATAAACTCATCATCCATCTCAACATAAAGGTTTGATCGATTTGATGCTTTCTTTTAACAACTTAATTATATATTATTTATGCTTCTAAACATATTTTATAAGGCTTGTTACCACCCATAGTTTCAGGTGGGAATAAATTTCCAGCCGCTAGTTTTTAAAAATTCATAATCTTATCCTTTAATTAAATTTAATATTAAATATAATAATAAATAGTAATAATTTAGAGGTATTTTTTTCTTTTAAATCTTCAAATTTTGTAAAATAATAAAATAACTTTTACATATAAAATATTAAAATTTTTAAAAAAATTTAAAAATATATTTAAAAAATTTAAAATTTTAAAATTTTAAAAAAATTAAAGTGCCACCGCTACCGATACTCACTGTGGTGGCCTCTGATAACGAAACTAGATGGCCAGAGGCCAGATTTGGCCTCTTTTGTCGAAAAAAATGGTCGAAAATGACCGCTAGGACCAATACTGGCCCTTTCCGACTGTTTTCTGGCTACCTCCACTAAACAGGGAGCCCAACCACGTGGCTGAAGATGGCCACCTGATTCTGTTATCAGCGACTGACGACGGTGGCTACTTTAATTTTTTTTAAAATTTTTAAATTTAAAAATTATTTTATAATTTCATTATAAATTTATTATTTTTAAAGGGCATTTTAGTCATTTTATTTAAAAAATTATAAAAAATGTTTGAATTTTGGTCTAAGGGTGGGATCTTGGGCTTTTAAAAGTTAGCGGGTGAGAATTTGTCCCTGCCTCAAACTATGGATGGGAACAAGTCCTTTGACCTTTTTTTAATCATGGGGTTTTGTTGTTTGATAGTGTTCTTATCCGCTATCAAGATAATGTAATTATTGAATTATTAATAAAAGTAGTCTTCCTCGTGTCTCATTTTGTTACGTGTGTGCCTCTTATTTGCTTGTTGTGTTTGCGTGTGTCAACGTGCTAGCATGTTGGCTTTTTGATTATGTGTTGTTATGTTTTGGGTTCATTGTTTCTAATTTTTTGAGTGTCTGTTCAATAAAATTAACTGTAGATTATTATTCTTATACAAAATAATGAACTAAATTGAGATTGATTTGTTTGAAAAAGCTCAAAACAAGTGTCGTCTGATACCAAATAAACAAACTGTAGCATCCCAGGTTAGAAAAGCCCTTAGGGAAAGAGTTTCGGGGTTAGAAAAGAGATTCAGAGAGATATTGAGAGTCTAGCAGAATTCAGGGGTGAGTTAGTAAGTTTCCAGAGCTGTGTGGCCTTCGTACAAATCCTTTCGGAAGGATTCGATCGTACGAATGCGCAGAAAATGGATTAAGTCCATTTTCCCTTGTGCACGCCCGTGCACCCTTGATGCACGCCCATGCGTGGCCTAGTATATAAGTGAGAGCCGAGAGCTTTAGTTTCTTTTTTCTCACCCACTTTAGCCAATTTCATTTCTTTTTCAACAGCAGCTCCTCCCAACCTTAGAGAGGAGATTCCTCAGCAAATTGCTCCCAATCCAACGAGAGAGCCAAGAGAATAGTTCGAAGGATTAGTTTTCAGAAGCAATGGCGCGAGGTAAGTGTTTGCTTACCTATTCCTTGAGTTTTCCAGCTTGCTTTGTGAGTTTTGATGTCATGGATGAGTTATTTGCATGTTGATGAATGTTGGGAATGATTATGTGATGATGCATGTTGAAATTGGATGATAAATTTCCACCTTTGTGCTTTGCATGCATGTTGATCACGTTTAGTGAGAGAAAAAAGCTTGCTTCCATGGTGAATTGCTTGGTGATTGATGCTTGAATTGTGTTATATGAAGTGCTGAGAATGCATATTTGGAGTGATTTTGAGTTTGAATGCAAATTGGCATGGGTTTAGAGCATTTTTCAGGCGGTGCTCTTGTTGAAGAACAAGACGCACGACCGTGCACCTACATGGCACGACCGTGTGCCTTTGTTTTTCCAGATGCACGCTTGTGTGCACGCTGTGTGCAGGGCCAGAAAATGCACATGCACGCCCGTGTGTCCGCAGACTCACACTCGTGCGTGTGCTTTCAGTGAAAAGTTTCCAGGAATTCCAGTAGCTTGCACGGCCAGACGCACGACCCCATGCGTCCGGGCTCACGCTAGTGCACTTTTTTCGCACGCCCGTGCACCTGCAGATTTTCAGAAAAAGAATTAAAAATGAGAAATTAAGCATGCGAATTCAGAATAAAGGTTAAATAGATTCAGATAAGCAGCAGATAAACATGTATTCAGATAATAAGCTGCATATGTATATCATGGCATTACATGTAGCTTCAGAGAGGATCAAGGGATCCGAATTCAGTAATATTCAGTATTCAGAACCTGATGTACGGGTAAGAGTATATGGTGAATACGAGGGGGCATCTGTGGGATTCAATTTTCTGACACCAGTCAGAATGTTCAGTAGCATTACAGTTTCAGCCTTCTGACACCAGTCAAATCGTTCAGCACTTATTATTCAGTTTTCTAGTCAGTAGCTAGACTGTTTAGCCCACATGGCCAAGATGTCGAATCCCTGTATTCCATCAAGTCTGATCAGCATAGCATGTACCTTCAGGTACATAGAGATATTCAGATGCATGCATCCATCAGATATATTCAGTTAGCATGTCATAACATACACATTATGACATGAATAAATATGATATCAGTAAATGAATGAAATTCAGATGCTCAGTAATCAGTTTCAGATTCCAGCAAGCGCATAGATGTATGAATAGGGCCGAGGCCCAGGTATGTTTGGGTATTGTGATTGTTTGTGCTTGCTTGGGTTTTGAGGGAAGTAAGGAGCGCTTACTGGGTGATCTTTATCACTCATCCCCCTCATTCTTCTATCCTTTCAGGTGTTCGTGCTGGTTTCCTGTAGCATCCCAAGTTAAAAAGCCCTTAGGGGAAGAGTTTTGGGGTTAAAAATCGAATTCAGGAAGAGATTGGGAGTCTAGATAAGTTCAGGGGTGAGTTAGTAAGTTTTCGGAGCCGGGTGGCTTTCGTAGGAATTCTTTCAGAACGATTCAAGCAGGCGAGTGAGCGAGAAATGAATTAAGTTCATTTTCCCTTGTGCACGCCCGTGCATCATTGGTGCACGACCGTGCGTGGCTTAGTATATAAGTAAGAGCCGTGAGACTTAAACATTTTTCTCAACCAATTTCACTTTAGCCAATTTCCTATCTTTTCAGCAACAGCTCCTCTCATCCTTAGAGAGGAGATTCCTCAGCAAATTGCTCCCAATTCGACGAGAGAGCAAAGAGAATAGTTGCTTGGGATCGTTTTCAGAAGCATGGCGCGAGGTAAGTGTTCTCTTACCTTTTCCTTGCGTTTCCCAGCTTGCTTTGTGAGTTTTGATGCCATGAATGGGTTAAATGCATGTGGATGAATGTTTGGAATGCGTATATGGCCTTGCATGTTGATTGTTGATGATAAATTTCCATTCTTGAAGCATGTATGTGTGATGTATGTGTTTTAGTGAGAGAATCAAGAAGTTTCCATGGTAGATTTCATGATGCTTGATGCATGTTGTGTTTGAGGCTTGAATTATGTTGCTTGGGATGCTGGGAATGCATGTTTAAAGTGATTTGGTGAATGGATGAGAAATGGTTGGCATTTTATGCATTTTTCGACGGTGCCTTTGTTGAAGAACAAGACGCGTGGCCGTGCGCCCGCATGGCACGGTCGTGAGTCTTTGTTTTTTTTTCCAGATGCACGCCCATGTGCACGCTGCATGCACGGCCAGAAAATGCATATGCACGCCCGTGTGTCCGCACACGCACTCCCGTGCATGCGCTTTCAGTGAGAAATTTTTCAGAATTTCAGTAGCTTGCATGGTCAGGCGCACGACCCGTGCGCCCAGGCTCACGCCCGTGCACTTTCCTTGCACGCCCGTGCACCTGCAGATTTTCAGAAAAAGAATGTTAATTGATTAATTAAGCATACGAATTCAGAATAAAGGCTAATGGGCTTCAGATAAGCATCAGATGAGTATGAATTCAGTTAATAAGCTGCATATGCATATCATGGCATGACATGTAGCTTCAGAAATGATCAAGGGATTTGAATCCAGTAGTATTCAGTATTCAGAGCCCGATGTACGGGTGAGAGCATTCGATGGGACACGAGGGGGCATCTGTGTGATTCAGCCTTCTGACACTAGTCAGGACGCTCAACAGTATTTCAGATTCAGGTTCTGACACCAGTCAGAATATTCAGCAGCATTCAGATATTACCATCTGACACCAGTTAGATTGGGCAGCAGTATTCAGATTCAGTTTTCTAGCCAGTAGCTAGACTGTTCAGCCCACATGGCCAGGATACCGAATCCCTGTGTCCACCAGTCTTGTAGGACCTGCCGCCCCGAGTACCCCTGCTGCTGAATAAACTGTCTCTTTTATTAACTAAACTGAAAATCGGGTACCCGAGACGGGAATCCTACGGAAAAGAAACCAACCTGCCTGCTATACATGATAAGCGGAAGCTGAAACTGAAATAAAATATACAATGAGCCCATCTGGCTTTTCCTATATATGTATATTGTTTCTGTACAACATTCTTTACATCTGGAAATGTAAAACATACATACAAGACCTCACAGGTCCAAAACTGAAAAGAAATACATCAACAAGTGTGTGTGGGGTCTCCTCTCGCCAGCCTCAGTCCACCCGCTCCTCGCCAGCAGCAAAACCTGAAAAGGGAGGAAGAAGGAAAGGGATGAGTGATGAAAATCACTCAGTAAGCATTTCCTACTCCCCTCGACCCAAGCAAGCACAAACAAGGGCACACATACCTGATCGGCCCTAAACATACATCTACACGCTTGCTGGTGCTGATTCTGATTGCTGTACTGCTGATTCTTATTATTAATTCGTTATTGAAATGAATGACATGTTATGATACTGAAATCTGGGTATTTACTGATGATGCATGCATCTGGAAAACTATATGTACCCGAAGGTACCTGATGTGCTGATCAGGTTGATGAACACAGGGATTCGGCATCCTGGCCAAGTGGGCTGAAAATTCTAGCTACTGGCTAGAAAACTGAAATCTGATCTGCTGATATGCTGCTGAGCTGACTGACTGGTGTCAGAAAGCTGGGTCCCACAGATGCCCCCTCGAGTTCACCCCAAAACTGAAACCCATACATTGGGTTCTAACTGTTGAAATCTACTGAATTCGGATCCCTGGATCCTCATTCAGGCTACATGCTGTGCTATGCATGCTTATGCATCTGTTCTTAGCTGAAATCTGGATTATCTAATGATTATTAGGCCTTGGATGGATTACCAAACCTTTAACAATTCATTTCTGCCTCTTTCTGGAAAAATCTGGAAGGCACACGACCGTGCAAGGAAGGCACACGGTCGTGCACGCAGCACACACGGTCGTGCTGGGCAAGGGCACACGGGCGTGTGCCCCAGCACACGGGACCTTGTGCTGGCCGTGCGTCTGGGCGTGTGTGCTTCTGGAATTCTGGGCCATTTCAAGCAAAGATGGGACACACGACCGTGTCCCTCAGGACACATGGTCGTGTCCCTGCGTTTCCTGCCCGTGTGCACTTCGTGCACACGACCGTGTCCTTGCAGAAACAAAGGCACACGGGCGTGCTCTTGCGGGCACACGATCGTGTGTCTTGTTCTGCTCAGACATGGCACGTCTGAATTCGCTGGAAACCACTCAATTTCTCAACCAATCTGCAATTAATCAAACATACACATCCAAGGCACTTCAATAAACACATATACATCATCAATTTCATCTGTCATCCCAAACTACGAATTCCACCATGGCAAATGCAAGCTTTCTCTCACAACACACACCCACAAACAAGCAACATGTTATTGGGTGGAAAATAAGCATATCAAGCATCATATTCATCACATATAATCAGTCAAAATATTGGAAATGCACACATACATCTTCAATATCATCAGACAATCATCAAACAAGCTGGGGAAAACGCTGAAGAAGTAAGAAACACTTACCTCTTGACATGGCTGCTGGAAGACTATCTCTCAAGCTGATCTCTCTGGTCTCTAGCGGGAAAGGGAGCCGCTGAAAGCAGAATCTCGCGTCTAGGGCTGGGAGCTGCTGAAAGAAGAAGAGAAAACTTGCCTGAAACGGTGAGAAATGCAATAACTCTCATCTCTCTCTCTTTTCTACCCACCTGCACGGGCGTGCAGGGAAAAGTGCACGGGAGTGCACCGGGGAAAACGAAGGAAATTCATTTCCCGCACTTCGCATGATTAAAACCTCCCTAAAGGCATCATACGAAGGCCACACAGCTCAGGAAAATTACTATCTCACCCCTGAACTCTTCTAAGCCCCCAATCTATCACTGAATTCTAGTTCTAACCCCAAAATTCTACCCCTAAGGGCTTTCTAAAATCTGGGATGCTACATTCCTCCCCTCTTATAAAAATTCTGACCCCGGAATTTACCTGAACAACTCGGGGAACCTATCCCTGATCTCAGACTCTACCTCCCAGGTAGCTTCTTCTACACGCTGGCTGCGCCACAAAACTTTGACCAGTGGGATTTCTTTATTTCTGAGGACTTTAACTCTGTAGTCCAGGATCTGAACTGGAAGCTCTTGGTAGCTCAAGTCTTCTGCCAACTCTATCTCTGAAAACTGGAAAACATGCGACGGATCACCCACATACTTCCTTAACTGAGACACGTGGAATACGTTGTGGATTCTGTCCATACTGGCTAGCGGCGCTAATCTGTAGGCGACTGTCCCTACTTTCTCAAGGACCTCGTAGGGACCAATAAATCTGGGCACTAACTTTCCTTTCTTCCCAAATCTGAGGACTTGCCTATAGGGAGCAATCCTCAGAAACACCTTATCGCCCACTGAAAACACTATCTCTCTGCGCCGAAGATCAGCATAACTCTTCTGACGATCCTGGGCCTGTCTCATCCTCTGCCTAATGATCTTGACTTGCTCAATCATCCTCTGAGTAGTCTCTGGTCCCACTGCTGTCTTAAGAAAATCTCTCTCCCCAATCTCATCCCAATGGAGAGGAGATCTGCACTTCCGACCATACAACGCCTCGAATGGAGCCATCTGAATTGTCGCCTGATAACTGTTGTTGTAGGTGAACTCCATTAGAGGAATCAACTCTGCCCAATCGGTCTGGAAGTCCATACAACACGCTCTCAGCATATCCTCTAATATCTTATTCGCCCTCTCCGTCTGGCCATCTGTCTGAGGGTGATATGCTGAGCTAAACTGCAGCCTGGTTCCCAATACTCTCTGCAGAGATCTCCAGAAGGCTGACAAAAATCTGGAGTCCCTGTCTGACACTATCGTCTTGGGAACCCCGTGGAGTCTCACCACCTCTCTAATGTAAAGCCTGGCTAGTTGCTCTGTAGACATTCCCTGTTTGACAGGCAGGAAATGTGCTTACTTGCTGAGACGGTCAACTACGACCCATACCCCATCATAACCTCTCTGAACCCTAGGAAGACCCGAGATGAAATCCATGGAGATATCATCCCATTTCCACTCAGGAATACTCAAGGGGTGAAGTAATCCTGAGGGTCTCTGGTGCTCTGCCTTCACTTGCTGACATATAAGACATCTGGAGACGAAGTCTGCTATGTCCTTCTTCATCCCTGACCACCAGAAATTTCTCTTGAGGTCTCTGTACATTTTCGTGCTGCCTGGGTGCGCTGAGTACACCGCACTGTGCGCCTCTGACAAAATCCTCTGTCTCAACTCTGAACTCTGTGGCACACAAACTCTGTCTCTGAACCTCAAGATCCCATCTCTGAACTCAAAGTCTGACACTACTTTCTCTGACATCTTCTGAAGCATACCTTGAGTCCACTCATCTGACATCTGCTCCTCTCTGATCTCATCATACAGAGAAGATCTGATACGCAGCCTGGAGAAACCCGCAGACATCACCTCAATCTGCTCTCTGATCAACTCATGCTGCAACTCTCCCTGAACTGATAGACTGGATAAGGCTACCCGCCTACTCAATGCATCAGCCACCACATTGGCTCTCCCTGGGTGGTATCTGATGTCGCAGTCATAATCTTTTACCAGCTCTAACCATCTCCTCTGTCTCATGTTGAGCTCCTTCTGGGTGAAGAAATATTTCAGACTTTTGTGGTCTGAATATATGCTGCATCTGACTCCATACAGATAGTGTCTCCAAATCTTCAGGGCGAAGACGACCGCTGCTAGCTCTAGGTCGTGGGTAGGGTATCTCAACTCGTGATCTCGCAATTGCCTAGAGGCGTAGGCAATCACCCTACCATTCTGCATCAAAACCGCCCCTATCCCCTGATGGGATGCATCCGTATAGATATCAAACTCTACCCCCTCCTGGGGTAGCGCCAAGACTGGAGCGCTGGTCAATCTCTGCTTCAGCTCCAAAAATCGCTCCTCACACTCCTCTGACCACACAAAGGAAGTCTCTTTCCTAGTCAAGGCAGTAAGAGGCCTTACTAGGCTGGAGAACCCCTCGATGAACCGCCGGTATAGTAGCCTGCTAACCCGAGGAAGCTTCTGACTTCTTTCACTGTCTTCGGCCTTGGCCAATTCAGAATTGCTTCTACCTTGCTGGGGTCCACTGAAATACCCTCTGCTGTCACCACGTGGCCTAGGAATGCCACTCTGTCGAGCCAAAACTCACACTTGGAGAACTTGGCGAACAGATGCTGATCCCTCAATCTCTGAAGCACGAATCTCAGATGCGCCTCGTGCTCTACTACATCTCTGGAATAAACCAGAATGTCATCTATGAAAACCACCACGAACCGGTCCAAGCAGTCATGAAAGACCCGGTTCATCAAATCCATGAAGATGGCTGGGGCATTGGTCAAACCAAATGGCATCACCACGAACTTGTAATGCCCATAACGAGTCCGGAAGGCAGTCTTGGAAACATCTCTCTCTGCGACTCTGACTTGATGGTAGCCAGATCTGAGGTCAATCTTGGAGAAGACTGCTGCACCTCTCAACTGATCAAAGAGGTCGTCTATCCTCGACAGGGGATACTTATTCTTCACCGTCACTCTATTCAGTTCTCTGTAGTCGATGCACATCCGCATTGACCCATCCTTCTTCTTCACAAATAAAATCGGAGCTCCCCACGGTGAACAGCTCGGTCGGATAAATTTCTTATCCACCAGCTCCTGCAACTGCTTTTTCAACTCCTGGAGCTCAGCTGGAGCCATCCGGTACGGAGCCTTGGAGATCGGAGCCGTACCAGGGAGAAGCTCGACACTGAACTCCAACTCTCGGTCTGGAGGTAGCCCTGGCAACTCATCTGGGAAGACATCTCTGAAGTCTCTGACAACTGGCACCTCCTCGATACTTGACCCCACTGAACTGCTGCACACTACATTGGCCAAGTACCCTACACATCTCTGCCTCATCAATCTACTCGCCTGGATGCACGAGATCATCATGCTGTCTACTATGCCCTCACCAAAAATGAAACAATCAGGGCCTATGTGGAATCTAACCTTCTTTCTTCCACAATCTATCTCGGCATCATATTTTCCCAAGAAGTCCATCCCCAAGATCATGTCAAAATCTGCTAACTCCAGCAGAATCAAATTAATACTCATGGGCCTACCCATAACCTCTATCATCTGACCCAAGAGAACTCTATCACTCACCACAAAACCCCCATCTGGCATCTCCACTAGGATACTCCTATCAGCCACACTAGGGTCAACCCCTAATCTCTCTATCACTTCCCAGGAAACAAAGCTGTGTGTGGCCCCACAATCAACCAATATAAATAAAGGAGTACCAAGGTAAAGAATCTGACCAGTAACTGCATGGGGTGTGGCATCGGCCTGGTCCTAGCGAATAGCATATACTCTGGCTCTGCCTCCGCCACCTCCATCTCCTTCTGAGGTACCAGCACCTCCTCCAGGTGCTCCACCTCCGAATCTGGGAAGATCTGCTCTGTCCCTCTCTGTACCGCCTCTCTGCACCACTCCTAGAAGGGCCTCCTCTACCCCTGGGCTGACCACCACCACCTCTGCTGGGCCTAACACCTGCTCCACCTCTGGCTGGGCACTCAAACATCCTGTGCCCTGGCTGACGGCACAAGTGGCATATAATTTGGCTAGCGAGACACTCGCCTATATGTCGTCTGCCACACTAAGGACACTGTGGCAGGGCAAACTGTGGTGCAGTCCTCTGTCTCTGGCTCTGGAAGCCCCTCGCTGATCTCTTGGCCGACATTGGCCTCTTGCCCTTATCTCTGGCATCCACTCTCTCGGTCGATCGGCTCATGACGCTCATCCTCTGAAGACCGGCCTCTGATCTGAGGGCTCTCCTCAAAGCATCACTAAACTGCTGGGGAGGATACGGTCCAGTCAAGACATCCTTGGAGATAGCAGGATGTAGACCATGGATGAACTTTTGCACTCTGCCTAACTCAGTCCCTGCCAAACCGGGAACAAATCTCGCCAAAGCATTAAACTTGGTGGCGTACTCCTTTACTGTATTAGGCCCCTGAACCAATTCAATAAATTCTTGGGTCTTCGCATACATAAGCTCTGAACCACGGTACTCGGCGTCAAACAACCGCTTGAACTCAACCCAAGTCATGTGCTGCTCAGGGATGGTAGCCCTAGCTAGGCCCCACCAAACCTTGGCTTCACCTCGAAGATGGAAAGTCGCAAATCTGACTTTCTCTCGCTCTGATAGTGTGTAGAGGCCTATCACACTCTCGACTGACTCGAGCCACTCTTCTGCCACCACTGGATCCTTAGACCCGCTGAACTTTATTGGCTGATAAGGCCCTGGCAGATGGTAGATGGGATGCAGTCTCTCTGATGACCCAGTACCAACTGTCTCTGTACTCATGGCCTGGCAATGCTCTGTAAACCCAGTCGGATACTGATACTCTTCTCCGACCGGCTGAGGCTGAAACTGATAACCTCCTCTGACTGATTGAGGCTGAGAATAATACTGTGGCTGAGGCTGAGAAAAATGTTGATACTGATGCTGAGGCTGTGACTGAAACTGTGGCTGAAACTGTGACTGAAAATGTCTTCTTCTTGAAGATTGATGAGTTCCATGCTGAGGGGGATTTACTCTGGCTGGCTCTTGAATCATACTCATACCAGCCTGCTGAAAACTTTCTCTAACCACTTCCCCTATCATCTCTCTGAGCTGATCTGGTCTGACAACTACAGGGGAGGCACCCTGAGATCGCCGCCCTCTACCCATACTCACACTCATAGGTTGGACAGGAGGGCTACTACTGCTGGTCTCATCTATGTATCTAGGGACATAGGCTTCTTCTCTATCTATAGCATCACAAGCAAACGGGGTTAGAAACATAAACACATCAAAAGCTGGAAAAGAATACCTGACTGTGCTGTGAGGAGGGCCTGGACAATGGCTACGAGGGAGAGAAAACAGGCACCACACACTTACAACTCAAATTTCTACTAAAATGGCACAGAGAACACGCTCTGATACCAACTTGTAGGACCCGCCGCCCCGAGTACCCCTGCTGCTAAAAAAAAAACTGTCTCTTTTATTAACTAAACTGAAAATCGGGTACCCGAGACGGGAATCCTACGGAAAAGAAACCAACCTGCCTGCTATACATGATAAGCGGAAGCTGAAACTGAAATAAAATATACAATAAGCCCATCTGGCTTTTCATATATATGTATATTGTTTCTGTACAACATTCTTTACATCTGGAAATGTAAAACATACATACAAGACCTCACAGGTCCAAAACTGAAAAGAAATACATCAACAAGTGTGTGTGGAGTCCCCTCTCGCCAGCCTCAGTCCACCCGCTCCTCGCCAGCAGCAAAACCTGAAAATGAAGGAAGAAGGAAAGGGATGAGTGATGAAAATCACTCAGTAAGCATTTCCTACTCCCCTCGACCCAAGCAAGCACAAACAAGGGCACACATACCTGATCGGCCCTAAACATACATCTACACGCTTGCTGGTGCTGATTCTGATTGCTGTACTGCTGATTCTCATTATTAATTCGTTATTGAAATGAATGACATGTCATGATACTGAAATCTGGGTATTTACTGATGATGCATGCATCTGGAAAACTATATGTACCCGAAGGTACCTGCTGTGCTGATCAGGCTGATGAACACAGGGATTCGGCATCCTGGCCAAGTGGGCTAAATATTCTAGCTACTGGCTAGAAAACTGAAACTGAAACTGATCTGCTGAGCAGACTGACTGGTGTCAGAATGCTGGGTCCCACAGATGCCCCCTCGAGTTCACCCCAGACTGAAACTCATACATTGAGTTCTAACTGCTGATATCTACTGAATTCGGATCCCTGGATCCTCATTCAGGCTACATGTTGTGCTATGCATGCTTATGCATCTGTTATTAACTGAAATCTGGATTATCTGATGATTATTAGGCCTTGGATGGATTACCAACCCTTTAATAAGTCAATTTCTGAATTTTTGGAAAAATCTGGAAGGCACACGACCGTGCAAGGAAGGCACACGGTCGTGCACGCAGCACACACGGCCGTGCTGGGCAAGGGCACACGGGCGTGTGCCCCAGCACACGGGACCGTGTGCTGGCCGTGCGTCTGGGCGTGTGTGCTTCTGGAATTTCTGGGCCATTTCATGCAAAGATGGGACACACGGCCGTGTCCCTCAGGACACACGGTCGTGTCCCTGCGTTTCCTGCCCGTGTGCACTTCGTGCACACGGCCGTGTCCTTGCAGGAACAAAGGCACACGGGCGTGCTCTTGCGGGCACACGGTCGTGTGTCTTGTTCTGCTCAGACATGACACGTCTGAATTCGCTGGAAACCACTCAATTTCTCAACCAATCTGCAATTAATCAAACATACACATCCAAGGCACTTCAATAAACACATATACATCATCAATTTCATCTGTCATCCCAAACTACGAATTCCACCATGGCAAATGCAAGCTTTCTCTCACAACACACACCCACAAACAAGCAACATGTTATTGGGTGGAAAATAAGCATATCAAGCATCATATTCATCACATATAATCAGTCAAAATATTGGAAATGCACACATACATCTCCAATATCATCAGACAACCATCAAACAAGCTGGGGAATACGCTGAAGAAGTAAGAAACACTTACCTCTTGACATGGCTGCTGGAAGACTATCTCTCAAGCTATTCTCTCTGATCTCTGGCTGGATTGGGAGCTGTTGGAAGCTGAATCTCGCGCCTAGGGCTGTGAACTGCTGAAAGAAGAAGAGAAAACTTGGCTGAAACGGTGAGAAATGCAATAACTCTCATCTCTCTCTCTCTTTTCTACCCACATGCACGGGCGTGCAGGGAAAAGTGCACGGGAGTGCACCAGGGAAAATGAAGGAAATTCATTTCCCGCGCTTCGCATGATTAAAACCTCCCTAAAGGCATCATACGAAGGCCACACAGCTTTGGAAAACTACTATCTCACCCCTGAACTCTTCTAAGCCCCCAATCTATCACTGAATTCTAGTTCTAACCCCAAAACTCTACCCCTAAGGGCTTTCTAAAATCTGGGATGCTACAAGTCCTTTGGCCAACAATAAATTAACATAATCAAATTGACTA
This sequence comes from Anacardium occidentale, assembly GCA_026122585.1. NCBI lineage: Eukaryota > Viridiplantae > Streptophyta > Magnoliopsida > Sapindales > Anacardiaceae > Anacardium > Anacardium occidentale. The sequence goes on along the minus strand of JAJEJH010000734.1, from coordinate 43,761 downwards.
TGCATTTATCCCTATTAGATTCTGTAATTTTTATAAAATCTTTCCCTTTGATATAATACTATAAATACGTAAATATGATAAGTGATATGTATGACATAATATATACTTAATACACTTTAAGTATGTCTGTATAGCTTTAAAACATGTGTTTTTAAACTTCTTACTTCATTCTGAAATCTTTTTATACTTGCCAATTAGACTAAAATGATACATGGATTCAGAACTTTGGCCATATGAGCAACATAACTGTCTAGACACAATCCACATCTTACATGCACACTGAACGGATTGTACAATACATCTGAATCTAAAGTCACTCACTTTTGGCGACGTGCATGCAAGGGTGCTCATAAGTTCCCCATCACAATAGTCTACTGTAAAATTGCTTTAAAATTTATATACTTTTTATGTATTTTTACTGACTGCAAACTTAAGTTTATAAACATTCAATCTATGCGAAAAACTTAAGTTTATAAATAAGAAAATGTTTTTCTATCAATGCTTACTAACTTATTAAATCATGAAAAGTATGTATATATATGTCTATACTCATTTCTTAGTTGTTATACATTCACATAATCTTCGTATAAGATTTATTCTGCTTAATATCTTCTTATTTGCTAAGCATCATCCTACATTATTAATACAATGATAAATATGAGATTTAGTAAGATGTAACCTGACCATTACTAACTTTTAAGTTATCATGACCTAATATTTATCATTTAAGCTTACTAAAAATAAATTAAGTCATACCATCTTAACAAACACCAAGACATCACAACTTGTATATATATATAAATATTGATGATTTATCAAACTTGGCTATGAATACATCTTGAATACTTATTAATATCACATTCTAACTGATATGTATCCAAATCCGAATTCAAGTGTGACTTCAGAAATGTCATCACCGATTCAGGCCTTGATGCCTCCAAATTATCTCTCAAGCCAATACAAGTCTTTCCAAGCCATCAAAACAGAAAAAACAAGCTTCTTCAGGTTTGATCAAAGCATTCGAAAGGAATTTCAAACCATCTCGCATAATTTCTGTCAAAACCTTCGAATCATGCTCGAGGTCGACAGCAATAAAAAATGGCATATCAAAGAGCATGAATTCATCAAATGGCTTCATATGAAGCCAATGAAAGAAACATGACTCAATTCGGATAAGAAACGAGTGAAAACGGGCTGTGCGAAGTTCCCCCTGCTTGGCATCGTAGAACTGCGCTCCAGACTTGCGTGCGTGCACGCGCTTGCACGCTGTCTTGCCGTGCACTCACGTACAGCTCTGCGTGCGCCCAACGCCCGCATGCCTGGCTCCCGCACGCCCAGCGCTTGGTTGCTCCGCATGCATACCTACCTACGTGAGCACTGGCGTGCACACTTGCGCGCGGTGCACTGCATGCCGCGACACCTAGATTCTGCCACATTTTGGATCCTTTTGCATTTTCAAGCTATTTTGTATGTTTTCACTTCCAGAACTTCTCCAAAACAACATCCTTGATATTTTGAGTTTCGAATGACCTCCAATACGAATTCAAGTGCCAACGACTCTTCGGATTGAATTTGAATAATTAATTCGGATCGAATACTTAAATCGAAAAATTCGAATCAAGGTCACTTCAATCAAGGGAAAATTACATGAAAATACAAGCATGCAAATTATGATATTTAAAATATGTTTGTATTTAAATTATGCATTGTAATTAGATTTAGGAAACTTTTATAATTTGTATTTTTATGTTTTATTTTATTTTATTTAAATTGTATTTAAGTTAACTAGCGTTAGTTTAACCAAGGTTGTATATTTCCTATAAAAGGCAAACCAAACTCATTGTAAAGGAGCTTTTGTTGAAATGAAGAATTAGAAAAGTCTTGGCTTTCTTTGGTTCCATGAAGCTTGGTGGCTCATGTGAATTTTATTTCCTTTATCCAATTTTCTAGTAAGAGGAAGTTGGTGGTGGAAGAACCTTGGTGGTGGAGTTCATCCTTTATCCTTAGTTCACCCTCAAGTTGGTGGAAGATTCCTTTATGGTTGAGGTTGGTTTTTTTTGTAATATTTTCATTTATGTTTGTTGGTGATAAATTAGTGTTGGATTTGGGTGGAAAATTACATGATTTTAGGGTTGTTTTGGTGCTGTAATTTTGAGATGTCATTTCTGAAATTTTCATCAAAAAAAAATACAAGAAAAGGGTTCTCAATATTGATCACTAACCTTACCATATCACTATATCCATTTTTTCAAGTTTACATAGCAAGTTAAGTTTCTCATCATACATACATCAACATGACTTATAAATATCATATATTCAATCATTTAACCTCAAATTCACTCCAAATCTATTTTCTTCCTTTTCTTTTTACATAATCAAATTTTCTTCATTAAGTACATCAAATATTTTCTTTCGAAATTAATAGTATTTCATCTCATCTCCATAATATTATTTATTTATTTTATCATGAACTATCAAAAATAATAAATCCCAAGCTTTTGTTTTTTTTTTTCCATAAACCCTAAGATTGAGAAACTTAACTTTTCCAATCAAATTTACTTACCTTCAAGCTTTTCCCTTGCTTATTCTTCTTCCTTTGAATAGTTTTTCTCCCTCTAAATTCCTAATCCACCATTAAAGAATTAAAATATCACCTAATATATAAAATTTTAACAATTTTTTGCAAGATTTTTATCTTAGATAATGATGAAAACACTTTTCTTGAAAATCCTAGCAAATTTCTTCACAAATCCTCTTGATTTCTTGCAAAATTGAAGAAACGAAAGGAGAAAACAGTAAGGAACATCCAACTACAGGGAAGAAGGAAAAATGGAAGAAAAAGGACACCTTTATCCCTTTTAAATAATTAATTATGCCTAGTTGTCAAAAATGTACTTCATCTTTCTTATAAATTTTATCTATACCCTTTATTTAATTTATTAAAATCAACCATCTTAACATATAAATTACTTTATGCCATTTTTTTTCAATGTCCACTTTATCTTTTAGATCTTTTTAAAATGATCATTTTACCCTTAGTGCAAAATATAACAATAACCTTTCATCTTTTTTAATAATTTCATCTACGTCCTTATATAATTTATTAAGAATGATATTTTTAAACATATAAATTACTTTATGTTATTATTTTATGTTCTTTTTTTAGTTCACACATTATCCTTTGAATCTTTATAAAATAATCATTTTATCTTTAGTGTAAAATATAACTTTTTTTATATATTTTTCAAAGGAATTTCTAATAAAATCATTATGGGTAATTTCTATTAGGGATTTTTGAATATACCTGAATGTGAGTGTGACAATATACAAATAAAGTTCATAGAAATAGTGTAGATAATTAGAGAATAGAAAGAATAGAAGTCTAAAGAATGATTCTCTTTCCTCTATCTTCAAATCAACTTGTTTATGTAGAATTTGAAGAAAACTAATCGTTGTAACTAATTTGAGAGCCGTTGGAATGTAATCTAAGTAAATGGGCAATTATGTGCTTTTGCTACATAATCGTGCCCTCGTCATTAATTGAAGTCCAATAGTTAGCTTCTCTATATCACGTTAACCTAGTATGAACATGTTCTCCACACACACAGTTGTATAACTTTATATCTTCAAGGCTTTAGATTTATAAAAAGTCATATAAACTTGCAATATAATGCCCCTAACAAGATGTACATGAACAAGGTTTTATTTTCGCATGAGTGTGTCTTTTCTATATGGACATGTGTTCATGTGTTAACTTTTAACTTCTATATAGCTAGACTTAAATTAGAACCTTATTAATGTATCTTCACTTTTATGACACATAATCGTATACTCGAAAGTTATATGATCATGCGTCTTTACATCGTATTATGTGAATGCTTGCATGACTTGACAACTCTTGTGTTACTTTATATAAAATATACAAAATCGTGTGTCTAACTAAATTTGCAAAATTAAAACTTTTTGTCTTTCTTTATCATAGATCAATTTATGCAATAACAAATTAGAACCACTAAACGATCCTAATAGAGAGTACAAATCAATTAATATAGATTTAGACGAAGAGAACTCTAATAACAAATTAGAAATTCAGTTGATTGAAATTATTGAAGAGGATATCAATGATGATGATTAAAATTATCGTACTATTGTCTTTGAAATTGATATTCCTTCCTATATGTATACTCACATACTATTGTCTAGACAATTATAAGAGTCTTCTAATGATATGTTAACATGTGATAAGAATATTCTTCAAAAAAAAAAAAAAAAATTATACCTTCATATAAATTTTAACATGTGATATAGTTCATCAAGAATATGTTTATTTTCTTGTATGTTTGGAGTTACAGTTCCATTGTACTTCAGGTGCCCAGGATGAATCATAAATTCCGAACCAACTCCCACAATTATCATAGAACACACCTCATGAGTCAATATTTTATAAGCTTTTTAATATTATGCCTACTTAAACGAATTCACTTAACCCAAAGGTTACCTTATTGGGCATTATTCAACATCATTATTTAAATCTAACATTGAAGTTGATAACCTAAGTAAACAAATAACGATATATGCACTTATAATGAGTACCAATTAGAATATAAATAATGATGTATTATCATATGATTAGATATTACTTTCATCATTGCTATGCTAATTAGTACTCATAATACTTACACCTACAAATACTCTTAAAGCAACATCTCTTCTAGAAATTAGGGTAAACAAGACAGTAAAAACGAACGAAAAGTTAGTTTTGGGGTACACATAATAAAGCATAGGCAGATCCTCCGTTTAGAATAAATGACCATTTATTCCCATTATTCTTCATTTGCTTCTAGTTCTAGCGAGGAAAGGGTAAGCTGCAAGACAATCAAATTATAGATGAAAATAATGGAATATATTTTCTTTATATCAAGCAGAAAGTTAAGAGAAAACTGAAGCACTTGTCAAATGACAATGTTTGCGTCATTTTGGGTTTAAAGCTTACTAATTTCAGGAGGCATGCATGAAAGTGAAGTTAAGCAAACTGACCCCAACTTTAAGGAAGTATCCGAACTCTCATTGCAAGCATTGGTTTGTGGCCGAATTGATGAAGAGTCCTGTAATTGTTTATTCTCTGTCTGCATTTCAAATAACAATGATGATATCATAACAGGTCTTTGTGTATCTTCAGGAAAGGAAAAAAACATCAACCGTTAACTAATTAGAAAACTGGGGCCGAAAGGTGTAAGAAATTTAGAATATCTCACTTGCTTTCTCAATTTCAAATTCTCCTTCATCAGTTCAGCTCCCTGCAAATATTTATTCAATAACATTATAAACGTGCATATGATATGAAATTTAGGATTATGCTGAGAATTTGGCTCGAGATAAATGCTAGGTGGCTGTTTCTCTTGCTAGGCTTCAAAACAATGATCAGAACTGTAACGCCTTTAGCCTCTAACAATGTGAGTCTGGATTACAATCTATGAAATACTGATGCCCGTTTCCTTAAATTTCCTCAGATTAAAAAATAGAGTGGCTGATTTTGACTTCATTGTTGCCAATTTCCAAAATTATAATCAATGAAATATAAAACTGGAAACCCTAAATTCTAAATCACAAACCTACTAAACAAAAGCATGGGTGTGGAAGATAACCAAAATCATCTATTCGTACCAAAAAAGGAAATCCAATCTCACGTCTGTCTTTTAGTTTTCATTCTAATGAAATCAACAAGCAAATTAAAGCCTGTGAAATTAATGAAACTACCAATATCAGCCCTATAACAACTGAGAGTTACGTCCTACCTTTTTCTTGAGAGTTTCAATTTCTTTACCAAGTCTATCACCCTGAAATTAACACAATGTACATGTGAAAATGTCAATAAAACATGACTCTATGAAAATTGTAAATAAGTAATCAAGAAGAAGAAAAGACTATCAGACTTTTATTTCTAGAACTCGACTCAAGCCTCCCTGAAGTGCGTTTTCTAGTTGCTTTAGTTGTTCAATGTCTAAACCTTGAAGATCTTCTCCTTTCATCTGCCTGATATAGGTAAAATCATGTCTTAGAGTCATATTGAAGGTGCACGCATTGGGGCAACAAACCATAGGGAGCTGAGCATTTTTAATTACCTCAGTTCATGGGTCTTTTCTGCCATTTCCATGCTCAACATGGCGTAGTAACTGCTTTCAAGCTATGCAAACAGTGAAGGAACCTTTTTATCAAATTTTCTTCTTTAATTATTTATGTTAAGAAATAAGTATATCTAAAAGCTTAAATAAATTATTATGTAAAAACTTAAACTTCCATTTAGTCTTACAAATTCACTAGTATTAAAGCTTTTAACATGAATCTGCCCTAATCCCCTATAACGCATACAAACTGACTGGTTTTTAGCATTCTAATAATAGTATGAAACGATCCCATGTACCATATAAAAAATCACGTTTTTATATGAAGCCCTCCAATGAGAATCTAGCCCAAATTAGAAACCCCGCATTAAACAATATAGATGGCACTTAATATATGATAGATTGAAAGATGAAGTTATACAAGGCTCAATATACTTGGTAAGAGTGCTACGAAATCACTTCATTCATAATTAAGATTAGGCTATTGTCAAGGGCTTCAACATTAATATCTAAATTTAACAGTTAAAAATTTGTTAAACCAAATTTAAGATATATAGTAAGCTAGATTCTCATAAAGAGGTTGCAAATTAAAGATTGAAGAGCGAAAAATCTTTATGATAGAGTTGAATATAGTTTCTGAATAACAATCTTTCATTCCCCAAATCAAAATTAAGTGAAATATCAGGGAAAAAACATCTGTCACAAAAAATTATGATCACCTATTTCTAGTTATATAATCTAAAGAGATATATAGGGCACATTTCCAAACAGTTCTGACCTTATGAAGAGCAAAAACATCCTAACAACCTAAAATGCATCATGCTTTTAATTATGCAAATTAAAGGTAACAAAGTTTGGATTAATATACATAGCAATTGCACTTTATATATTTTATTTCTTATTTATTTATTTATTCATTTATGTTTATAATTAACTTGTTTTCACTGATAAAATTTTATAAAATATTTTACTCACTTTTAAGTTCACTTATAAGATATAATTAATTTACAAATTATCATAACTATTTTTGTAATATAATTTCATAAATCAGAATAAAGCCAACTACTAAATTTAACATTGAATTGCATGTATGGAGCAAAATTGAAGGAGCAATCTAGTAAAATATTATGCAAACAAATTGAGAGTGATACATAGAATTGGTGAATGATAACGGCTCTATGCATATATTGCTTCTGTTTATCCTCATTTTTTAATTTTAATTTCTCCTCATATAGTAGTATTTGATTCTTTATTATCTTGGACTCAAGTGTCTGTATATAGATTCTACTGTACTTGGCACATTAATTTATGAAAAAAGACTGGTAATTTTTCCTATTTTCTCCTAGTCTAAGTCTCTTATTATTATTGTAAGTAAAGGTACCACTAATTTAGGCAATAGTATCGGTTTTCTTGTTTGCAGAAAGATTCATCTCTATTACGTCTGTAGTCACTGCTATTAGTTTTCTACAGGAAAAACCATAAATTTAAGTTTTTGTAACTATCTCACCTGCACAATAACTTGAAATATGAAGTTAAGATCGTATTTCTATCTGTAACACTGCTTAACTTTTCACTTTCAGATATAAGAAAACAATAAGTAGATAAGATTATTTTTTATTTTTAATTTTCTTCTGTAATATACTCAATTTTTACCCTTCTTATACAATAAATGAACAAGAGAAGTGATCTTTAAAGTATGATTTTTGAAACACAGTTCCTTTGGGGCCTTCCAAATTCTTACTTGCTTCATCTATCAATATCTTTGATACAGTTCATAGTTCAGGATTACGGATATAAAAGAACATTCTCGTGCATATTTTTATACATTTTGTTTGTAACCAGCCTAATCTACTCTGGCTATATGATTTCTTAAATCAAATTGACAGCATACCTATTTTTTTTCTTCTTACCATGGATAAGTGAACCCTGACTTGAGCACATTGCATAACCGGTGTCAATTTCTTGTATGTAATACTACTTTTACTCATTTGAGCTTTATCTTTTCATTAACTAACACTTAAGTAACAGTTGCTATAACCAAGTTGACAGAAAGATTGAATCAATGCAATGTTACATCTTTTAAAAAACAAGTTATCAAAGCGTACTATAATCAAAATCATTACATTACATATAGAATAAAGCTGTAAATATAGCATTTTACCTTCAACTCAAGAGATGGATGGCCTGATTTGTAGACGCGCTGTGACTGTACATTCTGATACCTTTCAATAATAGGTTTCATACTTCATCTCGCAATAAAAAGAAAGCATTGTCACTTGTTGAATTACATAATCTAGAAAATAACATTTATATAACAGTTCTTTCAAACCTTTTTCAAAAAATGCAAATGTTTTAAATTTCACTGTAAGAGACATCTAGGTTTACATATATATGGTGTCCCAATGGAATTATTAGATTGATTGGAATTTATTATGGATATTAGGATCTCATTATATCTTTGTCTAAACTTGTAAATGAATATATTAAGGTTAACAATGCTAAAACATGTAAAAATAATATTAGTGCTAATAGAAAATATAGAAATATAATATGTTGAATGACCTTGCAGGTGTGTGGTAAAACCTTAATTTTAGTTGGCAACTAAAGAATATTAATTACGCTTTTAAAGTTAATTTTTAAGCGTTTGAGTTATAAGATGACTTGTTAAAGAAATCCACTAGATTGAACTAGTTTTCAGTCATATAGTGCTTGAATGAAACAAAGTTTCTTTTGCCATAACATTGTAATAGAAATTTGCTAAGATAACAATTTAATGCTAAATTATGCAATGGAAAATTAGGTTTGAGAACCCACTTTTGTGAAGGAAGATACAATATGCCCCAACACTAACATGTTAACAGAAATGAAAATAAGAGACAACAATTCACAAGATTCATCCCATATTAGGCTGCGTCACGGTGGCACTAAAGTAGAATTTCATCATTGCAAATCAATGGAGAATTCTAACTTGTTATCTGTTCTCTCTCAATTAACAAAGATCTTTCAACCTAATTGAATCCTACATAATTAAGTTAAGTATTAGTTTATTGAGATACTTTATTTATTCTTTAAATTGGTATGATATAATTAGACAAAAAAATGACTTCCTATCTATCAAGAATTAGTAAATTGATGCTATTAGTTTTATTCGATGAGAAGTGATAAATGCATTCTAATAACTAGTATTATAATCCATTCATAAATTAATATGTTATGTTTAACTGGCACTTGTGAAGCTAGTTGGTTATAAAGTTTGGTTAACACTCAGCAAATCAATCTATCAGGTTTTGTGCTACAAAGGTAATTAGATCTTACTAAACATATTTGAAGTCATTGATGTAGTTCATAGATTGATTTCTCATATATATATATAAAATCAAATAAAGGATTAGAATCCATTCATACTATTTAATTTGGATCTTAATGTCTCTTTTATAAGAGGAAGACTAGCTATAAAGGTTGTGTTTGTTTCTCGGTAGTTACAAGAGCTTCATGTATCCACAATTAATTGAAAGTATTAAAAATACATCTATCAGGTATGTTTTATTTTTTAAACTTTTATTTAACAGGGTAAATGACAATCAAAAGGGCGAAAAGACAATTCTAGAGAGATACTAATACTTTTCAACAATAGTGGCGTGTGAAGGTTAGCTCAACATACGGGTTGTTAAGTTATAAAATTCTATTAACAATTTCAATTTGCATGTGGTTTAGTAAAGCTTAGTGGGAAGAGGAAACCTAAATTTCTCAAAACTTAAACTTTTTTTTAGACTGTAAACTCTCTGTTGGACGAACAGAATTGGCAAACTTCTTATCTTAACAGAAAAAATGTTAAGTTCTTCGTGTCCTCCAAGCACTCTGAGAAGTCTTTGTAAACTATAAATAATGGCTTGTAAAAGAGTTTAAGAAAAGATCCTCAGTAACGCAAACTAAGTTATATTGGTGCATAAAGAGCTGTGAGAGAGCAAGAGAGAATAAAAGAGAGGAAAAAGAGAAGAGTAACATCGAAAGCCGACATAGAAGTCCTAAAAACGCTAAGAGAATACTAAGTAGTATATGCAGTTGCGGGATATCCTATTGTAATTACAAGGTTATTCGTATAGAGTTCTGTGACAAGGAGTATGAAATATGCTTTTCTGCCCAGGTACCATATTGCTTGTGATAATCTGGTACTCATTTCTAAGTTTCCTAGTTTCCAGATTCCCATTAAGCTTTGCTGCTCATTTCTAGTTTCCAAATTTTTGTGTCTTGTAAGCTCGTAATTTGGTGTTCATTATGGAAAATTCATTAAAATCAAGAGATACATGTTCATGGGTTCATGGACTAAACCACTTCAATATTGCTTGGTGTTATTTCTCAGGAAAATGATTTTTTATCCTAAAAGAAAAAAGCAACTCTCTGAAGAGTGGTGCTGATAGCGTGGAATAAAGAAGTTATTATCAAAATCAATGAGTAGTAAAGAAAAAATTAATTTGTTTAGAGTAGGTATGAGCTTAATTGGACACGTTGTGATCTTTACATTCAAATGGGATTATATAGTTATGGCTTAAATTTGATTCTTTTAAAGTTTTCACTCCTTCTTTTTCATAACAGATTGATTCATCAATAGTAATTGATATAGATTCACGATTTTGTGGACTGAACGACTATATAAATTTTTTTTCTTTTCTTTCTCGTTTATTTTCTGGATAATGTGTTTCAGGGTCATGTAAGTTCTGGTCCTTTGCTTAGTTGTTGGCAACAAATTCGCCCTTAAATTCTACACAAAACTTTTCTTAACCCTAATTGACTCAAATTTTGATTTTTATTTACATTGAAAGAGGAGTATAATTAATAACATAACTTGGAAGTTATTATAACAAGGTCCACTCGTTAGATATTGTCTATTTTAGACATGAAGTCCTCACAATTTTTTCTTTGAGCCTTACACTCCAAAACACACAAGAAGAGCCTTGCTCTAGATATTGTCACTGCCTTATGTTCTTTCCTTCGTGACCTAAAATTGTCTAACATGTTGAAAGACATCCTAGGCTAGACCAAGCTCTCCCCAGCAATGTAGGACTCTCGCACGTGGTTTGCTCCTGTACACCTAATGTCCCCTTAAAAGGGCCCCAATGAGGCACCATTTATAATCACTATATAATTGTAATTTTTTTAAAGTTCACTTAGAGTTATTTATGGAATTAACTTTAGTACCTAAGCTAGTTTATAAAATACAATTTTGCACTCAAAATCAATGTCTTGAATGGTAAGAATTTTTTAGATTTCTGTATTCAACCTGATGATATAACTTTTCACTCACTAATTTCACAGCATGGACAATTCTCCCTTGGTTTCTCCTCTATAGGGCGGGGCTGCGGACCAACAATAAATACTTAAAAAATTAACGTGAGAAGATCTTTTCTCAAGTAATACTTCTAAGATATACTTTAATACATCTGAGAAAGCTCTTGGCTCAGTACAACCCATTTCAAACCTCAACCAATAGTTTTTAATCTTCATCTAACTCTATTAAGAATCAACAAACTAATAATGGTGGAGAATTTAAAAGTCTCATTCCTTATCTATGGCAGTTAGGTATAAACATGAGATTTTCTTGTCCAACAAAACATCAACAAAATGGCATTGCTGAAATAAAACATTGAGAAGTTGTATAGCTTGATTTTACGTTCTTAAATTTCTATTCCCTTAAAGTACTAGTGAAATCTTGACCTTACAATCTCTTTAAACTACATTTTTTTTTTTTAACTTAATACATAGTTCTCCTCCTAGCATTAAGCTATCTTGACCTTGCTATTGCTCCTAATCTATAATCATTGTCATTATCTTTTGTATCATTCGTTAGTTCTTACATTTGAGCTCCCGAGTTGCCTTCGTCTAAAACTCACTCATCCAAACTAAATCTCAATTAAGTGACATTAAACCTAAAGCTTTTATGGCAATTACAGCTTCAGAAGTTATATCAGATGCTACATTTGTTAGGTCCATAAATCAAATTTAGTTTCTCTGGTTTTCCAAGATCCAAGTTAGTTGTAAGCAATGAACTCAAAATCTGAAGCCTTGCAAAGAATTAAGCCTAGAGCTTAGATCCTTCTAATGTTTTTGTAAAAGTTGTAAGTAAATGCATATTTAGAACCAAGTTCAATATGGTTGCAGACAAAGTAAAAAACTAGGTTTACAGCCAAGGATTTCAACAACCCTATAGCTTGGACTATTTTAAGACTTTTAGTCCAATCGTTAAAACCTACTCCACTAGAATATTCTTCACAGTATCTAATTGCAAACTGTGAAGTTGTCCAACAGAAAGACATCAATAATCCACTTTTAAACCATGACTTTAATGACTGTGTAAAGTAATACTAGAATGTTTTCTTGGTTATAAGCATCCTGCCTATGTGTGTAAGCTCCACAAACAATTTCTACGACTCGAAGCAAACTCCTAGCACTTGACTTTATAAACTAAATTTTAATACATATATATTGTTGTAGAGATTTTAGAATCTCATATATGATAAACAAACTTTTGTATCCGATTTGATGCCAGAGTAGTACAAGTATACTTACTAGTCTATAATAATTGCATCTTTATCATTGACAATCAGTCATTCTAGTGTAGCATCCTGTTTAAGATTTTAACATAAATTTTTTACAGTAGTAGGGTCATTAAGTTACTTGGTTTTGAAACTCAAAGGTTATCTATTAGATTAACTATATCCCAGATAAGTATAATACTGACTTGCTACAAACTAACACGGAAAAACTAAAATGTGTCACATTTCATGTACCAGTTCTAAACCCTCATTATATTAATGAACCTTTTCTCCGTTAATCTTCTACTATAAAAGCATTATAACAGCTTTGCAATTCCTATGACAAGACTGAACCTTTCATATATACATATATAGTGAAAAACATTGTATTTGTAAGCTCCCACAACAGTCTGGTGACAAGCTTGGTGATAAAAATTAACATCTAATTATTACAGATACCTTGGTGATAATTTGATAAAGTGAAACTCATCAAAAGAAAGAATAATTGCCAAGTCATTGATGGAATCATAACAAAATTCTTTATTTTAGGTTGTTACTGAAATAACATAGTCATAAAGCTTCTTCAGATAGACATGGATACTCATAAATATGGATACTTATTCTAGCTCATTTTTTACTTTGGTGTGACAACATTGAAGCTAATTTTCCTATGCAAAATGTAGCGTTTCATTATAATATTAAACATTGAGATTTTGAACTGAGGTATTAGACAACTGAGAATAAAGTGGCTAATTTGTTAACAAACCCTCTCTAAATCCATCTTTTGTAGTTTTTAAAAGAACTCATTCCCCTTTACATATCAATATCACTTTTAAGGGATATGAGTTATAAGCGTAGTCTGTACAACTTAGTAGTCTACTTAATACACCTCTTTACTTTCTATAATCAAAACTAGCAAAACATAAACTCACATGAGTTTGTATGAGTATGAATTGGCTTGACAAGTCAACTTCCAGTCGAAAGGAAGTTTCACATGTTAATAGTTGGTTTTAGATTTGTTTAAGTGTTCAGTAGAGTATAAAAACTTAGTTTAGCTAGCACTTGCAGTAGTGATATAAATATAATATTGTCTCGAATAAATTAAGAATTACTAGAAAACTATTTCAAGATAGAAATTCATTCATTATACTAAGGAAGGTATTTATATTTTAGTTGTTAACAACTAAATCTACAAATAAGAAAAAATGAATCAAGAAAAAAACAAAATAAATCAAGCCGCCACCTCCTCCTACCCAAAGCTATGGAAGTGAGTGCATCTTATTGTGGAGCCAATCTTTCACCCTCTCTATCTCTCCACCTTACACATGCATAGTTTTTAAATATGAGGTGCTCATAGTGAACAAGTGCGTTTTGCTAAAAAGTGAAAGCTTAATCATGAAAAACTACTACCCAAACAAAGATTAGCAACTCACAGCAAGAAAAGAGAGCAAAGAAAAACCCAGTTTTAGTGAATATACCTCAATATGTTTCACATTGAATATGAAAAACAATTACAACCTTATTTATACACAACTAACTAGTCAGTTGTTTCCAACTTACAATAACCAATGAAATTCAACAATTAGTAACAGAATAACTAACTTAATTACATCGTTTAATCAGCAACCAGAAGCCAAGACCACCATTCAATCAAACCAGAGAGCAATAAGTTGCATCTGAAGAAGAAAAACTATGCCCTGATCGAATAATATTTCCCTTTTTACTCCCTTAATGAAACAATGCATTTTGGTATGATATTAAAACCAAAAACGCATAGTTCCATTAAACTCCACTTTACATTCTCCCTCAAGCCAATATCATAGAACGTGATGACAAGCTTGCACACACTTCTGCCGACAGAGTTTCTAAAACCTAAACTCAACGTAAACTACTGCTATTGTATTCTACAACCAATCAATCATTATTTCAAAAGAAACTTTCTCCCTATGTTCTTATAACCCGAACACTCACAACCATAGTCACCTAAAAGAATATTTACTATAGCAACTTGAACACCACAACAATAGTCACCTTAAACACAGACCCTCCAAAAAAAGAAAAGAAAACTAGAAATCAAAAGATTTAAGATCAGCAAGAACATTCATACCTCACATCTATTAACTTTTGACCATAAGCATTAAAGTTTTGGGAACCAGAATTGACATATTGTCCTTCACTCCACTAATCTGCTCAGTGCCCAGATTTTGTACTTCTTCCTGCCTAGACTCTTTAAACCATTCACAAATTCTAAGCTAACTTTTTAATTCTTCAAACTTCACCATTAGTAAAGGTTTAGTCAAGATATCAACAACTTGATGCTGAGTTGATGCATACTAAACTTTCAAGTTTCTTGCTACTACCTATTAATGTATATATTGAATATCAATTTCTATGTGTTTGGTTCTGTCATGCAACACTACATTAGATGCCAAGGACCCTGCACTCATATTATCATACCATACTATAGGAACAGAACACTAGGGCACTTTTATCTCAAACAACATATTTCTAATCCAAGCTAGCTCTATATAAACTTGACTTATAGCCTTATACTTTTCTTCACTAGAGGACAGAGACACAACCTTTTGTTTTTTAGAGGACCATTGAGCTAAGTTTAGCCCAACATATACATTGTACCTGCGAGTTAACCTCTTGTCTTCCAAACTTCTAGCCTAGTCTGCATTGGTAAAAGCCTTCAAGGTAAAATGTTTTGTTGTTGTGAGAAGTAAGCCATGATATTGGGTTCCTTTTATATACCCTAAAACCTTTTTATAAGCTTGGCATTGCAAAATTGTAAGTTCCTTCAAGAACTGACTCAATTTATTCACTACAAATGAATATTTACCCTAGTCATAGTTAGATATTACAAACCTTCAATTAGACTTCTATATTGAGTAAGATTTGCAAACCTTTCACTGTCTTTACCATACAATTGCACTCTTGTTGCATTAGTGTTTTGCAAGGTTTTGAATCTTGCATTTGTGACTTCACTAGAAGATCACTTATATATATAGCATAATACATGTAACTTTGTCTCATTCCTATGAACCTTAATCCCTAAAAAAAAATTAACCTCTTAAAGATCCTTTAAAGAGAACTGAGCATTGAAGTCTTTTATTAAACTCTGAATATAACTCTTGTTAGGGCTTGTTAATATGATAATATCCACATAAATCTATATATAAACTCTCACTTTTTCCTCCCTTAACACAAATAGGCTAGAATCTGATACAATTTTGATAAAACCTTTCTTAATCAGGGCAGCCTTTAGCTTTTCATACCACGCTCCAGGAGCCTGTTTCAAACCATATAATACTTTCCTCAATCTACACACAACATCAAGTTTATTGGCATTAACAAATCCCTGAGGTTGACTCATATATACCTCTTTCTATAAGTTTCCATTAAAAAATGTATTGTTAATATCAATTTGTTGGATTGGCTAGCTGTAAGTAACTATTAAAGATAAGATAATCCTAATGGTGACATGTTTAACCTAAAGACTAAAAGTGTCAAAATAATCCACATCTAGAGTTTGTTGAAATCTTTTAGTTACTAGTCTTGCTTTTAATTTTCGTAGCGAACCATTTGCATTTATCTTAGTCTTGAAAACCCATTTATATCCAACTATGTTTTGTCTAGCGACAAGTGGAACTAATTCCCAGGTCTGATTTTTTTTAGAGTGGCTAACTCAACCTGCATTGCTACATGCTAGCTTAAATCACTTGGAGCCTCAACTACAATAATAGGTCCTTGAATCATAGACTAGATAGGAGAGACAACTTTCAAGGTGTAGGAAGATGCCTTGTTTTTGCTTTGGTGAGCGTTAAGTGTCTAGCCTTGGTAGGAGATTGCATAACAGTAGATGTAGAACTAATAAGGACAGAAAGCTCCAAAGGTATAGTGGTGAAAGTGTTTGAAGATGCTAAGGTTTTTGAGGTCTTATGAGAATCAAATAGGCCAAAAGAACAAGGTGATGTTGTGGCCTTAGGATTTGATTGAGGTAGGTTTGGCAAGAAAGGATTAAGGGTACTGTAGGTAAACTGTATTTAGGCAAGAGTGATGCAACAATGTCATTTCCAAGTGAGTGTAAGTAGAAACAATCTTACTAGTTGTGTTTACAAGAGATCTGAAATCAATAAGCACTACATAAACACTAACTTGTGATTTATACTCAGAAGATGACAGAAACACACTCAATTGAGAAGAAGACAAATCTAAAAGTTACAATAGAGAAGGAAGAATCTGTTTTGAAAGGAAATTCCTTCTCATCAAATTTTACTGAAGCTAAGTTTATTATTTTTTCAGTATGACTAAGACACTTGTACTCTATGTGTCTTATACTACAACTTAGAAAGACACTTTTTTAGTATAGAAATCAAACTTATGTTAATTATAAAACTTGAGGAAAGGAAAATAGACACATTCAAAAGAGAAAACTATAATTGGGTTTTTGATTAAACAGTAATTGATCAGGTGTATGATTGGATAAGACAACAAAAGGCATTTTGTTGATTAAATAGACTAAGGTTTGAAGAGCTTCCCACCATAATTTTAAAGGCATTCCTGATTGAGACAAGAATACTAGGCCTAGCTCAACAACATGCCTACACTTACGCTCAACTCTCTTATTTTTCTGATGAGTATATGGACAAGACACTCTATAACTAATACCTTGATCTAAAAAATATAGTACTAAAGTCCTATACTTACCACCCAATCTATTTGGACGGTTATTAACTTGTAATCAAACTGTCTTTCCACTAATTTATGAAACCACTTAAAAATAGTATTTACTTTTGACTTATTTCTTAATAGAAAAAGTTATGTGAACCTAGTGAAGTCATCTGTAAAATGCACATAATACCTAAAATCCTTTGAAGTGATAATAGGAGTAGGATCCCAAACATCACTATAGACTAACTCTAAAGGTTTGGATGCTCTAGAATGTGACATGGGAAAATGACCATGGAGATATTTTCCAAAATGACAATCTTCGCAAAATTAAAATCACTAAAATTACTAGATACTTTCAAATCATTAAACACAAATTTCATGGTTATTTCACAAGAATGCCCAAGCCTTCTATGCCAAACACACGCATCAATTTTATTGACTTGAAATCCTAAATTCACATTGTATTTAGACCACATAAAATCAAAACATTTATTAATAGAATCAGAATCACACGAATTGTTTAAACTGAGACATTTTGAACAAACAATACTAATAGAACATAAACTAGTATGATTTACAAGATTAACATAATGAAACATGGAATTGCAAGGTGAAAATAGTTGATAAAGCCCATCCTTAAGTACTACTTGTAGTAGCACAGTCTTGGTATCCTTGTCCTTAAAAAAGCAATAATTACTTAGAAATTTTATAATTACATTGTTATGATTAGTGAACTTGAAAACACTAAGCATATTTTTTGTGATTCTAGAAACACAAAGAAAGTTTTTAAGGTGCAAAAATCTATTTGAAAAGGCATTAGAAATAAAAGAAGGAATAATGTAGGAAATTTTAAGACACTCACCACTTTCCACCTAGAGTTGTGATCCTATGTAATCCTCTCTTACAAATGGCTGCTCTACTTTGGTAGTAATATGATCTGAAGCTCCAAAGTCCATATACTAGCTCATATATTTAACTATACTAAGATAGCCTATTAGACAAGTTCGTATATTCCTTACATTCAAGTTGGTCAAATTTGTAGCAGCTCTAGTGCCATTACACACAACACCAAATTTACATGGCTGAGCTGACTCTATTGAAAAACATTTTGAAAAGTTTTATGGTTCATATTGACAACCAATGACTAGATTAGGATTTTGTGTTTGAGTGGTGTTTAAGTGAAAGGCTAACTAAGGTAAAGGTGATATAGGATTACTGTAGTATACTTTGTTGGCTGAACTCTAATTAGATTAAAACCCTTGTGCCACAGAATTATAACCAGATGAAGGCCCAATATAGTGGATATCAAACCCGTGATAGCATTGTTGAACCATATGTCCAACTTTACCATAGAGTTGACAAACCATCTTAGACTTATTTAACTTGCCTCTACCTCTTCCTTGTGAATTAAAATCACCGGATACCTTGGATTTTGGATTAATTTGTTCACTCACTGTGTTTGAATGAAACCAACCTAAATTCTCTTTAGAATAAGAGTTTCTATTAATATTATATATATAACCTTCTCTCCCATTTCTATTAGCTACATTAGCCATGCTATTCTCAAGATTAGCATAATACAGTGCACTTTATTTATCCTATGTTCAAAATTTCGAAACAACAACTTCACACTAATCAAATTCACTTCTTCAAGCCTAGAGTTCATCTTATCCATAATGAGAGCCACTATAGGATCAAATTTAGGTAAACTATAAATTATGAAATTAACTAATTCCTCTTCTAAAACAGCTTGACTACTACCCACCAAAGCATCAAAGATCTCTTTCATTTTCTTAACACATTGATGAACACTCAAGTTGCCTTTCTTTAGGGTTAGCAAAGTATTTTTAAGACTTTTTTTTCTAGCCTTAGATTCAGACACAAAGTAACATAACCCATACCTCATTTGCAGTTCTACAATTGGCACCAAACATGACTTCAAAAATTAAACTAAGGAACCAACTCATCAAAATTTGATCAAATCTTTGCCATATTACATATTCAGAATTAACTTATTTTAATCTTCCTAAACCAAAATTATTATTTACATAAACAAAATGTTATGGACATGGAACTAGACTTATTAGATGCTCTTTCAATGCATGAGCACCTACCGTATATAATGCTTGAGCTCTCTAATAATGATAGTTTTCCTCTGTCAGCTTTGGATTAATAGCCCAAAGACTTAAGACTGGGAAAGTGCTTATACCACTCTGTATTGATTAGGTCATCGTTCCACTACCAACAATTTTTTTAATTTACTATAGTGTTCTTAGACAATAAGAATCAATCTTGTTAGCCATCTTGATGTTAGTCAGAGGCTTTGATACCATGACAACTACCACTCAAACAAAGATTATCAATCTCACAGTGAGAAAAAAGATCAAAGAAAAACCCAATTTTACGAAATATACCTCAATAGATTTCACATTGAATATGAAAAACAATTACAACCTTATTTATACACAACTAACTAATCTCCAGTAGTTTCCAACTTACAATAATCAATGAAATTCAAGAATTCGTAACATAATAACTTACCTAATTGCATTGTTTGATCATAAACCAGAAGCCAAGACCACCATTCGATCAAATCAAAGAACAATAAGTGACATCTAGAGAAGCAAAACTATACCCTAATCACATAATTTTTCCCTTTTTAGTCCTTCAATGAAACATTGCATTTTGGTACGATATTAAAACAAAAAATGCACCGCTTCATTAAAGTCCAATTTACAAATCAGTAGGTTGGGAGAATAATTTTAAAGATGGAATAAGGACTAGAAAGCTCATTAAAGATTAAAGATTGAAAGAATGATGTAAAAGATGGATGAAAGATTGAGAGTCTTACAATCATTACATATATAGTGCTCAATATCACAGAAACATTGTTTTGGATTTATCAATCAAATTAATCATGATGCCACCTTGTCCCGATATGGTAAGCTTTGTAATCAAAGCAAATTTAAATTTTTTTAAATGACTTATGTACTTTTAAGAGAGGTTTTTTCTCCATGTGTTTGTTAGTGCATCTCTTTTTTTTTAAAGAGGAAACATAGAAATGTATAAAAGAAAAAAATTAGTGGGTCTGAAATTCATTGTTATAATAATCGGTCATCTAAAAGAGTAGTATTTCAAAATTAAAGCACTAGATGCAAATCATAAAAATTTAGAGTGAATTTGTTCTATAATTTAGCATTAGACTAAGTTAAATGTTGCATGATGCATATATATGGAAAATTTGCATGCACAAAAGATATAAATCATGGGATCCTTAACTTAAAATGTTTATTTACAATTAGTCTATGATGTTGGGCACTTCGTTAAGATTGTAAAACACCAATTTTTATGTAATATGGGATGAGTTATCTGGTTTATACAATGGAATCTTTGAATTAGTGCATTCATGTATTTGGAATGCAATAAATAATACCTAGTGAAATATTTACCCTATCAAAGTGTTGTCATATTGATAATTATTCACAAAATTCATAGTTTGAAATTCACTTAGTCATAAGAGGTAATAGATTTGATGTTGGACCCCTATAAGTTTGAATTAATTACAAACGTAAGTTAAAATATCCAACTAAGTCCTTGTATGAATTAATCCAACAAAGAGAACAAAGAGTTTTATTTTTGTAAGATTTGCTTGGCACACAATCAAGCATGTCTAGGGTGCACGATTGCATGTGTCCTATAAGGATATCATATGATTTGGTTAAGTCGTACAAAGTGTTAGTGCATTAAGAAGCAAAGACATATAACTGTGTAATTTATGAGTGCACGACCATGTGTCACATTTTAAGGATGCACTCTCGTGTTGACCTAATCGTACTCGTGTCAAATAGACTTCACTGGGTACAAGCCCATGCAAAAAAGCACACAATCGTGCAAGCTTAAAATCTTGATCATTTGATGATCGTATGGATAACCTGCATAAAACTATGTGGGCTTTTGGAATTTTAAAACACTAAAGATATGAAAACACATGATCATGTGTATGGAGCATACGACTATGTAAGGTTTGCACAATAGAAGAAATTTGATTGTTGGACTACATCAAATGACAAGAGCATGACCATGTAGACGAAAGACAAGACCGTGTGTCTACCTAAACGTTTTTCAATGACTTTTAAATTAGTTAAAATGACTATATTTATCATCTCTTACATAAAACGGTTGATTTGAAGGAATAAGGGGGCTAAAGAATACACCTTAAACACTTATCTTTCATTCTCTAATTTTTCTCCACAATTTCTCTCACTAGAATATACATGTAAATCATTTAAGAGAAATCTTGTAAGCTTCTTATTGTATCTACCTTCTAGAGGCATATTTCTTTTCTCTGATTTTAATAGCCTTTGAACACAATTCCATGAAACTAGTGTAAGACATAATCTTGTAAAATTACGTTGTGATCACAACCAGTATAAGAAGGATAAATTCCTTGTTTAGAAACTATTGTATCTTTGGAGTTAAAGATAGTGAAGAAAAGATTTCAAGTGATATGGCTTGAAGGAGTGGACATAGGAGGCTTGTAGAAAAGCTTTGAACCACTATAAAAATTAGTTGAACACTCTCTTTCCCTTATTCTTTTGATTGTTTTATATTTGTTTATGTTGAATGTGTGCTTGGCACGTGTTGAATGATCTACTTGTTGGCTTGATTGTTTGTTTATTTATTTAGTTGATTGGATTGCAAGCAAAAAAAAGCTTTAAGTTTTCACAAGTTCTAAAATAACCTATTCACCCCCCTCTAGGTTATTTGTTATATTATGTTTGAGGTTTAACAATTTGTATCAAAGCTTAGGCTCGTATTTTTTAAAATCAAACAATTTTAAGAGTAAAAAATCAAAGTTTTAAAATGACAAATTTATTTCCAAAACCAACTTTTGAAGAAGGGAGTAGTTAAATAGGCCACCTTGTTTTGCAGTAAAACTATGGTTAATAGAAAATTTGTATGAAATTTTTCATTCAATCCATTGACTATAAGCTTTGAAAAATCATAGATAAAGGTGATTTTTTTCTATAAATCCAAATACAAAAATTTTTCCAAAAATAAAAAAGAGTTTAATGAAAATGATGAGACAATGTTAAGTTCAAACTCTAGAGTATTAAATATGTTGTTTTGTGAAATACAACAAAATTTAACTGTGTATTTTCTTGTGAAATTTGGAATAAAGCATGAACGATCTTCCAAATGACACATGAAGGGACAAGTCAAGTTAGACAATCCAAGGTGGAGTTACTTATTTATGAGTATGAGTTATTCGAGATAAAAGAGGAGAACATCATGAAAATGTACAAACAATTTTTGACCTTGGTAAATGATTTAAGAGGATTGGGGAAGAAATGCAAAATCGTTGAATTGGTCAAGAATATCTTAAGGTCATTATCGGAAGCTTAGAGTATGAAGGTGATAGCAGTTGAAGAATCGAAAGACTTGACCAATTTTGGCATGGATAAGTTGATCGAGAGTCTTTCGACTTATGAGATGAAATGGATACCTAAGAAGGAGAAGAAGAAAAAGAAAAATATAGCACTCAAGGTTAAGAAAGACTCAAGCAAAAATGATGTGCCTTTAACCAATGAAGAAAGCTTGATAGATGAAGATGACTTGAAGATGTTAAGTTCAACAAGTTCCTATCCAAGAAAAAGAAGAAAAAGGAAAAGGTAATGACTTACTATAAGTGCAAGAAGGAATGACATTACCGACAAGAATTTCCTCTAATGAAAAAGAAGAAATCGAAAAAGAAAGCACCTGTTGCTTGGAGTGGGGAGGACTCAAACAACGATGAAGATAAATGAGTCTCCTTATGCTTCTACATTGAAAAGAATGAAGATGAATAAGTCTCCCTATACTTTTTTCACCGAAGAATTAGTATAGAAAAGATCATCGAGTCAAGTGCTTAAAGTTTTATTCAAATTGCTATACTTGGTTGATGATGTTAATAACAATGTCATGTTGTGATGATGATAAATTGAATATATGACTGCTTGTAATGATTAAGTAGTTGAGTTGAATTAAGTGCAAGTATGTTATATATATTTGTTAATGTTGCAATGCTGGCATGTTCAGAATTCATGTTAAAGTGAGTCAAATTTGAATTGTTTTGATATCAAATGACATGAATTCACATATTGTTGTCCTCTATAGTCAAAACATGCAAAACTAATATATTTGTCATGTTTTGATCAAATTTTGTGCATAAAATGTTTATATTCCTTAAATTCCCTAAAATTTGTGAAAATGATTCAAATGTGTCAATTTTGTTCTAAATGATCTTAGACATATTTGGAATATGTTTTTAAGTTGATTTGTTGTTGTCAATGATTTGAAATGAATAAAAACCAATTTTGAAGATTTTGTTAATATTTTAAAAATTCCCATGGGTTGAAATTTGTAGAACTTTGGGTTTATTAGTCATATACGATTGCGCAAATGTGCTATGATCATGCATGAATCATTTCTTCAATCACGGGATCGTGCTTGAATGACATATGATCGTGCATGTCCTATAATCAGACAAACGACTATGCATGACACAAAACTGTGGAAATTTTTTCAGAATTTAAACTCTCAAGGTTTTCTACAAACTCATCCCCAAAATATTTTAATGAACATGTCTTATGCATAAAAATGTTGATTGCATTGAAAACATCCATAAAAAAAAGGGCAAAAATGAAATTTTGGATGCCTCTTGTGATATGAATTCGTTTAAGTAAAAGGGAGTGTTCATACCTGTTATTTGTGTTTAAATTTATCAATAAAGGTTAAGATTTTGAAAAAAGGGGATTTTAAATGATTTGTAAAAAGGGGAAAATTTATGAAAATTTAAATTGTTCATAACTTGATAAAATGTTTTAAAAATGGGGAGAAAATTTAGTTTGTGTTTAAATGAAAACTTTTTTAACATACATTTTTTATTTATAATAAAAAGGGAAAAAATATGTGGAGTATGTTAAAATGAGTGATTGTTTATAAAATTTTTTTGTGCTTAAATTTTTGAAATTTTTTTGATAATGTATATTATTGTGCTTTTAATACATTTTTAAGTTTTATTATCAATAAAAAATGAGAGATTGTTAGACTTATGTAGGTTTTGAATTGATACAAAATTTAGGTTAAAATATTTAACCAAGTCTTTGCATGATTTGATCTATGACAAAAAGGACAAAAGGTTTAATCTTTGTAAGATTTGCTTGTGCACGACCGTACATGTCTTAGGTGCACGACCGTGTATGTTCCATAAGGGGAACACACGACTTGGTTGAGTCGTGCAAACGTCGTGCATCAAGAAACAAATATACATGATCATGCGATTCTTAAGTACATTACCGTGTCACATTTTGAGGATGCACTCCTGTGTTGACCCAATCGTGCCTATGTTAGATAGACCTCACTAGGTACACGATCGTGCAAAACAGTTCACACAATCATGTAAGATGAAAATCTAGATTATGTAATGATCGTGTGGGTATCGTGCATAAGACCATGTGGACTTTTGGAATTCTGAAGCACTGAAAATGTGAAGACACACAACTGTGTGTATGGAGCACGCACCAGTGCAAGGTTCGCATAATAGGAGAAATTCGATCATTAGACTACGTCAAATGATAAGAGCATGACCATGCGTCTGTCCAAAAATTTTCCAACCACTATTAAATCAGCTACAATAGCTATATTTATCATCTTTTATATAATGCAGCTGATTTGAAAGAATAGGGGGCTAGAGAATTACACCTTAAGCACCCATCTTCCATTTTCTAATTCTTCTCCACAATTTCTCTCACTAGAATCTACTTGTAATTTATTTGAGAGAGATTTGTAAGCTTATTATTATATCTGCCTTCTAGAGGTATATTTCTTTTCTTTGATTTAAAAAATTGGGCATAATCTCTTGAAATTATGTTAAGAGCACAATCCCTTATGATCAAAATTAGTATAAAATGGGCAAAATCCTTTGTTCAAAAATTATTGTATCTTGAGGGTTGAAGATAGTAAAAAATTTTCAAACGGTGTGTGTTGGAGAAGTGAACATAAGAGACTTGTAGATAAGCTTCGAACCACTATAAAAATCGGTTGAACACTCTCTTTCCTTTACTCTTTTGATTACTTTATATTTGTTTATGTTCAATGTGTGCTTAACATGTGTTGAATGATTTACTTTTTGATTTGATTGTTTGTTTATTTGCTTAGTTGATTGGACTATAAGTAAAAAGAGGCTTTAAGTTTTCACAAGTTTTAAAAATAACTTATTCACCCCCTCTGGGTTATTTGTCGTATTGTGTTTGGGATATATCATTGAGTCGATATACATGGTTTTCAAACCTGAACTGGGCTGGTCTGATTAGGAATTAGTGCCAAATTTGGGTTAGCTCATGACTAAAACTCCTTGGATTGACCCAAAAATAAATTGATTGAATAGTGTTGAATTACGGTTCAACAATCAAATTATACCAAATTGACTATCATATTGACATCACATAGTTAAACTCATTTTAAAATTTTCATTATGTCATATACTAATATTATTTGTTTGACTAGTAGGTTGAATTGATAGACCTACAAACCATCTCTTTGACTGAATTAACATCCAGTCTGAGTCTAGAAACATTGTCTATATGTTGGTTACTTTAAGTTATAAACAAATGAGATCACAAAGAGTTAAACCCCTTTGATATGTTGTGTAAATAATGTTTAGGGCATTGAAATATTTCTTATAGCATTGTTAAGGTGTATAGGATGATTATTAATATATTCTTAAGGCAAATATATGAAGCTATCTCCAATAAATCTATGATTAATTATTCTAGTAAAAATGTTTAATTAGAATATAATTAATTACAATTCTTTAAGAGATGATATTTTCACACACACACACACACACATATATTATTATATTGTAACTTTGTGTCTCAAGATAATGAGAAAGTTTAGAGGTGCTAATAAACCTCTTAGATTGTAAACATTTAGTTACATAGTCAAAGGCATAAGTAATTGTAAATAAAGTTTATTGCTTCTTATAGTTTAGAAAGGGGTCAAAAGTGTAATTATGTATTAATAGTTGCATTAACTTTTTAATAGATAACAGGAATGAAAAACACTAACAACATACAAGATCAACTAAGAAAATGAAAAATACCCTGTGGACTTTTATTCATCAAGCGTTTTCAATAATAAAAATGAAAATATCTCATATCTTGGTTACATATTACATGCTAACACAAAACAGATGGTCAAAAAACAAATCAACTCTTAGATCTATTAACTAGAAAGGTTATCAATGTAAACAATTTAATTCACTGTTGATTGAAAAACACCTTATTTCAGTGTTGAATTGTAACTATTAAGCATACCCTAGAGTCTCTGAGAAGAATAAGAGAGAACAACTATCGAAAGGAGAAAAAAAACCTAATTTCTCTTGTACAATATGCTTTTATATTAACCAAGAAATTGCATTTTTTAACAACCCAAAACACACAGCTCTTCATTATAACAATTTTATGTTTCCTAACATCCTCCCACAACCCAAAACACAATGTATTACTTGAACAACAAATAAGCATAAAACACCAGTACAACAACGATATCAACAAGAAAATCATCAACAATCTTATTTATTTCAACACTTGCTACTCATTCCAACATCTGCTACACTTCTTATCATATTTTCTAAAATACATATAAAACAATAAAACTATGTGCACACAATTTTTGTCTCCACTTTTACATACTCATATGATGTGTTATGATGTGATTGAGTGATTTTGCATTACAAATAAATTAATACTTAATCATATGATAATACATCATCTGGATATACAAAATGTGTACAAAAATTGTGTGCACATATTATTGTTCCAAAAAAAAAAAAAAAAAAAACCCAACAATATCACAAATCATTCAACAACCACACCTGCATCTAAAATTAATTCTTCATTACACCTATTACAACACACACCGAACATTTACCTCCACAAAATACTTTGATCACAACCAAAAGCTTCACAATCTCAATAGAAAGAAGAATTCTCACTACAACTATCCAACTTGAATCACCATACAATTAAAATATCCTCTCCTCATATTTTCAAATTGCACCATCATGCAACTATAGTCAAAGAAAAAAATTCTCCCTAAATTAGTCAACCTAAATCATCATACAATTATAGAGGAAATCCTTCTTGCACATTTTCAAACTGAACCACCATTCAATTACAGTCAAGAAAAAAAAAAAAATCTCCCTAAATTATTCAACTTGAACCACCCTTCAAATACTGTCAACATTTTACTACAACAAACTAACACTGGATTATTATTACTAATGTTATTACACTACCATTTCCACTCTCTCAACTACATTGACTACTTTTAACTATACAGCTTGTCAAGTAACCACCTCCGTTATCTTTTCTTTATTAGTATTGTCTTTGAGACACTTGTTCTTTACCATAAAGGCCACTCTAATATTGAAAATCTAGTTGCAAACAATGGCTTACTTAATATATCATCTACTTGAAATTCAGTTGGTACATACTAAACTTCAAGTACCTTGTTAACTATCTGTTCTTTAATAAAATGAATATCTATTTCTGTGTGTTTTTTCCTACTATGAAACACAATATTTGTACCCAACACTCAAAGTTGTCACACCAAACAATAGTAGGACTAACGTATGCAACCTAAATCTCTTCCAATAGGTGTTTTATCCATGTTGCTTCAATAGAAAACCTAGGTAAAAGCTTTATATTTTGATTCAGTGGATGATAAAGAGACCAATTTCTGTTATTAAGAACTTTATTGTACCATACTTTTGCCAAAAAACATGCAAAAACTAGTAGTGGAACTTTTATCTCTCATATTATCAACTTAATCAGCATCAATTTAGTCTTTTGTGTTAAAAATTGAAGTTAATCTAAATAAAGCACTACTATTAAAGACTCTTTTGTATATCTCAAGACTTTTTCACATGCCTGCCTTGGAATTTAGTAGAGGCCTTAAAAAATTGACTTAGTTTATTTAATGCAAAAGACAAGTCAGGCCTTGTCATTGGCAAATATTGCAATGCTTTTATTATACTCATATAAAATGTAGAATTTTCAAATGGTCTATTACCTTTAACATACAACTAAGCAATTGCTGACAAAGGGGTTGATATTGAATTTGCCTCACTCATCCCTAATTTTATTAACATAAATTAGGCATATTTTGAACCATTTCTTAAGGCCTCAAAACCTAGAAAGTAACTCAACTTTCCTAACATTTTTAGTTCAAACTATTTATTTAAATCTACCACTATATCATCAATAAGCTTTACGTATGTTTTAGTCAACAAAATATCATCTACATATATTAAAACATTGACTTTAATTGCCTAGTATGAGAAATAAACAGACTTTTATCTGACTTTTAATTGCCTACTACATTTTAAAAGCATTTCTCTGGCAAGACTCTTCTTAATTTCTTGTACCAAGCTCTAGGTACCTGTTTCAACTTATACAAAGCTTTAACCAATTTAGGTTTGCCTAAATCAATAAAACCTTGTGGTTGATTCATGTACACATCTTCCTTTAACTCTATTCAAAAACTGGATTTTAATATCAATTTGAAATATGGGCCAATTGTATGAAAATGCCATTGTAATAATTATCTTAGTTGTTATAAGTTTCACCACTAGACTAAATGTCTTAAAGTAATCTATCCTAGAGGTTTGTTAGAAAACCCTCAGCTATAAGTCTAGCTTTCGATTTTTGTAAAGATCCATCAAGCTTCAATTTTGTATTAAGCACCCATTTGTGATCAACTACATGTACATTTTCATAATATAGAACTAAATTCAGGTCTTGCTCTTTGATAAAACAATATACTCCTTTGACATAGCTTGAAACCATTATGCACACGACTGTATGTTGCACAATAGGAGAAATCTGACTATTGGAGAGCACAGAATAAAAGGAGTATGACTGTGAAAAAGGATACGACTGTGCAACTTTCTAGAAAGCTCCAATGACTTTCAAATCATCTCCAATGGCTACCTCTTCCTAAGCACTATAAATTGGAGATGAATAGAGGATTCAAGAGTAAGAGAATTAGGTCATATACTCTCATTCTTTTATTCTCTATACTCTTCTCCACACTTTCTCTCACTCGACCTATTTGACAATCATTTGAAAGAAACCTAGTGAGCTTAACTATTGTATCAACCTTGCAAGGCAACATTTCCTTGTAATTTCGATACAACCTTAAGTGCAATCCCGTAAAACTAACGTAAAGCATAATCCATGTAAAAATTAAGTTAAAGATGCAATCACTTGTGGTCAAAACTAGTGTAAAAAAGACAAATCTCTTGTGTCAAAACTATGGTGATTTCAGGGTTAAAATTAGTATAAAAAAATCTTCAAGCAGGGTTGCTTGGAGTAGTGAACGTAGGAGGCGTGAAAAAGCTCTTAACCACTCTAACTTAGCTAAGCACTTTCTTTCCTTTACTTTATTTTCTTTATGTTTTATTTGATCTATATATATATATTGTTTATGTGTTTGGCATGTGTTGAATGTTTTCATTATTGATAATTAATTTATTACGAGTTGAAAAAATTCTAAATTAACAAAGTTTCTTCTAAATAACCTATTCACCATTCTCCTAAGTTATTTGCCATTTAGGAATTTGGGTTTAACAAACACCAAAGTTACTCTTATCAATTATCTATTGCATTGGTATGAAAACTGTATTTGGTGTCCAATGTAATGTGTTGTCACAACTCGTATATTCTAAAATTGGTTGTGTAGAAAATTATACATTATGTTTAAAAGGAAAATTATTCTCATCAAATTAAACACTAGCTTAAATGAAAATCTTCCTTGATTGACTAAGACACTTATAACCTTTTTGTACTAAACTATAACTTAAAAGTACATTCTTTTAAGTATGAAAATTTGTTTTATGATTGCTATAAGGTTTGAAATAAGGATAACAAGCACACCCAAATAATTTAGGTATTTAAGGTCTGGCAATACTTTAAACATTTATAATCTAGTTTGTCTATAAACAAGACTTGATATAAAGATTTATTGTTTAAAATAGAAGTAAAAAGTTTGTTTACGAGGAAAATAATTGTTTGAAAAGTTGACCTACCAAAAACAAAATGGCAATACAACTTCAAAAATCAAACTCAACTATTCCTAACTTAACTATATATTTACGCTTTCATTTAACCTTCCTATTTTACTAATGAGTGTAAGGACAAAGATGT
Organism: Anacardium occidentale; assembly: GCA_026122585.1. Taxonomy (NCBI): domain Eukaryota; kingdom Viridiplantae; phylum Streptophyta; class Magnoliopsida; order Sapindales; family Anacardiaceae; genus Anacardium; species Anacardium occidentale. The sequence goes on along the minus strand of JAJEJH010000734.1, from coordinate 13,179 downwards.
CTAAAACATATTCCATGTTCTTCTAAGTAAGGCACAAAGATTCTATACTTACCACCTCAATCACTTTGTATCATTTTAATCTTCGTATCAAACTGATTTTCAACTAACTTGTGAAATTTCATAAAAACACTCTTATCTTCAAATTTATTTCTTATAGGAAAAATCCATGTGAACCTAGAAAAATCAAGAAATATATGTAATATCTAAACCCTTCACTTGAGTCAACAAGGGTTAGTCCCCACACATTACTATGTATTAAATCTAGCAGTGCTAGAGCTTTAGACTAACTCACTCAAAAATGCTTTATTAAGTGTTTACCAAACAAATAATTCTCACAAAAAAAAAAAATGTATCTCTATTATCAAATACAACATTCAATTCCTTACACAATTTTCTAAAAAATCAAGAACAAGGTTGTCCTAATCTTTGATGCATAACAATCACATTTAACCTTTTTGCATGAAAAACAATTTCACAAGATTTGAAATTTTTAAAACTACATACATTTACAGTTGAGTTTGGTTTTGTTAAACTAGCTTAAATGTTTTGTTGTGAGAAGATAACCTTAGAGTAAAATGCTCTTTGATACTTTTTCATTCATAACATAACACTCAAATATAAATTCTACTGTGACATTATTATCTAGGGAAAGCTTGGAAATGTTGATTAATTTTTAGTGATTCTAAAGACACTCATAATATTTTTAAAAAGAAAAAACTTATTTTGAAAATGAGAAGGCATGAAGGTTGCACCTGTGTGATAAATATCTAAACATGCTTCATTGCCTACTTGGAGTTGTTGTTTGCCTTTATAATTTGTCTTCACATCCAATTGACTTATATTTCAAGTAACAAGGTTAGGAGCTCCTAAATCTATATACCAAATAAGGTGAACTATAGTGGTTAGGTTAGCTATGTAATTATTTGAGAAAGATAGACTAGTAGATTCTTTGTTTATAGTATGTTGACTATGTGTGTGTGGAAGGTTTACAAAGATAAGTAATCTGCACAAAAGATTTATTTATTTCTTTTTTTTGTAGTGATAGGTATGATGATTGTGGAAAGCTATTTTTGTAAAAGACAGACTATGACATATTGTGATTTGCTAGTTTGTCCAGAAGAGTATTATGCTATGAAAGCTTCACTTCATATTTGTTCCACAAACTCCTAATTTTGGTTATTCCTAACATAGGTAATATCATAAATATGATAAATTTGAAGGTTATATAGTCTACTTTGCCACACACCTAACAAGTCACTATAGGTTTGACAAAATTTCTTCGTTTGTCTCTACTTGGTTGAGACTTCATAGCAAATTACTTCTAAACACTCTCTGTCCTACACTAGCATTGCGTAACTCTTGGTCTTTGAGACTACATAGAACCTATTAGTACTACCTTCATTTGTACTAAAACTCTTATGCAAACCTAAACTAGGTGTAAATCTATTTAAATTTCTAGACCATAAATTTGTTACTTGACTACTTATTTTATTTGCTACATTCACCATTTCTCCATGTAAATCCATACTAAAATTCATATTATTCTTCAATCCTTACTCAAACATTTGTAAAGGAAACTTAGCCTCTGCTAGAGTTATTTTTTCAACAACAAAATCTAACCTAGCAATATGTGTACCACCATTGGGTTAGAATCTACCCTTAGACCATCAATCACAAAATTAACAATTCAACCTCTTATACATTTAGCCTACTTACTACCAAAGCATCATAAATCTCCTTCATATGTCTAATGGGTTCATGAATACTCAATGACTCCTTCCAAGTGTCTGAAGATTTGTTTTGAGTTGCATAACCCTAACCTAAACCCTTGATTTTGAAATGAAATATGTTTGGAGAGAATTCCATATCTTAGTTGAGGCAATACACTTAGATTGAAACTAGTAATCAACTTATTGAAACCCTAACAAATTTCTTTCAAACTAAGTATTGCGGTTTTTTCGCTTTACTACATAAGTGCCTTTACTATTCCTAACAAACACAAATGGATGATATACTGCTAAGCCTATAAGTTGATCTTTTACTCATGTGCACCAACATAATAGAGAACTTGTGCTCTAGTACTTATAATTGTCATCAACCAACTTACAGCTTACTGGTTGCAACATAGCTAAACAGTTTAGAATCGTGAATCAAAGTAGATAACGTCAAAGTATCTTTCTTCAGAGTGTTTGTTTAACGAGAAGAAGAAAAATCAGCCATCTATGATGTTTGCTAGAGGCTTTGATACCATAATAAGAATGTATAATACTAAGAATTTATAAGATCTACAACTGAGAAAATGAATAATGTGTCAAAGACTTTATTCATCAATAGTTTTCAACAATAAAAATGAGAATATCTCAAATTTTGATTATATATTATATGTTAGTGCAAAATAGATTGAAAAACACAAATCAACCTTTAGATCCATTAACTAATAATGACAACAATGTAAACAACTCATTGTTGATCAAAAACACCTTATTGCATTATTGGATCATAGATAATGAGTGAGAACAACTATAAAATAAGAGAAGAAAAATATATGATTTCTCTTGTATAGTATGCTCTTATATTAACCATGAAATGCCACGTTTTTAAATAGCTCAATAATCATCATTTCAAGAGGCAACCGTTAATTCCCCCATACCGTTCTAACATTTTTATGTTTCTTAACAACAAAAGACCAAGGTATGTTATGAGATAATTGAACTTTTGGTTTCTTTGTAAAGCTAGAATTTGTATTAGTCATGAGGTCTCAATCCAAGCTCTTTACAAAACACACAAGTTTAACAAGATTTTCCTTCATGGTTCCAAAAGAAAAACAGATAGCCAAGTTGAAATGGTCATGAATTAAAGAGAAAGTAAGAGAGATTTGGTAGTAAAAAGATTTTTGCTATCTAAGATCAATCCCTCATGGTTTCTTTAAAGCTTTTGGAGATTAAGGGGCCAACACACTTAGAGACACAAATTATGCAAGATACAATGAAAGACTTCAGGTTTTTGAAGAAATGTACTTCAAATCAATCTTGATACAAAAATATATCCAACTAGATTTATTGGGATTCTAGATTCAACTATAGTAGACAAAACCATGTAAATTTGTCTCAGCTTTGATGCCTAAAAAATCACATAATTTTGATAAAAACATTATCCCTAAAAAAAAATAATGACAATGTTAAACAAAGATTAATTTCAATTAGGATTGCAAAGAAAGATTAAAGAAATTTGGAACAAGACTGAACTTTGTGAATATATGTTATTTAATTTTTAGTACTTTGAATTTTTTCAATGAGATAGATCAAATGGATTCAAAGAAAAATCTATGAACCTTAGAAATGTTGAAAGAAAACCAGAGAAAAGGAAAGTTTTAGAATACTTTGATTTTATTAACAAACAAAAATAGTATGTTTATAAAATATCTTCTCGTTTTTTTTAGCTAACAAAAATAAACACATTCCGTTACATCATTACATACTTTGTTACATATAACATACACCATTTTCACTTAACACACACCATTTTACTTTTATCTTAATATCTCCCCTAAAGACAAACTCTCTTCAATTCTCCAAACAACAATTTTCAATTCTTTTTCAATTCTTCAAATACCTTAATATCTCCTTTAAAACAGAGTTTCCTTAATTCTCCAAACAACAATTTTAAGCTCTTTTTCAATCTTCACTTACCTCAATATCTCACCTAAAGACAAACTTTCTTTAGTTCTCCAAACAACAATTTTTAGCTTTGTTACAATTCTTTAGTTTCCACAGCTTCTTTGGTTTTCTGATCTTTAACTAGCCAGTTATATAGTTCCATAATAAAATTAGATAGTTCCTAGCACAATTTCTTAGCAAGGAATAGCAACCACAAAAAATTAGATAGTTTCTCAATAAAGAATAGCAACCACGCTTCTCATACTATTAATACTAATACCAGTTTTAATTCACCCATATCACCACCAACATTAATATCTCATTACTAGATCAAATAAACACATTTGTACCACCATTAAAAATGACTAATAACATCATCAACATTACATCACTACATCTATCAACACTCAACATACTAACACACGTAATCAACACTATATATGTGAAAATTAACATCACCAACCTTAACGTCACTACATTTACTAACATTCAAGAATACTAGCACATACCCAACATTTAATAACACCAACACCAAACCAGTAACATCATCAACATTCACATCACCACCAACCACTTACAACTATAATGCTTAATCTTGCACTTTCATCCTTTTCAACATCATATTCATGTCACGCTATATCTTTGTAATTGCCAACATATACTAACAATGCATCATATTACCATACCATCAACATACATCATCATCACCATATCACATTAATAAAAAAAAAAATCATAAAAAATTATCATTATCAACACACACTCACCGGATAGGGTAAATAATACCTAACAATATAGTTATGTCAATTATGAATACCATCATTAAGATATGTTCACCAAATATCATTTTAATAAAGCATCCACAATACTATAAGACAAAACATATCTAACCTTCCAGCTAACACGCACCTCATTACTCATAAACTAATTGAATTTATCCTTAATAAGCATCAAAGCATACTACTATAGCATGTTATACTACACAGACGCATAAGTATGCTCAATTCTAGCATCATTATGTTTTGTTTGAGAATTAAATTTAGTTGGAACATTTTTTCGTGTATCTTTAACACAAGTCCCTAGGTTGCATACAGTGAGAGAATCTCTAAGTAAATTATGCAATAGTAAAAGGCTTTGTGAGAGTATCAACTTCTGAAACTTAATTAAAACATATTAAATAGTAAGTTCCATGTATGTGACCCGATCCCAAATATAATAAGCATCTATTAATATATGTTTTTTCCTAGCATGGAAAACTAGATTTACAACTAATGAATTAGCACTTTGGTTATTACACCAAATTATTGATAAAGCAAAACAACTTACAACCAATTTAGAAAATAGACTTTTCAACCAAACAATTTTAGTGGTTGTTTGTGTCAAAACCCTATGTTTTGCTTTTATGAAAGACAAAGCTACCACATTTTGTTTTCTATAACTCTGTTGTATTAAATTTAAGCCTAAAAACACATAATACGTTGAAGTGGATTTCCTATCATGGACACTACGAACTTAGTTTGCATCTGGAAAACAATTTAGTAGCAAGACATTTCTTGTCTTGAAAAACAAACCATAGGATAGAGCATCGTATATATATTTTTAAAAATCTTTTACATGCTTGCTAGTGAAAAGTAGTTGGTTTTTGTAAACTAAGTTCGTTGATTGAGAAAGCAATATTAGGCCTAGACAAGAGTTAGATATAATAATGCTGCTATAATAATCCTATAGAAAGTAGGATCTTTAAAATAAGGACTATTATCAATGTCATCTTAGTACTAGTTACAAAAGGAGTAATACATGACTTAGCTTCAACCATTGGCTTTGACTAACAAATCTTGGGCATATTTTTCTTATTTAAAGGCAGTCTAATGTTGTTTTAAGTTACTTCAAAGCCCTAAAATAATGTAACTAGCCTAGAATCTTTACAGCAAACTACTTATTTTGGTGATTGATTAGAGTATGTTACATATATAACCTTCTCCCCACCTTTGCAGATGAAAAGACTAGCGTCTAAACTATATTAACAAAACTCTAATTTAACAAGGAAATTTTTTTTTTATTGCATCAAGCTTTAGGTGCATGTTTCAATCCACATAAAGCCTTGTTCAAATTGCATACCATCTTGTAGGTACTTTTGTGAGAGATAAAAATTCAGGTTGGGTCATACATATTTGCTCTTCTAAGTCTTAGTTTAGAAAGGCAATATCAATGTCTATCTGTCTAAGTTCCTAACAAATTGCATTATGAGCTTGCAATCACACTAATAGTTTCAAATTTAATCAATATGATATGTCTCAAAATAATCCACACTAAGGGTTTGTTGAAACCTTTTAGCCACCAGTGTAGTTTTATATTGCTAAAGAGTTCAAAATATGTTATACTTTATCATGAATACCCATTTAACCCCAAGTAGATGCAAATCGGTAGCTTGAGGCACCAGTGTGTAAGTGTTGTTGGCTATGAGAGCATTATAGTAGCTTTCACAACAATTAGCCATTCAAGATTAAAGATAGCCTCAATAATAGTCGTGGGTTCTATTGGAATAGGCAATTCAACATTGGATTTCTTAGTTAATGTGTAAATGGTGTGTATATGTCTTGTTTTAGATCTAGTTAGCATTAGATATGCATTGGTGGTTATGGTTGAGAAAGCGATTAGGGTATTTTAAATGAGGTTAGTTTTCAAAGCTAAACTTTTAGGTCTAGTGATGGACCATAAGATTGTATTTCAAGTGATTCAAAATGTGGAAGTTACACTTCCAAGTTTATAGTAGAAGCTATAGAAGAAATGTTAGGTGTGGTAGCTTCTAAAGATACATTGTCCTGAACTAGTGTATATATGGAAAGGAAATTATCTAATGGTGTTAAAATTTTATGCTAACTATGATTATTAGAACAGGTGGACTCTAAATAATGGAAATTAAGCAGTGGAGATAACTAAAATTTATTAGAACTAGAAGCTTGTGTAAGTGATTCAACAAAATTTTGACTAACAATAAACTTAATTAGAAAATCAATTGATGGTATAAACCAAGATATTGTATCAATAGGTGTAATAGATTGCAATGAAGGAGATTTTGAAATGAAAGGGTTAAAACTATTATCATACAAGTAAATAAGATCTTACCCATTAAACCTTACACTTTGATCTATGTAAATTCAAAATTTTTAGTCCAAACATTTATGATATTTTGTTAAATAGACCAAAGATGCACTTAATAGTGTGAAAATCAAATATCTGTTTATCATAGAGTTTGATATAGGGACAGACTACACAACCAAATACTTTTAGGCTCAAGTAGTCAATCTTCTGATTAAACAACATTTGAAAGGATGAAATGAGCTTAAAGAGAGTTAAAGCAAGTCTATTGATGAGGCATACACTAGTTTGAAAGCCTAATGACCAAAATTTTGAAAGCATACTTCAATGTGTTAGAATTGTGCGCCCCATGTCAACTATACGTCTTTTTTTCCTTTCAAACTTTCCATTTTGTTGATAAGTGTATAGACATAGGTGTCTAAACATGATTCATAGATTGTTGAGATAAGATATAAAGGATTTATACTCACGTCTCTCATGTAACTGATCAAATGACTCAAAAACTTGTTTGCTTCATGTTAAGTTTAAAAGGAAAAATCTGGTGATTTTACTGAAGTCATTTATAAAATGTATTTCATACTCGTATCCTTCAGCAAAAACTATAGGTGATGGTCCCTAAAATCAAAATATACTAGCTCTGGTGTTTTAGTTAAACTATGGAAAAGTATTATGGTGTAACTTACCATATTGGTAGGCTTGACAAAAACTGATTTTAGGAATTGAACTTAACATCCTCGAGCTAGAAATAAGTACCTTAGAACAAAGATGTCCTAACCTATTATGCCATTATTCTACATTCAATTTGGAAATGGCAAATGTTTGATTTTGAGATGCATTATTGAAAGAATTATTATTGTTTAGATTTGAACTATTACATAAGCCTAGACTGGAAACTGTAGTACAAACATTTGAGCCTTTAGTAAAAGCACAGACAACAAACTTACTTGGACATAAGAGAGCTTATTTTTTGTTATAGTAGAATTTACTAATCTAACTGTACTACATGGCTTGACAGAACAAAGTAGAACATTAAGAGTAGGAATTGAGAGTTAATATAGGTCATCCCTAAGTTGCCCTTGAAGAACAGTTGCTTGGGTGGTTTTATCCTTGACAACATATTTATCAGCATAAAATTCATTGACAACATTTTTATCCTTTGTGATTTTTTATATACTAAGCAAATTTTTAGTTATGTGAGGAACACAAAGAACATTTTCAATCGTAACGCTTTAGAATGAAATTGGATAGGTACTAAAACATGACTAACACGAGTTATGTTTAAAGAGTTATCATATCCTACTTGAAGTTGCTCTGCTCCTTTATAGTTTGTTGTTATGGAAAACTGAGAAATGTCTAGTGTAACATGATACGTTTCACCATAATCTATATACCATGCATAATCTTTAGCAATAGCCAGTGTTGCTATTGGATTAGAGGACCCATATTGGTTTGCATGGTGGGCAAGATACACCTTAGGTGAGGGCTTAAGAGCAATTGGATTCTAACTAGTTTGAGATGATAATATGGTGTTTGATGTGTTAAAAACATTGTTTCACATTTGTATATTGGCTGATTATAAAAGACTAACCAGTAAAAGAAGAACCAATAGCAAGTAAACTTGACTTGAATTAATTCACATCTAAATTTCTAAACACCAACTGATTTCCACTAAATTGGCCATTATAAAATTGAGGTATTACTATTGGATTATTGAAGTTTGCATTAAACCTATGATAGCTTTAAAACACCATGTGTTCTAGCATACCACAAACTTGACAAATTATCCTTCCTCTACCACCTGATCTATGTCTTCCTTTTCCTATATTGCATATTGGTTGATGACTAAACTGTAAATTTGTCTAATAATGTTAATTAAAATGAGGACTAGGCTGATATTGTTGAAAACTAACACCTAAATAGTACCTACAAGATTATCTACCTTGAGTATAAGAATTAAATTCTGCTCCTAATTTTTCTATACCATGACCAAGTGCTAAGACATTTAGCACACTTAACACTAGGGATGTGCATGATCCAGTTTAATAACTTTTTCAAACCTAACTAAAAAAAATATGTTTTGGTTTAGTTTAGATTATGGTTTGAAATCATTCAACTCCAAAATATTCCTACTTAATAAACTACAATTTAATTATAGTTATCAAGGACATGAAATAGACGTGTAAAATGAGCATTGGATACATATATAATAAACATGTAAAGAAAATGACAATATAGATATGAAAAAAGAAAAAAACAAGTGGTTTAAACTCCTAATTTTTTGCATTATGTTTAGTTCATTGAGGTTGTAATTATCATTTTTTGAAACTATCAAGGGAAATGTTACAATTTTAAAATTTTCAAAAACACCCTCAAAGCTTTTTTTTTTTTTTTTTGAAATTTCCTTAAAAATTCATTGTCACCTCTGATATTACATTTTATCCTCAAACAAATAATTATATGTTATTAACACTCTTATTTATTCTTGTAGTAGTAAATTCATTTCTTTCCAATTTTCAATTTAAATTAACATAAAATAGGGATAAAAAAATTATTTAAAAAAATTTTGGGGATAAAATGTTATTTAACTTCAGGACTTTATTGTCTTTTCAACAATTTTATAGAAAATTTAACAAATTTAACATATGGTAGGAAAATGGTGTTTTCAAATTTAAAAAGTTGTGAATTTGTCATTTCATCAAACCTTATGTAGGAAATAGTCATTTGGCCTAGATATATTTTAAAAGAATACGTTTTACAATTTTGTTTGGTTTCAAAATTGCCCAAACCGCAATCCAAACTATAAATTTTTATTTTTTTTAAATTTATTAATCTACAGCAAACCATTTTATTAACCAAACCAAATCATTTTATTAACCTAAGAAACCAAACAATAATTTTTGAATGGTTCAATCTAATATACAATTTGAACCAAATTATGCACACTCTTACCTAACACTTTTTCTGTTTGATTTAATAACAAATAGGACAATCAATCAAAATTTCAAACACAACACATTCTTTATGGTTATTCACCTTATTTTGTAATTTGTCAAAACTAGTTGTATTGATTGAGCCACTATTAAAATCTATCAAAATGACAAAGTTCATTGCTGAATTTGATTTTTCAATCCACATTTCATGCCTTAGTAATTGATGTTTAGCATTTTGTAAGCTAATTGAATCGACTTTTGACTCTAACCTAGCTATAAGGCTACCCATTATAGCATCATATTTTAGTCCTAAACCATTTAACACAATTAATAAATTCTTCATAAGACATACTATCCACCAGATATCATCATTTTAACGTACCATTTCATTTTTAATATGTAATAGCTAATGCTTAAATGTTTCTTAATGCTTCTTCCTAGTTGTTTATGACAAGTTACAAATGTTGACCATCTAAGATTTTGATTCACTATTAAATTCTTTTTCTAACATAGACCAGATATCAACAAAGAAGTGACATTTAGTAATTATTACTAAAATTTCCACCAAAATAGAAGTGAGTAAACAATTTACTAGCAATTTATCAATCTTTTTCCATATAACGTACTCAATATTCAATTTATTCGCAAGTTCAAAGTTAGGGTTAGATTCATCTGACCTTACATGCAAAAACTAAGCCAGTTAAGAAATCAACTTGAGATTATGACCTTCTAGATCATGAGCTCCAACAATGACCAAAACTTGAGGTGTCCAAAATTTGAAGTTAGATCAATTTAGTTTGCATAGATTCAAGGTGAAAATAAAAGATTGGAAGCTAGGGTTTATAATGACATTCAAAGAACTTTGTTGATTTTGGGTAAAAAAGAGGGAAAGATATTTGTGGTGGGAAGTAGCCATTTCATGATGCTTGATAGGATGGCTTTGATACCATGGGATGAATCAAATAGACTTTTAAGAAAATCTATGAACCCTAGAAATCTTGAAAGCAAACAAGAGAAAAAAGGTGCATTTTAAGTTTGAGTAGTGAAAGTGTTGTTTAAAGGAAACTACTATGTTTTCACTATTATGTTGTTCTCCCAAATATAGCTTAAAGTTTCAACGTCTTCTCATTTATAAGGTATTTTCTCTATCACTAAAAGAGAATTTTCCTCTCTCTACAGCTAAAGATGTAAACCTAAATTAGATGGTATTCATTTGAGATTCTAATGGCTATTTTGCTACAATTGAACAATAATAGTTATATTAACAATTGTTGCATATGTATAATAGATTATTGCATTTATTCTACGAAAACAATGATAATGCTAAGGTATTTTCCATAGATATGTGATTTTTAAACTATTTTCCCTCTTTCAATTTTATGATTTATGGAAGCAAAGGCTTTGACCTACATTGAGATGGATAATCTTCATACATCGATGAACTATTGAAATGCATCAGAAAAGAACATAACACCTAGTTTGTTTTTGTTGCAAAGCTCATCTCAAATGGGAGCTTTTCTAGCCTTTAGTCTTCAAGTGATAAGCCTTAAGCTATCTAGCGATAACTATCACAATTAGAAGGCTCAAGCCTTGTTTTTGGTAGGTGCTCATGAGCTCAAAGAGCATCTAATAGGTCTAGTCTCATGTCCCTCACCTTACAACTGTGAAAGATGATACTAGTATCAATTTTATAAAGCAGCTTAAAGTTCAATATGCTACTTGGAATAAATATGATCAACTACTCGTGTTGATTAGCATCTTTAAGTGAAAGAATGTTTAGCTTGATTCTAAAATGTACTATTACTAATGAGATTTGAGTCATATTGCAAAAATATTTTGTAGTTAAGTCTAAGGTTTGAATGTTGCATTTAAGAAATAATCTTCAGTTTTTAAAGAAAGGATCACTCTTAATTCTTGAATATTTTAGATGAATGAAGGAAATATAAATAAAGGAAATGTATGATAAATTAACTTTTGGTGGTTAGTCAATTATAGAAGCTAAATTGATTAGTTTTTTAACATATTGTGTTGGTCCAAAGTATGGTCTTTTGTGGTGTATATCACGCTGAAATTAGATTTTGTAAAAGAAACTATTACATTAGAAGAAGCTAAGCTTTTGTTTCAGAAGTATTAACATATTAAGTAACAACTATGGCCATGTGTTTGTTAAAAAAGATAGTTTTTTCAATTTGGTGAAAAAGTTTCAAGTGTTGAAAGTTAGAATGGTAATATGTTTAGTCCTGGTAATATAGAGTGTACTAAGCAAACATAAGTGCATATATCAATTTTGTATATAACATGAGACATAATGCTTTTAAGTGCACAAGTTTGGATAGTAATCAATAGCCCATGATTAAAGGTAGACGAAATATTTTTAATAAGCCTAAAGTAATTTGTCAATTATGAAGAAAGAATAACCATGTTGCTATTCATTGTTATTATCATTTTAACATTACTTTTACTAGTAATGTTCAAAACTAGATTATCTTAAATATGAGTCAGGGTAGTTATACCAAACCATAGGACTTTATGCATCAACCATCTACATTTCCTATTCCTCAAACCTCACATTCCTTTGTGTATATCACTCATCCCTCTTCCAACTAGTGACAGTCATAATTTTTTAGCTCAAGTTGTCCATCACACCAAAAATTCCACCAACACTTACCCTACAAATCCTACTCATAAAAAACTCACTCACAATATTCTTGGAGTCTAATAATCAAAGTTATATAACTTACCTAGTGGTAATGGAAGGCCTCAGTTGGTATATAGACTCTAAAGCTATAGATTATGTCAACTCCAATCTACATTAGATGGATATTAAGACTAACTATTATATGAGTCAACAGCTATAACTTTGTAGTGAGGAGTGTTTTCCAGTAACCAATATAAGTAACCTGCTAATGTTATCTCTTACTATAGATAAACTGTGACACCTAAAACGTGTGTTATATGTTCCAAAAGTCATTAAAAACTTGTTTAGTATTTTAAAACTTACCAAAAATAAAGACGTAACAGTAGAGTTTAACTTTGAATATTGTCTTTTTTAGCACAAGGAGTCTCAAATAACACTTCTTCAAGAAATACTTAAAGATGGATTATATCAATTATTTTCTACACCTAGTGGCAAAACTGGTTTAAAAATTCCTCATCATCTTTGCTTTTAGATAAGCAAGGTCAAACTAGTAAAATTTATTGTTTTCATGCTAAATCCATAGATTTTTATATTTTGCATAAGAGACTTTGTCGACTTATTAAACATTAAAAAGTGCATGCCAAATTCTAAATTTTTTTTTTTTTGTTAAGGATGAGAATAAGACTTAATTTTGTGGTGGTTTTCAATTTCGTAAACAACATCAAATTTCTTTTCCATCCTCTTCATCTAGAGGAGCAACTCCCATTAAATTAATCAAAAGTGACGTGTGGACACCAACTCTTATGTGTATATTAGAGGGTTTTAGATACTATGTGCATCTTCTAGATAAAGTTTC